>VWZK01006947.1:526690-604962 GCA_013396935.1 Baryphthengus martii
CGGGCGGGGGCGGCGCTTTGGGTTGGAAAACGTGAATTCAAACACTTGAGGAGCGTTGGGGGGAAGAGGGGCGGCCGGGGCCGGGCCCAGGCCCGTGAGGCACCTGCGAGAGCCGAGGGAACGGAGCTGATGCCGGGAACCCCTGCGCTGGGTTTACCCTGTTGGTGCCGGTAGGGGCCGGGAGCAACTCCAGCCCCGGGGATCGGTTCAGAAACCAGAGAGAGTTTGGGCTTCCTTCCTGGGAAACACTATAAACCCGGGATTTCTGAGCCTGTGGCCTGGGCAGCATCCCCAGCAGGTCAGGGAGGGATTCCGCCCCTCTGCTCCCAGGGCTCTGGGGAGACCCCCCCACCCCCACCCCTGCACGGCTGTCTCCAGCTCTGGATCCTCATCCCAGGAGATACAGGGAGCTGTTGGAGCAGGGCCAGAGGAGCCCCAGCAATGCTGGGAGGGCTGGAACCCTCTGCTGGGAGGCCAGGCTGGGAGAGTTGGGCTTGTGCAGCCTGGAGAGGAGAAGGCTCTGGGGAGACCTTCTGGGGGCCTTTCAGGGCTTCCAGGGACCTGTCAGAAAGATGTGGATGGACTTTTGAGCAGAGCCTGTTGGGATGGGACAAGGGGGCATGGGTTTAAACTAAAAGAGGGAGATTCAGACTGGAGAGAAGGAAGGAATTTTTGATGCTGAGAGTGGCAAGACCCTGGCCCAGGTTGCCCCAAGAGGTGGTGGCTGCCCCATCCCTGGCCCCATTGCAGGGGAGGTTGGATGGGGCTCTGAGCAGCCTGCTCGAGTTGCAGATGTCCCTGCTCCCTGCAGGGGGGTTGCACCAGATGAGCCTAAAAGATTCTTCCAACCCAAAACATCCTATCATTTTATGATTCTAAGTGATTTCCAGGGCACACCTGCTTGGGAGGCCGTTACCAACAATTCAGTTCCGTAGCAGGGCCCACAAGCCAGTAAGTGTCTCTGTGCAGCACGGCTCCCTGCCCCCCCCGCCTTAGCTTTTCATAGCAGTTTCCATTACCAGTAGCATTGCCCTTCCAGCTCATATTTTTAAAAAACTCTCTTTGGCCTTAATTACGATGATCTCCTCTGATTTCCCCATAACAACAGGTTTTCTGCATTTGGGTGGCCTTCGGACCGCTCTGTACAATTACATTTTTGCCAAAAAACACCAAGGCACCTTTATTTTGAGAATTGAGGACACAGATCAAAATCGAGTGGTGCCAGGAGCTGCTGAAGGAATAGAAGATATGCTGGATTGGGCAGGTATTTACAGACATTTTTTACTTACTGAAAGATTCCCTTTTTCCTAGGTCAGGAGCACCCAAATGGAGAGTGTTTTGCATGATTGGGAGCTGTGCCGCGTTTCAGATGACGAATTAATGGAAATGTAGTTATTTCTATGGCCAGGTGCCAGGAAAGCCCTGCTGGAAGTGTTTTATAGCAGAAATAATGGCTTGGGCTTGATTTCTTTGGGCTGTGCTGCCCGACAGAAAGATCTGCAGTTGCAGAAGTGGCAGAATGTGCCCTTTTTAACAAAGGTGGTGCACAAGAGACGTGGTGGGGGAAGGTCTGAAGTTGGAGCTCCCAGACCTCGCTGTGAATGGATAAATTTCTTGTGTACAGAGTGTTTGCTGAAGGGGATCTGGAGGTGCTGGTTTTCACTGTGAATCCTCTGCGTCTTTTTGAGGTTAAGAACGAGCAGAGAGGGTGATTTTAGGTCACAGAATTGTGGTACAGTCAGAGCTGGATCCCACCACGGTGCCACTGATGGTGGGTTGGCTTTAAGGGACCAGGACTTCACTGTGGAGCAGTAATTTTGGAGCAAATAACTGGCCAAGGTCTCCACTGCATGTGTGTGGTGTGAGTGTCCTCTGCTGAGAACCAGGGGGGGGATGCTCCTTCCTGTGGGCACTGGCTGCTCTCATGTGTCAGAGCTGCTCAACTCCTCACTAGTTTCTGGTGGGTTTTTCTGCTCCTTGCTTCACATGTGATACTCTGGATTCTGATGATGTTGGTTACCTTCAGAGTCCAGGGGAATCTGCCTCCTGTGCTCAGCAGACGCCATTAGCTGGCTGTCTGCAGCAGAAACCGCCTTGGGATGCTCTCTGGAACCTTGCTGTTTCATCTCTGCCCCCAGCGCTCCGATGGTGGGTTCCCCTCTGCCTTTTCCCAGGGTTTTTAAATCCCATTGTCCTGATCTTTCAGGTATCCCCCCCGATGAGAGCCCTCGCCGCGGCGGTTCCTTCGGACCCTACCAGCAGTCGCAGAGGCTTGAGCTTTACAGGCGTGCCAGCGACGCGCTTTTGGAGCGCGGGGCGGCCTACCGCTGCTTCTGCTCCCCCCAGCGCCTGGAGCTGCTGAAGAAGGAGGCTCTGCGGAGCCAGCAGACCCCGCGGTGGGTGCTCCTCGTCCCACGGGCGGTTCCCCGCGCCGCACGCTTGCGAAAGCTGGCGACAGCGTGTGCGGCCACGGGGTGGTCGTCTCCCCGCCTGTGGCGAGAGAAACTGGCGGGAGTCTTGGGGGCTTAGTGGGGGTGACATCCTGAGATGAGGTGGTTTGACTGGATGTGTATCAGGCGGGCGACAGCTGAAATTCAGGGATCAGTTTAGAGTTTGGGAATGTGAAAACAGCTGAGGGGGGTTGGCCTGTGTCAAACTGAGACCTTTGTTCTCCTTTCTCAAAGCTATGACAACCGGTGTCGACACCTGACATCCGTGGAAGTGGCCGAGAAGCTGTCGCAGGGCCTGGACTGGGTCGTCCGCTTCCGACTGGAGAAGGGAGTAGAGCCCTTTCAGGACCTGGTCTACGGCTGGAACAAGCACGAAGTGGCCGACGTGGAGGGCGACCCGGTGATCCTCAAGGGCGACGGCTTCCCCACCTACCACCTGGCAAACGTGGTGGATGACCATCACATGGGCATCAGCCACGTTCTGCGTGGGACCGAGTGGCTGACTTCCACCTCCAAGCACCTCCTTCTCTACAAAGCCTTCGGGTGGGATCCCCCTCGGTTCGGTCACCTCCCGCTGCTTCTGAACAAAGACGGCGGGAAGCTGTCGAAAAGGCAGGGGGACATCTTCCTGGAGTGCTTCGCTCGTGACGGCTACTTGCCAGAGACCCTGCTGGACATTGTCACCAACTGTGGCTCTGGATTCACAGGTAACGACGGGCTCGGGATGTGCTGGGACGCTGCTTGTTGCTGACCCTGGGGAGTGGGTTGGATTTATTTTAAGAGCTGAGAACCTTGACAGTGTTTGAAGGGGTGCAGACAACCCATCTGTCACTGCAGTGCCACCAGGGCTTCTGCAGAGCTCCTGGGAAGGGCCAGGTGGTGTGCTGGAAGGGCAGGAGCCTTTCTGCCTCTCTGCAGCCATTTAAATGGAGTCTGATGCTTGATGGGCTCCCTCTTGGACAACAAGGTGAAGAAACAGTCTGTGAAGTCTTGGGAAGACTTGTGTTCTGTGGTTATAATTGCAATGTCCTGAGTTACATTGGCCACACTTCTCGTTTAACCTGAAAGACGGTGAGAAGCTGAGTCAGTGACTCCTTTTGTTGCTCTTGCTGTGTGGGGGTCACAAACTAACTTGTGTTTTGGGAATTCTGCCTGGGAATGAGACCTTTCTGGGGCAGCGGAGCCTCCTGGCCGAGTGTTGCTGCCTTTTTGGCAAGGGGTGTTGAAGAGCTGGGCAGAATGCCCGAGTGCCCAGTTCCTCACCAGCAGTTAGCAGAGCCTGCTCCTGCGGCGAAGGCAGCCTCCCGTGTATGCCTGCTCCGGGTTCTCTCCTGCCAGCCGGGGCACGTCCCTGTTAACGCCACGAAAAGCGGCTCTGCAGTGGCAGCTCTGCCTCGGCCGCGCTGCCGCCCCAGCCCTGCGCCCAGGCTGCCGTGGGGCGCGGGGACGCGGTCTCTGCTGGCCAGCAGGGATGTGTCATTCCCTTGTTGGGTTGTTTTGCAGGGAAGCAGATGGGCAGGACTTTGGAGGAGCTGATCTCGCAGTTTGAAATAGGCAGAATTACAACCCACTCCGCCCTCCTGGATCTTGAAAAGCTCCCGGAATTCAACAGGTATAAATATCAGCAGTGACTTTAGCACGTCGTAATCTGTACGTCAGTGGGAATTTATTCCTAGTGCTTGGCTTTGTTGGGAGGTCTTGTTTATTGGATCTCAGCGCAGCAGCATTTTCCCTGTGCCGCAGGGAAGTTCGAGTCCCTGCTCACCTCATCCCTGGTTGGAATGATGAGATCCAGTCTGAGCCAAAGCCAGTCCAAAACCAGTCTTCTGTGTTACAGGATTCACCTCACCCGGCACATTGAGAACGAAGGGCGGCGGCAGAAGCTGGTTAGAGAGCTGCAGCTGCTGGTGGAGCTCGTCTACGGGAATCAACGAGTGGATCGGGAGGTGCTAGAAAAGGAGTACGTGGAGCGAGTCCTCCTGCTGAGAAAAGTATGGGCAGCGACGGCATCGTGTCGCCGCTTTGGGGAGCTGAGGTTTCATGGGGTTCCTGGATGACAACTCAGCTGAGTCCTGGGCGCTGCTTTGGTCTGAGCTCCGAAGCCCCGCAGCCTGCGCACGGCTCCAGGGGCTGTGCGTGCGCTGCTAAAACCCAGGGACGCAATTAGCTGACCTGTGGCAGTGGGCACGGGGCATGTCCTGGTGGCCTTTGCAGGGTCGTGAGCTCATCCGTACTTTGCCGAGCCGGCAGAGAGGGAGGACGTGTCCCTGTCCCGGCCACCGAGGTGACTCCTGGGATTGGAGGATGTTCCCTGGGGGGCCTCTCTGGTTCCCAGTCAGCAGAACTGTCAGTAGGGCTGCATCAGGTCAGCTGTGGATTTGTCTGGATGAGTGGTGACAATCTCCGAAGTGCGCTTCTCCTGGAGCCCAGGGTGTGTCTGGCTGGTGGTGGGAAGGTCCAGCACCCAGGACCCCTCATGCCAGGAGAATTCCCACCTCTACCTTCTGCTGATGGGCAGGGTAAGGTGCTGCTGCTGTGCTGCTGCTGTGCTGCTGCTCTGTGCTTTGGAAGCAAGGTGAAAGCCTCATTGCAGGGGCAGGTGAAGCCCTTGGTGGTTTATCTGGTGGGTTTGTGCGTTGGGAGCCCTGGTCTCGGTTATCTAGCAGAGTGCTGGCTGTGTAGAGGACAGGAGGTGTCGTGGCTCTTCCCGGTGCCCAGTGGAAGGCAAGCCCAGCTGTTTCCCAGTCTGCTCCTGGGATGCCCCTGTAGCATCTGGGGGATTCTTTGTGAAGAATAAAGCCTCCTGGCAGGGGCAGGAAGGGCCCCGACTGCTCCAGCGCAAAGGCTTTGCTGCGGCAGTGGGACAGTGACTCATGACAGGGCCGTGGTGAGCTGGGGGACTGTGGTGAGCTGGGGGACTGGACTGTGGTGAGCTAGCTCTCAGGGAGGCCCTGAGTCAGCCCCCGTGGCTCTGCAGCGCGGGGACGGCCGCAACCCCTCGGCTGCTTCTGTCGCCCTGCTCACCCCGGGAGGCTGTGGGTGTGACAAACTCAGCTGCCTAAATGTCAGCACGTCACCTTTCCTGCCAGCGGGGCAGGGCAGGGGAGTCTCTGGACCCTCCACCTCTGTGGAGTCCAGATTGAATGACTTGGCTTCCTCCAGAGCCTAGCCCTCGGCCATTACAGCTGTGCTTTCTTTCTCCAGGGTCACATAAGCTTCCTGAAGAATCTGGTGTCCTGTGATTATTCTTATCTATGGATTCGGCCCTCGGTGTCCCGAGAGCAGCTACAAGCTATTTCGGGAGAAGCAGATGAAATAGGAAAACTGGTCTTAGGGTAAGTGTCTCTTCCCAGATCTGTAGAGCCACGTGCTTGCCCCAGAGCAGTGCTCTTGCTGCTCTGTTGATGTTGGACATGTTCATAGTTCTTATCTAATCTGCTCTCCTTTGGAATGTGCTGGAGTTAATAGCTGGTGAGAAATGCAGTGGGTTTAATCGAAAGGCAGCTTTTGATTAAAAGAGCTCAAGGAAAGCTCTGATCAGTGCTCTGGAGCGAGAGCTGTCCCGTCTGCCTTTCGTGAGGCAGCAGGCACAGTTCATTAGCACAGCACTAACGAAGCCGCAGTGTGAGCAGCGAAGTTACCAGTCATTTCTGGGTAGGAATCCTGGGTTCTATACATCCCCAGATTGTACGGACGTCTTCTTTCCCAAAGGCTCATGACAAGGCCAGCAGCTGGTTTGACCGTGGAGGAGTTGAACAAAGACCTGAGAAACCTCCAGAAGCAAACCAAGGGGACTAAGTACAGCAGCCTGATGCAGCTCCTTCGTTTGGCTCTCAGTGGGAAGCAGGTAAAAAATAAAACTTCTGAAATTGGAACCTTTTTGATTTTTTTATTTTTTTTTTTGACAGCTCTCTGATAGCAAGATACTGGTACTTGGGCATCTCCCAAGAGCAGGCATCAGTTTCTGTTGTGAGCGAACATACTGATCTACGGCAACTCTGGAAGAAAGAGCTGTTCTGAAAGTTCCAGAAAGAGGGGAGCTGCCAAAACATGAATCTGCTGGTCACAAATCTGAAGTCAGAAAAACCTCTGGAGCAGCTCTAGGGAGTGTTGGCAAGGCTTTAGGTTTTGGGCAAAACTGGGATTTTGTGTGAAATCTGCTGTTAAAGTTCAACACTGAGTTTCAGAAAAGCTCTTCAAAGGCCCATCCCAGGTTATGCTCTGGAGTCAATTCTGCTGGGTCAGTTTGACCATTCTTAGCATTTTACTTCAGGAGAAGTAAAATCCATCCCTGGAGGTGTTTAAGAGAAGGGTGGATATTGTGTTGGAGGACATGGTTTAGTGGTGTTGATAGGGCTAGGGAAGGGTTGGACTCGATCTTGAAGGTCTTTTCCAGCCAAAATTATTCTATGATTCTAAAGAAGCCCCAAACCGTTTTGAGATTGCTAACAACCCGCTGCCCTCTTGTCATCTCATCATTCATCTTATCATCAAATCACCCATCGTTTCCGTCGTGATGATGCATCAGCATGTGCTGAAAAGTGTAAGTTTCCATTTGTACACTGACTACTTTTGTGTTTGCAGCACGGACCGAGCGTTGCTGAGATGATGGTGACTTTGGGACCCACAGAGGTGTGTGGTCGAATACACAAAGCACTGTCGAGCTGATGGAAGACACAAGTGCCACCGGCAGCCGGCCCACGGGCACGGGTGGTGTGGGCAGCGCGTGTTGTTGCCCTCGACCTGCGTGTTCTGATGTCGGAGTGATTGTCTTTGATCGGATGAGCTGGGCTTTAGACCAGGCAGGTGTCACCGTGATGTTTCCAGCTCTGTAGGTACCTGCACTAAGCACAGGCCACTTCATCTGGGAGAGGAACCAAATTCAGATTTAGGTCTGTCCTTCTGCTTTCATCTGGAGCCAACAGCTCGGGTTCTGGGCTGGGAGAAAGGGCCACGTGGACAGAAAGCAGTGCTGTGTCTGTCACCAGCGTGGTTCAGTCTCTTTTTGGGAGAGGGCCCTGTGCTCAGGGCACCTGCAGCTGCCACTACACAGGTCCCCAGCAAATACCATGGGCAGGGTATATTATTATATACAAATATATAATGTAATATCTATGTTATGGCTGCTGCCCCAGGCCGGGTGAGCTATTCGAAGAGGGGCACTCTCCTCCCTGTGCAGCGTCACGCACGTAGTTCCGCTAAAAAATATCCCCGACCGGGAGATTGGGGTGGTTTTTTCCTCTTTTTGGATCATGACCTTTTAATTATTAAATTAACGTGGTGACTTTTGATTCCGTTCTCTGCGACACGTGCTCGCCCCGCGCGCCAGCGAGGGGAGGGGCAGCCGGAGGGAGGCGTGGGAGGGGGGTTGTTTTACGGAGCCAACCCACACCCGCCTTGGGCACTTCCACGCCACCAGAACTCGGGCGGGAAGCCCACAGGGGCGAGCGGCGGCACGGAAGGAACGACGGTGGGTGGATCTGCTTCCTCCTCGCTGCAGGGCGGAGCAGAACCAGCGTCCATGGCTGGCACCGGGGAACTGGAACTGTGGCTCAGTAAGTGGGGCTGGGGGCTGGGGGTGGCTTTGCCACCGGCCCCAACCCGGTGGGCACTGGAGCAGCTGCAGCTCCATGGGGAAGGGTCCATCTCTTCCATGGAGCCCCTTCAGAGGGATGTTCATGGGTGCTGACTTAACCTGCTGCATCTCTCTTGCTTCCCATCTCCTGTCTGTCCTAGGCCCTAGTCCTTCCCATGCTATTTGAGGTGAGAAAGCCAAAACAAAGACTGTTTTCCTCAATCCAGCCAGGCTTGAGGAGGGGCACTCACTGCAGAAGGGTGAACTGTGTCTGTCAGCATGGCAAGGTTTGCACTCTGGTCCTGGCAGAGCTGCCTGTAAATGATTTTTAACAGTTTCTCGTTCTCTGAACTAAAAGCAACGTTGTACTGCCACTGCTTTCAGCCCCTCTGAGCTGCCTGACTGGGGCTCTTGAGGAGCACATACTCAGGACTGTGGTTCGTGGCAGCTGTTTCCTGCTTGTCCTGCATCTTCCATTTCTCCCTCTTTTACCAAAAGCCCTAAAGCACTGGGCAGCAGGGTGAGGTCTGAGCCGCTCCCTGCCGTGAGCCACTCGCTTGCACACCTCTCGCACCCAGGATGGCTTTTCTTCTTTTATTTATTACTTTTTTTTCCTGTGTAAGATAAAGCCACTGACCCAAGCATCCCTGAGGAAAACTGGGAATGTATCCAGCGGTTCTGTGACCAAGTGAACGCCGAGATAGAAGGGTAAGGCAGACAGGCGGCTCTTTGTATTCACTCTGGGCTGAGTGTCTGGCTCCCAGCTTCTCTCCTGGCTGCTGGGAAATGGGACCAGTAAACCACAGTGTGGGGAGCCTGGAGAGGCAGCTGGGAGAGCTGGGAGTGCTTGCTGGGCTCTGTTGCTTCTGGGAGCAGAAATAAGCTGCCGAGAGACGTGTGCCAATGTGGGGAGGTTGATGTCGAGGAACGGGCTCTGACATCCAGCGCTGCCACCCATGAGGCAGCAGGTCCTGCCTGCTGGGGCCTCACCAGCCTCTTGGGAGACTGGCCAAGGATACCTGCCTGGGATTCTGCAGGAAGCCCTGAGTGAGCGCAGCCCTGAGTGAGCTCAGCCTCGGCTTTTCCTTTCAGAGAGGTGGGAGATATCTGCTGAGACTTCCCCAACTTCCAGCTGACAGTCTTGTCAATGTGGGAAGGAGCAGAAACTAATTAAGTATATAGCCAGTCAAAACTTAGTGATTATCTCTTTCTTTAAAGCCCTTAGCCTGGTACCCAGGAGCTGTGTGCCCAGGAGCAGGCAGGACACTGGCTCGGGCTCTGCACCAGAGCTCCCATGACTGTGGAGCACAGCACTGGTGGCCACTGCCCAGGGAGAGCACCAGCCTCTCCCAGCTGGCTCCCTCCCAGAGGACAGGCTCCGGGCAGGGCTGGAGGACAGCACGGGGGTCGCACAAGCTGCTTCCATTCCTCTCCTGCCCGTCGTGCACGCCCCAGGCCGGCGCTTGGCCAGAGCAAGGCTGTGGGTCACATAGCAGGTTGTGAACCCGGCAGCTGCTCTCCTCTGCTGGGCAAAACCAGTTTTTTTGGGGAAGTTGTGCATTGTCTGACTTGCTTCTGTGGCTCCCCAGCCCGCCGCTTGCACCGAGGCTGCTGGCGCATAAGATCCAGTCACCTCAGGAGCTGGAAGCTCTCCACGCTCTCACAGTAAGTGCTTTCATCCGCCTGCAGAGAGGCAGCAGTAACTTGGAGAGAGAGCCTCAGGGTAGAGTCAGTGTTGCTGCCTCTTCCTGTGTTCTCTTAGATGTCTCTCCCTTTCTTTTCTTCTTAGGTGTCTCTCCCTTTTAACTTTCATTGCACCAGGAACACAGAAACCAGAGCATATGGGAGGGAGTAACTCCAGTTGGGTTGTTCCTTCCCCCGTTGCTGAGGTGCTACAGTGGCCTGCAGCTCATCCTGTGTGACCTGTGGTCCCACTACGGGGACAGTGGCCCAGAAGTTATTAGCGATAGGGAGAGCAGAGCAGATGGTCTTAAACCTGCTGCTTAAGAAGGTTGGATGAAGGAAAAATACGTGTTCTTCCTGCACAGCTTTCTCAGTATTGTACTTGTGAATGCAGTGCCAGAAAGTTCGTAGATTTAGTATTAAAATGACAGAGTTATTTTAAAAAACTCCCTGAGACTTGTGTGTATAGTTTGTTCATTAGCGTTTTGTTTTCTGCAGGTGCTGGAGACCTGTGTGAATAACTGTGGAGAAAGATTTCACAGCGAAATAGCAAAATTCAGGTTTCTGAATGAGCTGATTAAAGTGCTTTCCCCAAAGGTAGGTGGTCTTGGCTGCACTGGGCATTGCGGGTGGGACACGCTGTTTATTTTGAGCGAGATGTTAAACTTTCAAATTAATCTCAGACAGGAGTAGGGCAGAATTTGTTCTGTGCCTCCAAGCACAAGGGCTGGGTGTGAATCCCCTGTGAAAGAAGGAAGCCAGGGGTTCTTTCTGTGAAAACCTTTTTCCACGTGGGTTCTCCCAACTGCTGGGACAGCCAGGGACTCTAGAGGAGCTTGGAATTGTTCCTGTGACCCCTCAGCTTGTGGCCCTTTTACCTCTTGATGATTTACACAATTTTGTCGGGAAAGTGGCAAAGGACAGGTGCCAGGAGCTGCCCAGACCCTCTCCCATGTTTTCTGTCCTCGAACTGCTGCTTCCTCCTGGCTTTCTCCTGCCCCGAGCCAGGGGAGGCTGGAAGGGTTGGCAGCGCTGCTGCAGAAGCTGCACGATCCCTTCCTGCTGCTCCGCTTCCCTGGGTCACAGTAGATTCATTCAATAGATCCCCTTTGCTTCTGAGTGCCAGCCCTGCCTCCTGGGCAGAGAGCAGCCCTCAGAGACAAGGAGTTTAGTTTGAGAAGCAGAGCTGACAGTTCAAGGTGGATGCGCCACGTCCCCTGGCGCTGGCCCTCATGGTGAGCAATGGAGACCGGTTTTATCGGCGATGGGGTGACCTTCACACCTTGCTCCTCTGGGCATCAAACAGCAGGCCTGGGGCTTTCTGGAATGCCCTTCTCAGCAGCTCAGAAATCGATTGCCCTTTCCCATGGCTCCTGCACCCACTTACCGCTTGTACAGGCTTCATTTTCCATGACATCATCTCGGTAGCAGAGGTGCAAGAAGCTGAGCTGGGAGGTGTCTAACCGACCAGCAAAACCTCTGTGCTCAGTCCCGGGCTTGGCAAAGACACTGCAGTGAAACAACAGAGTTTAAAGACTGTAAGAGGCTTTTGTTTGCTGTTTTGACAGAACAGGTGATGAGTTTAAAATGTCTCGTGTTTTAGAGGTTTGTTTGTGGCTTTAATCCTTCTTCTTGATGTTTTTATAATACATTCAAGTGCAATAATGAGAGAAATCAGAGAAAACATCCAGATGCTGAAAAAGAAACGATAACTTTCGTTTCTCTTTTTGTTCAGTTTTCATTTCCCTGGGTCTGGCTGAGGCCTGTGGTGCCATTTGCTTTGCAGGCAGTGGAGGGAAGTACTTAAAGTCAAGCACAGAACTGTTTTCACTAAAATAAAGCAACCTGCTTTTGTTCTCAGATTCAATACATGATCAGAGAAGTTCTGAAATGGTTTTATTTGGATTGTCATATAGTATATAAATATTATATTTATATAAATGTAATTATCCTACAGTTATCAGCATTCCTCCTATTTACAGCCACATCTATACACACCATTTCACACACCACAAGACTGACCGTTGACAGTACTGTGAATAAAGTGCTAGGAAACCATTTTCTACTTGGTGTCTGTACACAAGCAGCTTGGGGCTAGACCCATACGCCGTATCATCTGGCTCTAATTCTTTGGTTCCGATCTTTTTTTTGTCTCACTTTACTTTTTTGTTTGTTTTCAGTACTATGGAACCTGGTCTTCAGAAAAAGTCAAGTCAAGAGTCACTGAAGTGATATTCAGTTGGACAGTCTGGTTTCCTCAGGAAGTCAAAATCCGGGATGCTTATCAGATGCTGAAGAAACAAGGTTTGGTTCTGTTATTTTGGTTTCCTCTTTAGCCTTCCAAGTCAGACGGTTCCAGCCCGCAGATATCTGTCCCCTCTCATTTGTGACTCAGCTTTTTTCACGAAGCGTTGTGTGTGGGGAGGAAAGGACAAAGGCCATGCCTGCCAAGCTGGCTGGGGTCTGAAGGATGCATGGAATGGTTTAAGGAGCTTTACCCAAGAACAGTCCCGTTGAACCACAGCTCAGACTGGCCCTGTGGCTGCTGTTCACACCGTGCTCCCCACGGCTGCACAGGGAGGAGGTGCAGGACCAGCTCAGAGTGGTCTTTGCCCTGGAATATTTACCCAGGATCGTGAGGGGATGGATTGAGGGAGATCCCGAGCTGGATTTTTCATCCTTTCCATCATATTTAATATCCCTTAATGATGATGTAATCCAGAAATGTGTTCAATCCCATTTTGATATCCCAGGTAATAAGTTTCACAGCTCTTGCTTCAGTCCTGCCTGCTAGGAGGGCAGTGCTGGGGTGCTCCCAGTGCTCTTGTGGCAGTCCAGTGTGCTGGGAGGGCAGTACTGGGGTGCTCCCAGTGCTCTTGCAATGGGAGAATTGTAGCAGTTCACCCAGAGGGAGCTCAGCATATCCAAATTGTATTTTCTACCCTGACAATCTCATTTGGCCTGTGCTTAATTCAATCTTCTGTTTGGATGTGTGCTGAGGCAACTCCTTCCTTCATCTCATTCTGCAAAGGTCTGGGGAGGGCTGAAGGCAAAAGGTGCAAAACCCAGTGCCCTTTGGAGCAGTGGGGTTGTAACAGCTCAGGCATCGCTGAACAAATATCATTGTCCTTTTCAGGGATTGTAAAAGAAGACCCCAAATTGCCAGAAGACAAAATTTTACCTCCTCCTTCTCCAAGACCTCAGAATTCTATTTTTGACACAGATGAAGAGAAATCCAAGGTAAACTTCAGGGTCCTCATGCCTACCCCCCCCACCCCGATCTCTATGGATGAGAAAATGGGCTTAGTTGTATTTTGGCATCTTCTGCTGTTCCAGACAGAGTTATCTTCAGAATAATGCTCACACTCCTTGCTGTACGACAGCTGGAGAATTCTTTGATGCTTTGTCAGAAATTTTTGCTTAGTAAAAAGTGAAACTTTTTTTACAGAAAAAAATCAGTTTCTATTAAACTTTCCCGAGGGAGAGTTTTTCCAGGTTTTACAGAAGTTCTGCAGAGATCTCTCGTTCCTGTTCCCAAAGACACAGCGTGTGCAGGCAGCTGCAGGAGGCAGCAATAGAATCTGGGTTAGATTATGGGACACGAGCCACCGTATTTCCAGGATTGTAGAAACGACCGCGACAGCGCGTGTCGCGATCTGCTCCTACGTGATGTATGTAGTGCCTGGAGACTGCTGCTCACACCTCCCCAATGCTCTCCCCTCAACAGCTCCTAGCAAGGCTTTTGAGGAGCAGCCACTCAGAAGACCTGCAGGCTGCCAACCGCCTGATCAAGAGCATGATTAAAGAGGTAGGGAGCTCCTTGGCCAGGGTGGGAGGGCACCTGGCGATCCTTGGCCCCATTGTTTGATGGGGGCCTTCTTACACCTGACCTTCATCGTGCTGCCCCAGAGAGGGATGATTTTCAGCATTTGTTATTCTGAAGTTAGTGTGGGCTTTGTTTTGTTTCCCTAAAATACTCCATTGCCAGGAAGGGGGAGTAAGTCCACCGGGAGCTGGCACAGCAAGATGCTGCTGCCTCATTGGGAGCCTGGCAGTGCTGCAGTAGTGACAGTTTCCAAAAAGAAACTCAGTTCCCAGGCGGAAAAAAGCCATATCCCTACAGAACTCTCTTTTGTGCAGGCAGAGTGTGTGTGTACGTCTGGTGTGTCTGTCTCCATTTTCCATCAGAATGGGCACCCCAGTGACTGCTCTGCAGAAAGAAATTTCCTCTGGTTTAATGCAATCCCTGCAGTCATTTTGGGAGGGCAGACCTCTCCAACTCCCAACTCTGATTTTGAAGTCTTACTTGTGCCTGTGGTGAAATGGATTCTGTGTGCACCAGCACCCTGGCCAGGGTGCCTGGAGAAGGGCAGGAGGAGCAGTGACAGGCTGGTTGGGCAGCAGGGACGCTGGAGCTGGGAGAGTGAGTCTGTACCTGCCCTGCCTTCTGCCACCTCTACCTGCAATAAGGTATCAGGAGGAAGCCACTGCCCAGCTGGTGTGATCCAGAGTGCCCCAGCCAAACCCAACCTGTATTGGCCAAATCATCATCTGCTTTTATTTCATTTTTCATCAAAGGAACAAGAAAAGTCAGCAAAGGTGTCCAGAAGAGTGGACACCATCAGTGAGGTTTCTGAGAACGTTAAACGCATGGACGAATTACTGGAAAACTACAAGAGACAGGAATTATCCAAATCTGACCAGGAGACCCTACAGGTAAATGCTCTTTTTTTCCTGCAGAAGAGGTTCTTTAGTCTGGCTGTGGCTTGGAAGGCCCAGGGCAGCAGGATTCCAAGGGTGAACTCAGCCCGTGCCAGGGGCTTTACCATGGCAGAAAAAGTTTCCAACATATTTGCTGAGTAACAGTCTCTCCTGTCAGTGTAATGGAGGTTGGAATGGAACCGTCTCATGCCGGTTTGAGTTTCTGCCCAGCTCAGCTTCTCTTATAGTGGTGTTTTAGGGACAAATGGGTTTTTCTCCAACAGTAACGTAACACTTGGGAATCCCTGGTGTGGCTGGGTGGGTGTGATGAGATCTGACCAGAGAAGCTCGAAGCTGTGAGTTCTTCAGCTTGTGTTATGGTTTCTGGGATTCCCCTTTTTCTGCCCAGAGTTCACTGGTCTGCAGCTGCTCATGAGTATCAGCGACCTGAGGAAGTGCCTGATGTCATGAACAGGGCTGTCAGAATTAGCTTTATGGCCTCTACGTACCTGAAACTCCACTGGGGTGCCTACCAGACTTTCAAATTAAAAAAACAAGCAAACAAAAACAAAACTAGACAACTGAATTTTTGTGGGTAAGAACTTCTCCTGTGGCGATGTGTGATGGCAGAGTTTGGAGGCAGATCCCTTTGGGGAGAGCTGCTGCTGTAGATGGAAGAGACTCTACTTTCAGACTGAACAAGCAGCTGCCTCTGTGCCTCCTCCCTTCCTGAGACACCAGGGACAGAGCCATAGGTGGCTTTGCATTGTCCGGCGGTCCTAATACTTCCCTCTGGGGACTGTGATGGATCTACTCACGCCTGGACACTTTTTCTTTTAAGTTGAGTCATTTCACACAGATCTATCTCACACCTGTATGCACAGAGAGGGTGTGATTGCTGAAGAGATAACAGCAAAGCCTCCTTGTTCAGTGGCTGCATTTCCAGGCCACTGTGGATCGTTAAGAGTGCAGCAGCAGGCAGCATTGGTGCGCTTTGTCTGGACCTGGACAGAAAGCACCTCTTCCTTTTCTAGAGGTAGCATCACTTACAGGTGATCACAGAGACAGAGAAGTGTGGGGGCACCTGGGATCATCTGAGCAATGATGTGAAACATTTCCTTCCCTAGACTCTGTCCCAACGCTGCGAGAAGCTCAGGCCGCTGCTCTTCCGCCTTGCCAGTGAGACAGTCGATGACGATGAGGCTCTAGGTAAGAGCCAGCCCCGTCCTTGGGTTTCTTTGTGGTTCATTTCATCGACCTTTGCTTTGACAAGTGGGGTATGTCCTTCCTCTGAGAGGAGCAATGCTGAGGCACTTGCTGCCCTGCAGGCAAACCCTTAAACCATGCCCATGGGAAGTGGTGTAAGTCTCCTCCCACTCTTCTCCAAGGAAGCAATGAATGGTCACTTGGAGCCCAAAGTTAAACACTGAACCCAGTTTCTTTCAGTCAATGTGGTTTTCAGAGTTTGTGGAGTTCTGTTCAGAGAACTGAAGGTTTTTGAGGTCTTTTCTCTACGGAGATTGAAGTTCTCCCTGTCTATTAACATGGAAAGGAGAATATTTTTTTAATTTCTTCAGTAATATATTGAGGAGGGTCGTATGAGCAGAATCTGAATTCCACAGCTGTGAAATTTAGCCCTTGCCAGGGGATTGCATTTCAGTCTTGTCCATATACCTTAAACTTGCCTGAAGTGATGACTTCTGGATAGACATCTTAAGATGTCTCTAAAGAGCTCAGCTGTGCTTCAAACGTTTCGTTCATACCCATGAATACCAGGGTTCTCCAGCTGGGCAGCGCCCGGTTATAGACTCAAGTACACTCAGAAAACTTGCAGAGAACAACAGAGTGCATAAGAGATGGCGGGAACTGCCAGTGCTGTAGAGGGAGCCTCTGATTTCAAAGTGATCTTGATAAAGGAGAGAGCCCTGAAATCAGCAGATGTAGGTGCAAAAAGCTGCACTTCAGAAAATGGAATGAAAAATGATCCAGGAGCTCAGGGCAGATTTCCCTGCTAGACCTGGAGCTGCCCCTCATACTAGAACGTTCATATTTTGTTTCTCCTCCTGTTTCGCAGCTGAGATTCTGCAGGCCAACGACCAGCTCACCCAGGCCCTGGGGCAGTACCGGCAGCTTGTGGCCAGCCACGAAAATGGTGGTGGAGGAGGTTCAGGCGCCAGCTCCGCTGAGCCACCAGGTGAGGAGCATCCCACAGGGTTGCCCGACAGCTCTGCGCCTGCACGTCGGGTATCAGGGTGGTGTGGAAAGGAAGGGGCCTCAGAGAATAGATGGGGAGAAAATCCCACAATGTGGGAAAACCGTTATGGAACCATTGTTTGCTTTTACACATGGCTGACAGAAAATATTCCCGAGGCTCTTTGCCTGTGAGTCGTTTCGGATGTGTCTGTGCCCATAGATACACCCTTCCTTTCATTCCAGGAGGCTTCTCTTTAACTCTCTCTGCCCTTCCCCCAGCGTGCCGGCCGGCCCCGAGACGCATGAAGAGCTACACGCTGATCGACTTCTCCGAAGTGGAGGCGACATCCCAGTCTCCGACAGACCGGTTTGCAAACACGACCACCGCCTCCCGCCATGGCAGCACAACCTCCACCTGCCTGCTGGATGAGGAGTTGGAGTCGTTAGGTTTGTACATGCTGCTCAGTGCAGTGTTACCCTGTTACCAAGGTTCGTGGCCTTTAACCAGGGCAGGACTTGGTCTTTAGTGTCCATCCTGAGAGAAAGGAGACCCTTTTAGCCAGGGGAAGAGCCACAGGTTTTCAAGACTAGTTTCTCTTGGTGTAAGACTGTAGTCAAACTTCTGCTAAATAACAAAGGCAGAACCTATGGAAACCCCTTGTGTTCTGTAACTGATCTGTGGCATTTTGGCATCTTTCTTAGGTCTCAGCAACTCTCCTGTTGTACAGAAACCACAACCCGATTTTGGGTCAGCAGAGGTGAGTGATCCTCAGATACTTTAGTCCGTAACACATAAAGGACAAAAAACAGACGTGATTCTTGATCTAGCTTTCTCTGGCAGCTTTTTTTTTACACCACTCTACTCTGAAGAGAAACTGGAATCCTCTTCCGCTACAACAGATTTCTCAGTTGCAATCTGCAACCAAATTACTCAAAATCATTTCAACTTTAAGTAGCGTTATTAGAAACGAGGTTCTTTTCAGTGGAACAGCTCTGATTTTTGCTGATGTTCTGTGGCATGAACCAGAAGTGCCTTATCTTTCAGCCTGCTGCACACAACGGGTATGGTGAGGTTGTAAGTGCTGTTCAGACACTGGGGCTGCAGGAGGGCTGGGAAGACAGCTCCTCAGAGAAGAAGGAGTGTCAGGGCCTGGCTGATCAGCTCTCCCCACCACCCAGGACCGAGGCGTTGCCCGCGTAAGCGAACTCCGCGTTACACCGTCTGACTCGGGAGATGAGGAGTTTTGTTTTACAGCAGAGGTTTAGCAAGACCTTTCAGCTACAGCTGGTCAGTGGTGGCAGGATGCCCACCACACACTGGCTCTTGAGCAGCAGTTCTGCCCCTGTTAGTTGCACTCTGAAATTGCACAGCAGGGCCTTCTGAGGGTCAGGAACTTGGAGAGACAAACTCTGTGGCTTAGTACTGAGATGATCTTGAGCTAAAGGAACGAAAACTGTACAGCTAGGTCTTTTAATAATAATTTATGACTCAAAAAAACATACTTTCCCTGGGTTTCTTCAAGCTGTGACAAAGTACTTTCCAGGCATTCAGTGGAAGACAAACAGTTCGTAAACCAAATTAATCACCCACAGATCCTCTGAGCAGGTGACCATTACCATACACTTATCCGGTCTGCCACAGCACAAGCCTAGAAAGCCTACTGGGGATCTCCAGCTTCTTGCATTGTCTCTGAGATAGAATTTAATTTAATTTCACTGACTAGAGCTCCAGAGCATCTGTGCGTGGGGAAAGTAGACTTTCAAAGCCCGGAAAGAAAGGGTCACAATCCTAACAGAAATCAAAGTCTGCTTTGTGGATGCTGAAACAGCAGCTTATTCCTTATGGAATAGAGGCAGTTTCTTAATTTCTCCAGAACTCTGAGAGTGTGAGCTTGTGCTTTTATACCTAAAAGTGACGAGGGACTGGGATCACAAATGGACACGGCAGAAGGTGGTACATACCATGTAGTCTCCCCAGTTAATACAAGCTTTCTACGTGCTTTTCTTTCCAGGGATTTACCACCAATGACATTGCCCTTTCCAGATCTTCCAAATAGCTCAGTGGCAGATGCCTCTCTCTCCAGCCTAGGCTACGAGCTGAAGTCTGCTGCCTCTTTGCATCCAGCTCCCCACGGTGCTTCTCTAGAAAACCTTTTTGTCCCTTTAATTTCCATTACACCGAGTAAGTGCAATGATTTCTGTGCCCCAGCTCTGCTTACTAGAGGCTTGCTAGGGCTCTTGGCAGGGGAGCAAGCCAAAGTGGCTTCATGCTGTGTGAGTCAGCTGGAGAAAAATAATGACTGTTCTCTGAAGGACTTGATGTATCTGAGAGTTTGAGTTGGTGCTAGGGATCCTACCATGGGAATGCCGTTGTCGCTCCTGCTGCTGAGCAGGCAGGAGTCTCCTGCCCTGGCTCACCTCTGTCATGTGCTTCTAAACTCTTGGCCCTGAGCACCTTTACTCAAGCTTCATCTAGTTCTTTTCCAGAGGCTTAAAAAGTATCTGTGGGTGGGAGTTGTGCCCCTTCCTGAAGCAGAGCTCTTCTCTCCCCTGCTGCTTTTTGATTTCACACCATACAGTCCGGCCCTGCAGCCACCTCAGAGTGTCACCCTGGGGACATGGAACCCCGGGGGAGCTGCTAAATCTCCAGTTTGCACCTTCACCACCACAGAGGGGAAATGTAAATGGCAGGCAGGGGCTCTGCTGCTGGGTCTGTGAGTTTGCTGGACAAAGTAAAAATTTGTGTGGGTGTCTCCTTTTGCCATTCCTTATCCCATCTTGGCTGCTGTGCCCTCAGGAGGGAGGGGAATCCGGGCATCGTTTCTCACGCTCCGTTTGTCTCCGGCAGGCAGTATCTGTCCACTCACCGTGTACGACAGGAACGGTTTCAAGGCTATGCTCCACTTCTCCAGAGAGCCAGCTCCTGGCCGGCCAGATGTGCTGGTGATGGTTCTCTCCATGCTGAGCACATCTCCTCAACCAATTAAGGACATAGCATTCCAGGCTGCAGTCCCCAAGGTGAGAAGCCTGTGACGAGCAGCAGAGAGCGGGACTCCTCAGAAATGTCCTGAGAAGATTCACCATTTGCTGCTCTGGATTTGCCTCGCTCGCTGGAAATCACAGGGCTCGCAGCCTCTGAACGGTGAACCTGGTGTGTGGCGGCGCCTGTGGCACCAGCACCTGTTTCACAGGATATATCCCCAGCTCCATGACAGCCAGACTGGGCTCCAGCCCTGCTGTTTTAGCCTCCTGGGCAAGGTGCTCGTTCTGCCTCTACGTGCAGCACAGAACTGTCTGCTCTGGCAGAGCTGCCTTTTGAAGCAGGCCGTCCAATGGCAGGTTTTTCATTCCGTGACAAAAACTGGCTGATGTGTCTTTAACCAGCTCTGTGGCTTGGTGCTACTCCCAGCCCCTTCTTCAGCATTCCTTTTGTTTTTCTCTTTCAGACCATGAAAATAAAGTTGCAGCCAGCATCAGGGTCGGAGCTGCCTGCCTTCAGCCCTCTCCTCCCACCCGCCGTGGTGTCCCAGGTCCTGCTGCTCGCCAACCCACACAAGGTGTGCGCGGTGATCCGGCTGCCGACGGAGCACTCGGAATGTTGCTGCGGCGAGCGGGGAGTGGTGGGGTGAAGGGTGGGGAGAGTGTTATTAGCAGGGGGAGGCAGAGGGGAGAGACAGAGCTGTCTGGGCTGTGCTGGGAAGACATCTTTCCCACAGGAATAGCTTTCCAGAGCTGTAATTGGAAGGATTGAATGGGCAGTTGTGGCAGGGACCTGCACAGTCCTGCGTCAGCCTACCCCCAGAGCTGGCTGCTGGTAGACACGGTGCAGAGGTTTGGAGCTGATGGAACATGAGGCCTCCCAAGGCAGAGCCACGGGTGACAGTTCTGGGCATCTTTCTCTGTTCCTTTTCCAAACCATTCTATAATTCCTTTCTCTTACAGGATCCCATCCGACTGAGGTACAAACTGGAATTCACGCAAGGTGTGCAGCCCTTCAGCGAGGTGGGAGAGGTGACCAGCTTCCCAGAAGCAGAGCTCTGGGGCAGGAGCTGAAAAGTTCAGCAGGGAGAGACTGTGCCAGCAGCATCTGCCCTCTCCTCCTTGCCCTTGGTTCCTGTGCAGGTGTCTGGCAGGAGGAGCATAAAGTAGCTGCTCTGCCCCAGCCTTGCTCAGCACTGACCCAGCTCTACAGGAGACTGCTGCAGAGTGCTGGGAGCCTTAATGCTTCTTCCACACAAGCATTTCCTGCTCTTTCTGGGCCAGTTTTTACTCTTCCCCCATTACTATTTCTTTATGAATTAAAAAAAAAAAAAGGCAAACCTACAGCAGCACCTCATAGCACCCTGCTTGGAGCCAGGACAGGGGCTGTTCCAGGGACCTGCCTGCTCCCTTTCCCCTGGAACCTGAGTGCAGCAAGGGGGAGAGCTGGGCCAGCTGGGGATGTGGTCTGGGGGTGTGGGTTATGGGGAAGGGGACAGGAGAGCCAACAGGGGCAGAAGGAGCTGCTGACTGTCACCAGCCCCCCCCGGCTCCTCCCTTCGGTCCCTGCAGCGCTCGGGACGGGCACGGGGGATTTGTCCCCTGCGTTCCTGGAGTGGCCACAGAACCCCACGGTGGCGCCGAGACCTCCCTCGGGCAGGCTTCGATTCATCCTCTGCGCTTCCAGCTGCGCGGGAGGGGAACCGAGCGGTGTTACCGCCCAGTGCCACCGGACCAGGTGTGCTGGGGTCAGGGTTTCCCGGAGCGGGAGGAGCCCCACCCGGCCCCATGTGCAGCGGCTCCCGGAGGGTCTTCCATCAGCCCTTCCCCCGGCCCCGGCTCGGCCGGTTGGTTCGGGCCGTGNTTCCTGTCGGATGACTTCGAGGTGAAGAGCTGGGTGAACGCGGCCTTCCGGGCGGTGCAGCAGGAGGCCCCCGGCAAGGTGGACGCTCACGCCGCGACTCTGGTGATGAAGCTGCAGCTCTTCATCCAGGAGGTCAACAACGCCGTGGAGGGTGAGGCGGGCGGCGGGGCTGGGCCGGGGCTGTGCCGGGGGTCCCCGCGGTGCCCCTGGGAACGTGTCGGGTGGGTTCCGGTGCAGGATTTGTTCTTCAGTTGCTTCCCTCCCGCTGAACTGTTGTGCTCCTGGAATCTCCGTGTCCGGGCAGGTCTGTGCTGGGCATGGGGAAACAGCTGCTCTAGCCAGGGCAGGTTTAGGTGGGGCACGAGGAACAATTTCTTACCCTCCAGGACTGTCCAGGCCTGTGCCAGGCTGCCCAGGGCAGGGCTGGAGTCCCCCTGCTCCCTGGAGGGGTTTCCAAGGCGTGGAGATGTGGTGCTGAGGGACAGGGCTCGGTGGTGCCCTGGCAGGGATGGGGCAACGCTGGAACTCCATGAGCTGAATCCCTTTTTCCAACCAAAATGATTCTATATTCCTATTGGTCTAACTTACCCTCAATCCAGGCCTCCTATAAGTAAACAGCTGTGTTATCAAAATAAACAAATAGAAAGGGAGCTAGTCTATGCTAAAGTACGTATTTAAATGCTAAAGATATACCTAAAGTTTTCTTGTTTGTTTTGCTTGGTTGTTTCGTTGGGTGTTTTTAAGTATTGAAGATTCTGTAAGTTTCTTGAAAAACTCTTCATTTCCTGCAAGGGTCCTGAGACCCTCCTCGCTGCACTGCTCGGTGTTTCTGCAGAAACAAGCCACCAGGCTCTCCAGAACATGCCCAGAGTCCTCCGGGAGGTGGAAGTCTTGAAACAGGAGGCAACGTTCCTGAAGGAGCAAATGATCCTTGTTAAAGAAGATATCAAGAAATTTGAAGAAGACACAGCTCAGTCAATGCAGGTGGGTCCTTGTCTGTCTTTGCATTTATCAGCAGCTTGTGAAATTCTAGTTTCCAGGCTTTTCATATTAAACAATCTTGTGAAATAGACAAAATAACTCCTTTTAACATTAATGTGACAGGCAGAGTCTTCTGCTCGACCCGTGCAGTCTGAATTTCTCTGGCAACAGCCGATCACGTTTCAGTTCAGGCAGAGTTGCTGTTACCTGACCAGAGACACCGATTTCTGCCCAGATTTCTGCCTGTTGTTCGCTGGGGTGTGTAGCATTTTGCAGGCAAAGTGGCTACTAAAAGTACAAACCCGGAATCCAAACCAACTCTTTGTTATTCGACTTTGGAGGTTGATTTAACATCTCCGGCTCTTTCAGCCAACTCCTTCCTCCTTGTAACAGCATCATCTTTTCACTCAACTTTTAAATTCCAAGCCCAAAAGAA
This sequence comes from Baryphthengus martii, assembly GCA_013396935.1. Lineage (NCBI taxonomy): Eukaryota > Metazoa > Chordata > Aves > Coraciiformes > Momotidae > Baryphthengus > Baryphthengus martii. Next base: position 549,553 of record VWZK01006947.1, read on the forward strand.
CTCTCATCATAAACTATCTAGTCAGCCACCTGCCCTCTTTTGTTTGAATGGGCAACATTAGATGTTTTTTTCTTCTTCAGGTCCTGGTGGAGATTGACCGAGTGAAATCTCGAATGCAGCTGGCTGCCGAGTCACTTCAGGAAGCAGACAAATGGAGCACGTTGAGTGCAGACATTGAAGAGACTCTGAAAACACAGGTAGAAACCCCATTACTCTTGGTTGTTGTGCCTCCAACTTCCCAGGGAAATTGTGTTTAAAAGTAGGTCTTTAGAGTGACTGTAAAATAGTCCTTTTTTTGCGAAGTGACTGTTTGTAAAATGTCGTTATGAAATGGTATGAATGCTTTCTGAGGTCGGGTCTGGTAACGGTGTTCCTTTCCCTGGGGGCAGGATGTGTCCGTGATTTCGGCCAAGCTGACGAGCATGCAGAGCAGCCTGGCGATGCTCGTGGACACGCCGGATTACTCGGAGAAGTGTGTGCATCTCGAGGCTCTGAAGAACCGGCTGGAGGCCATGGCCAGCCCTCAGATTGTGGCTGCTTTTAACTCCCAGTCTGTAGGTCAGTACCTCTTGGTGTCACCATTGGTGCGGAGTTTGGCACCTATAAAAGTGAAACTGTAAAAGCGAAATGCTCTTCTTGCGCTGGTGGCTCCTGGCGCTGGGTTCTGTGCGTTTTCTGGTGGGGCTGGATGCCGTGAAGTGCTCCGTGCTCTGCAGCTGCCCCCGGTCCGGTGCGTCTTTGGTTTCGCTATGGTTTGCTGTACTGGTGGCCACTGTGGGAAAGGAGGGAGACGTGAGTGGCTTTGTAGGCTACTTGGATGTGTGAAATGGAGGAGCTGCGGCCAGGCTGCCCTGCTGTCAGGGTTCAGTTAGGCTGTGGGAAGTGCTGCTCAAGTAAGCAGAAGGCCTCTGGATTTGTGTTACTGTAGCGCTGCTGGGCATTCCTGTTACCGCTTGGTGGTGTAATCCAGAAGGAAATTTGTTTGGAAGTATTCTGACTCCATAATGAGCTTGTAAAAGCTGTTTCATAAACTCTCTTTAGAAAATAGGACTTTTTGGACCGTTCCTTGTGCTCCTCCTTTCCTCTCCTACTGTTACAGCACTTCTGAAAAAAACATGTGTGGTGGTTGCTGCTTCTCATCTGTGTGCACCTTGAGGTCCCAGTGAGGATCCAGGCTGGGGTTCTGCTGCTGCCCAGGGCTCTGGTCCCTGAGAGGATAAGGTGCAGCAGTGACTGCAGCGTGGAGGAGGGAAGAAGCTCTATGTGCTGTGTTTCCGACAGATAATCCTCTGTACTGATCTCTCCCCTCTCTTGTGTTCCTCTTCTGGCTGTTCTTTGCACAGCTTCCTTTTTTCTTGGACTGTGCTGATCACTTTCACAGGAGGTCCCACGCCACGTTCCACTGCATTGCCCTTTACAGACAAAGCCAAGACAGAGGATGATGTTTCGGAACGTTTTGTGAGCTTAGGATGCAAGTAAATCAAATATTCATTTTCTCTGTGAGTTCTCCACCAAAGCAAACACGTAGGCGCCAGAAAGCTGCTGGCAGCAGCTCGGCTGGTGCAAGGACCCTGCCTTGGGCCTGCAGAAGAATTCGCTTCCAGCGCTCTTTGGGTTTGTTCAGACTCTCAGCTGGGCAGATGGAGAATCTGTCTTGTAGAGATGGGGCTTTAATACTAGGTACATTTGCTGGTGAAGAAGTTAAATTAAAGAAGTTTAAATTCAATCCTCATGTCTGCTGCCTCCTCTTGTCTGAGTGTGGGTTTGGGGAGGTTCTGCTCCAATTAGAGGGGGTAAGTGACTAACATGTGTCTTTCTGCCCAGGCGTCGTGCACAGGCCCTTCAAAGGTTTCTCTTGCTCACCCTCAGCTTTGAGGCTGGCTGTGAACTCCCTTGTTCTGTTTTGTTTTGTTTTATTTAGATCAGGCAAAAACGTTTGTTAAAGTCTTCACCGAAATTGATCGGATGCCCCAGCTTCTCGCTTACTATTATAAATGTCACAAGGTAAGTATTTTGATAATATTTGAATAATGGAGGAATAAAAAAATTAAATTTTGCTTGGCCTGAACTGCAGGGGGAGCTGGTACATCACATATTTCACCTTTCCTCTCCGAGGAGGATGGGACCTGTTCTTTTCCACCTTTCATCCATGGACTGTTCTTTCTGGCTCTTAGGAGCCTTGGTTACTCCCTGTGTTTCCAGAGTAATTCTGCGTTCAGGGCTTTGTGTCCGTTCCTGCAGCAGACATGAGATATCTGCGTTCTGCTTGATTTCTCTGTGCGGTGTAGTTTTGCTTTGCTTCTCTTGGATGTGGCTCTGTCAGCTGCTTGCCAGCTGCTGGCTTCTGTACCCTCTTTTCAGGTAAGATTAAAAGTTGGAATTCCAGACAGTTCTGTAGCCATAACCCGATCCTCACGGTTCTCTCATGACTGTGACTTTTGAGGATTAAGTTCAAGGCTGGGGCTTACCAAGTATTTCAGCTATGATGTTGGTATCAGTTACAGTCTCGTTTTATGAGTAAAATACCGATGTTAATTAAATCTTTGAATCGACTCAGAAGCCTCTAGCCTCGTGCTGAAAATCTTTTCCTTCTGTAGTGCTGAATTATAGCAGTGTTAATGATGAAATCCGGAGAGAGGAGCCAGGGTGGGCAGTGTGTTTTAGCAGAAGTGCTCTGCCTGGGAAGTCCTTGGTTTGAAATTACAAAAGCTGGATTTGTGTGGGCTGCCAGTTCTCCTCTCAGGATGGTTATTTTCACCCCTGCAGGTGCAGCTGGTGGCAGCCTGGCAGGATCTGTGCCAAAGTGACCTGAGCTTGAATCGCCAGCTGACCGAGCTGTATGACACGCTGCTGGGGACCTGGCACTCGCAACTCCAATGGGCAGCGCAGGTGCCGTTGCCATTCAGTCTTGGTGCAGGGGCAGGCTGGAGCAAACCCTCTGACTACTCAGAGGAGTTAGAACTTCTCAGGACAGTCTATGGGTGCTCACTCCTTGTGCCTCAACAATGCAAGGCAGGCCTTGCAACCTACTTTCTGTTTCTTGTCCGGCTCTTGCGGACAAGGTTTGATTTCTGGTGCTCTCCCACCAGCAAGGTTGCCGTGTTATTGACATTAAAGCTGCTCTATCGCTTTCATCTCTATCTGAAGTGAAATCTAATTTGTTGGTGTTGCAAATGTGTTCTGTTGCAAGACATTTGAAATGCCTGAATTGCTTTATCCCTTGGCCTGGAGGAAGCCCTCAAGGTCATGTTGGATGGCTCCATATCACTCTATGTAAGATACCTGAGAGCGTCTGCTGTCACCCTTTGCAGTCTGTGTGCTTGATTCTTCTGCCAAGAGTAATGCAGGAACCAAAAAAGTTATTGTCCCTTAGTGAAATGAAGAAATAAGTTCATATCACTGAGCCTGTAAGAGGTTTTTCATCCATGAAGGGTAATAGATTTTTATCTCCATGTTATGAAGCCCGATGTAAGTGCTGGGCCTGTACTGCAGAGGAGCTCAGGGCTTCCTTGAAATGTATTTTTTTTGCCTAATGATTCGATGTAAATTACAGGTCAGATGTCAGTTTACATTTTAGAGATAGTCTTTGAACTGAGGATTGTGGGAAAGGAGCGACACGTGGAGCAAAGCTCGTGTCACTCAGTCCCTTGTGCGGCTTCTGCTCTCTGAAGAATTCTTGAAGCTTTTTTGTGCTGGTCCCAGATTTCAAAGCAAGTGAGCGAGAATAGCTGACAAAACAAATCACAATAAAAGACTGTAGCACATTTTATGCCAGTAGAGTTGAGTGTGGTGCATGTAAATAAAAGTTCTCAGCTGGGGACAGTCCTTTTAGCCTTTCCAGTACTGATTCCTGCCTGTCTGACCAGTAATTTGGCTCATGATACAGTCCTATTTCTTCATGTTTTACTGACATTTCTGGGTGGGTTTTTTCCCAGCACCCCTCTGTAAGCTGAGCGAGCTCTGTTTTCAAATGCCCTTTTCTACTGCATGGGGTTTGGTGTTTTTTGAGTTACTATAGTGCCTGTGATCTGTTGAATTCCATTTCTGACATGTACCTCTCTTCTAGTTCCTTGGTGACTGTGTTCAGAGCACAGTTGCAGCAATAAATATGCCTTGAGCTGGACTTTTGTAATCAGGCTGACCTGTGTGCCAGGTCGGTGTGGTTCTCGCACTCTGAGCAGACTTCTTTTGGCTATTTTACCCCTTACGAGGCTTTTCAAATTTGTTTTTGTTCCCCTTTGGTTGGGAGCTTTTGTCATCTGAGGGCTCTGTGATCTCTTAGTGCACAAAATGTCGTCATCTTGATCTGTGTATCACTCTCTCACCGATGGGTGATTTTGTCCTAGTTCTTTAATAGAATGCAGCAGATGCTCAGCACAGTTTTCTGTGCTGGGCATGAAAAGGTCCAGTTTGGGCTGCTACTGCTTTTTCTCCCAACTTTTTAGTACCTGCTTAGGGCAGACAGGGGTGTACGGGGGACTAGAGTGGGCACGACTGCCCTGGGGAGGGGAGCTGCTTGTGGAAGCTGCTTCTGCCAGGAAGGCAGCAACACGTGCCCGGGAGGGCTGAAGTGGGTGTCAGCCCCTGGACAGACAGGACCTGCTCGGTCTGGAGTGGGACAGTCTGCTGTTGTCTTTGCTGGGGCAGGGACATGTCATCTGTATGTGATGGGGGTCTCTGGAAGCCACCTGTTGCTCTCTGCTGCCTGGCCGGTTCCTCAGGAGTGTTGTGCTTTTACAAGCAGCTTTTCTGCTCCCACAGGTTTTCAAGAACCCTCATGAAATAGTGACCGTGTTGTTGATTCAAACTCTGGGAGCGTTGGTGCCTTCGCTGCCTGTCTGCCTCAGCACTGCCCTGGAGAGAATGGGCCAGGAGACCAAGCTGAGTAAGCTGCTGGAGCTCTACGATGCCACCGTCCACTTCGCAAAAGGACTGGAAACGGCGATGCTGCCAAACCTGAGTAAGGCTCTGGCACCGAGCGTCGTCGTCCTGTTCTCTCTGCTCCCCTGTAAAGTTCCACGGTGGGATTTCGTTTGGTTTTACGTGGGATTATCTCTCCTACAGGATTGAGCAGGTGGCATTTGCACCTTTGTGCGTGTGTGTGTATCTGTATATCTGACACTAAAGCTATTGACACGGTCCTGGCTGAGCTTACTGAAGCAGAGCTGCTCTCAGCCTGCTTGCTGTCTAGGTAAATAACATCAGGCACTTTTCCCTTTACAAGCACTACTGTTTCTTCTGTCTAACGGACGAGGAAATGTCTCTGGGGAAGCTGCCGCCCGTGACACCCATTGTGAAAGGTCACAAAGCATAAAAGTTGAGAAGTTTCCTGGAATTAAGTCACACTTTACTAAACAAGAGAAAAGCCTGCATGGAAGCTGCATTCATTATAGTTTATTTTGTAGTTTTTTTCTCTTGTCTGCTGGCTTATGTTTAAACCAAGTGCAAATGCAGGGCCAAATATTATTTCGGAACCGTTGGTGGTTTATTCCCCAGCAGCATCCTTGGCGTGTGATTCAGACCTGTGCTTTCCTTACCCTGTGTTGTTTGTCATCTCATTCTGGTCATGACTTGATGAATAATTCCCACAAACCACAAAGTAGGGAGGTGCTGTGTTTACACAAGCTTATGCCTGACTTGAACTGTTGGCTATTTATAGTCCTTTATTAATCTAGTAGGGCCCCTTCAAAGATCAGGTATGGGAAAAACCTAAATTAAAGGTAATGGAGCATTCCTAGGGCTGTGTTTCCTGTGTTTGATTCCTCATAACATTGTCTTGAGCTATTTAAACCCAGATTCTTACTTGATCCTGTGATTTATGATTTCTGGGCAATTTCAGGGTGTATGGCTGTCATTGTGTCTGGTTTTGTTGTCTTTGATAGTGTACGCTTGGCAGTCATTTTCAGTCCTTGGCTTAGCTTAATTTGTAGTTTGTAATCAAAATGATTGAAAAGGACTTGGAAAAACAATGTCAAATTGTAGAAGGTGATGGAATAGGGAGACAGCTGCTGAACTGTTATTTGAGTGTGTTAAAAAAAACCCAAACAACCAAAAACCTTATTTCCATCTCATTTGCTGTGGGGTAAGATGTTTGGGAAGAGAAATATCTCAAGAATGGAAAAGCTAGTGACTCAGAAGAGAGTCAAACCAGTTCCTATGTACGTGTATGTGAGGGGAGGGTTTAATTATGATTCACGGGATAATTCAGGTTGGAAGGGACCTCAACCCTTGGTCTAGTCCAACGTCCTGCTCCAAGCAAGGCCCGCTATGAGGTCAGACGATGTTCCCCAGGGTATTGTTCAGTCTGATCTTGAAAACGTCCAAGAATGGAGCCAGCGCAGGCTTTGGACAACCTGCTCCGTCGCTTGGCGGTCCTTCAGGCATAAATGTTTTTTTTCTGATATCCAGGATTCGAAGTAATCGTGGTTTGCTGCTAGTTTGAGAGTGGCAAAGCTTCACAGTACCATTCAGACCTGGTTTCTGTTTGGGTTTGTGACTACTTGCTCCCCACCGTGGCACTGCCCTGCTGAGTCCGTGGTTTGTGTTCAGCGCTGGCTGATGAGCACCGTGAAGTATTAATGCCAAATGAATTGAGCTCGTGTCAGCTATTTTAAGTATGAACCAGGCTTTCTGCTAAATGAGGATTGTCCCTCTTTTGAAGTTGTGGCAGTAACGTGTTTGACTTCTCAGATGGTTTCAGTACTTCTCCTGTAGGTTGGAATGTTTGATAGATTTTTGTCACCCAGACTTTTTTGGAGCCGGGAGTGAGAATTTTGTTGAGGCACTTGTTGAGGGAGAACATCTTGGGTTTAAGAAGCAGGTAGAGATAATAACCTTGGTTTTGAAAAAAAATGAAAAAAAAGCGTGTGTAGTTGAGACTTCAAGCTGCTGGGCAGCATTCCAAGCCTGTGTAGGCAGCATGCTCTAATTGAAGAACTCCGGCGTGGCGCTTGAAACAGGGTTTTTAGTAACATGCTCATCTATTTGTAGACTAAACATCTGATTCTTTGTAGAGGAGCAGAATCTGGTAAAAGTGATGGAGCTGGTGGAAGCAGTATATGGTCCGTACAAGCCCTATCAACTTGAGTATGGAGACCTGGAAGAAGAAAATCTTCTCATTCAGATCAGCGCCGTGCCCTTGGTAATGTAGCAGTCTTTGTTCAGCAGCACAGGGAGAGGCTGAAGGGTCTCAATACAAGGGTCTTTGTCCTAGTCATTGCTCTTTCCTCCTCTAATTTTTTTTGTAACGTTTTCTGTTTGCAGTATATTATTTTTTTCACTGTTAAGTAAATTTTGTTTAAGAAATAAAATTAATTAATTTCAGCAGCCCAGTCGGGACAGAGGTACCTCTCTTCTTCTTCTCCTTCACCCAGTGACCAGCACTGTCTGGATCTGCTGGAGAAAGGCTTTACCAAAATATTACTGTCCACCAAGGGCCTCCTTCAGATTTGATAGAATTTTTTACGAACAGGATCCAGAGGAGGAAAATCCTTTTTGTAGAAAATTCGATCATTGGCAGAACTGTTTTTCCTTGAAGACCTGGTAGACACGGGACTTGGCAGCCTGGCTTTGGTTAAGTCACTGCACAGGAGGGTGGAAGCAACCAGCGTCCTTCTCCTGTCAGCGTTTCCCAAGCTTGGAGGGTACGGAGAGAACAAGGATGTCTTGTGCAAGGCATCTCACTGGAAGAAGAGTCAGGCTCAGCTTTGTTGTTTTGTTTTTGTTTGTTTTTAGGAACATGGGGAAGTGATTGACTGTGTCCAGGAGCTGAACCATTCAGTCAACAAACTCTTCATTCTGGCCTCTGGAGCCATCGACAACTGCGTTAAGCTGACGGATGGACTGGGAGCATGCGGGCTCCTGAAGGCCCTGAAGGCTCTGTTCACCAAGTAAAGTGCTCCTAGTGCCGCTGCCGCCTTATCCTGAGGGGGTAGCAAGTAACAGTTTGTGGCCAAGGACTTTGCAGTTTCTGAAGAAGGGCTGAAAGCAGGAATTATCTATAACTGTGCTGTGAATCCTCTGAGAGCCCCTCCTACTGCTTCACTCGGGTGGTGACTGTTTCTTAGGGGAAAAATGGAAGATTTTGATGGCTAAATCAGAGACTTTTTTCAACGGTTTTCTACTCTACTTGAGACGAATTGTCATTTTTAATAAGTATTTTCTCAGGGGGAAGAATGTTTCCCAAAATAGATTAAGACAAAGGCAATTTAGGCTGATGGAAGTAGATCTCAGTGGGGAAATACGTACACTCTGGGACAAGGACCTCGTGTTCAGAATCTGCCTGACAGTGCGAGATGCCCTGGTGAAGGAGCGAGGCTCACTGTAACTTCTTGTCTGATGAGGTCACTGACAGCCTGCCTAGATAGTGCTCTGGTACCAGTTGCCTCCCTGTTCTTTCCTGATATCGAAAGCGCCGCTCATGAGCCAAGCTGTTACCTGGCTGCCCTGTGGGGAGGAGGGAAGCACAGTCCTCTGAGCTCACCCACTTTACGGGTGGTGACGTAGCAGTGTGCATGCCTCCAGCTCATGGGCATTAGGTGAAAAAAAAACAAACCAGCAGGGGTGTGGAAAACAAAATGTTCTCCTTTTTATCCATGTTCTCATCTGGGTAGTAGCTGAGAAAACAAATTCATGAGATTATTGCCACTGTTCCTGGAGTAAGGGCCAAGTAATGTTGGACTAACAGTAGCTTTCTAAACTTTTTCTGGTCTTTCCTAGGAGATATGGTTAGTGTAGTGGTAAAAAAAATGTGCTGCTCTCCAACCTATTCTCTTAGGCTGGTGCTTATCTCTTCTCCACTTCTCCTTTCAGGTATTCATCTGACTTTACAAGTACGTTACAGTCTATACGAAAGAAATGTAAACTAGATGATGTCCTGTCAGATTCCCTTTTCCAGGAGGAATGGACTGCATTCCAAAACTCTGTCCGGTAAAGGGGATATTTATATTTTTTCTTCCAGCTCAGAACTGATTTTTGTATCACAGTTGAAAGGGGATTTCTTGGGGTCAGTTTACACAAGTTCTGAGCGCAGAGAGCAAGGCTGTGCTCGCTTCGCTGCAGCGCTGCTGGGAGCATTAGTGTGAGGGACTGGGTTTGGGTTGCTGCTGGCACAGCAAGTGCTGTGAGGCTCCCCACCCTGTCTGGAGCAAGGCCGTGTGTCATATCACCTGAAATATCAGCACCTCTGAGAATTTTTCCCAGTGACACTGAGCTGGCCTTAGCCATGATGATAAGAAGAAGCGTCTGGATGAGGCTGTTGGGCAAAAAAAATGAGAATGCTATCAAAAGGATGCAGAGTCCGTAGCTGAATCACCTCTTGGCAGATGTGTTACCTATAGGCTGTTTGGTTATGGCAGTTTATAATGACTTGACATGTGTCTGAGATGGATTGTCAAGGGGGGTATCTGGCATTACCTGCCTGAAACCTCGCAACGTGTGGTCTTGTTTTGTTCTTTCCCAGGATAATTACTACTTGTGGTGAGCTCCTTCGTCAGTGCGGAGACTTTGAGCAGCAACTGGCCAACAGGTAAGCACTGCTGAACTTAATTCATGAGCTGTCAGCACAGCTACCGAGCTGGGAGACGACAAACCCCAAGGTGCTTCTGTTGCATAGACCATGGAGGGAAAGCAGAGCCACTGTGACTTCCTTCTGCTGCCCCTCTCCGTCTTTTGGAATGTCAGAGATGGGTCACGGACTGTTCCACTCACTCCTGTGCCCTGAGACATTCATAAGGATCCTTTCTCTTGGATACCCATCAAACGGAGTTGCCAGGCTGGGGTCAGGAAGGAATTTTCCACCAGATCAGATTGGCAAGATTCTCACCTCCCTTGTCTCACGGGGCATGAATCATTTGCTGAGCTGAGTCCAGGTGTGTCTTACCTGATCGATTCCTTGTAACTTGAGGAGCATTGAACGTGGGCAGCCCTGGATCTTTTGTTGCTTGTAAGTGGTGCCCTGCTCAGCCTCTGGTGGGTCAAAGTGCTTTAACTGGGCTCAAGTGCCTGGCCTTGGGTAGGACCCAGCAGCCTGCAGTGCGCAGGAGCCCGGGCTTATTCTGTATTTGCTACACCTTCTGAGAGAACAATCCTCTCTTTTTCTTCTCAATAGTTTTGCAGGTTTTGAGTTGTGCAGTAGATGTGAGAAGTGGCTGTAATGAGCATCTGCTGCCGATGAATGCTCTCTGCCTTGAAGTAACGCGAAGTGACTTTCATGTACTCATTTTCAGGATTTTATCCACTGCTGGGAAGTATCTCTCGGACTCCTACAGCCCTTGTAGCTTCACTGGCTTTCAGGATACCAGTTCTGCAGAAAAGAAGAGCTCAGTGAAGAATCCCTGGCAGGAGTACAATTATCTTTTGAAGGAGAATCCATCTGAGTATGCCAGCCTGATGGAAACACTTTACACTCTGAAGGTAGCTTTAGGGCCTGGGAGTGCCTCCCTCTGTCACAGGACGCTGTTGGGGCCACGTTTGGTGGATGAGACCTGGATTCCCCCTACAGCCCGATTACATTTCATCCAGAGCTGCAGCCTTTTAATGGGCTGTGTTCCAAGTCTTCCACAGACACACTGATCAATCTGCTGAGAGATGGAGCATCCAAACCCAGGAAGCCTGGGCTCATTCCATCTCTCCCCAGATCCTGGCTGTGTGTTGTGAACGTGCCCTGGTCAGTTCAGGTGAGGGAGATTTTGTCACAGAACGTGTTGGGAGGGTTGTGTTGGAGTCATCTCAAGTTCTGGAGCCCACATACTGGCTTATCAAGACTTTCTTTGCCACATACGCCCTGCTGCCGTATCCATTCCACAGTATAATTCTGCAGGACCATCCATGCATGCATCTGTGACCAGGGGAGAATGGCTCCAGTTATCTTCTCCTGCATCTAAGTTATGTTTGCCATCGTCAGTCACATGTAGCACCAAAGTCAGGGTTATGAGTTCTATCTCCCATTTCCTCTGAACATTTTGATTTCTTTTGCACTTGATTTACTTGCAGCTTGTGCAGCTCTGCTTTCAGTGTTTAATACTTGTCTTTAAACCTTTGCCAAATAGTCAAGTTCTGCAGGCAGCCTTCAGGGAACACTTCTGCTTAATCTCACGCAGGGAATCGGTTGTGCTCTTTGAGGAGAAGGCAGTTTTGCCATCTTCTCGGCACGTTTCTCAGCATCCAGCCTGGCATGACCGGAATGCGATGGTGATTCTTTGTTCCACGTTTCAGGGAGCAGTGTGCAGTTTCTGTCTTGAATAACTGGTTGGAACTGGGCATTCCAGAGGAAACAAGCTTTGCCATTGCGGAGGAGAGCGCTTTTGTATTAGGGAGGCTTACTAAAGGCCTCTTTAGAAACTTTCACATAACTTCTCTGTGGTCAGTTTAATGATTTCTGTATGTAAACATTTTTTTCTGTCCCTGTCCATTAGGAAAAAGGTACCAGTAACCACAACCTGTTGTCTTCCTCGCGATCTGCCCTAAGCCGCCTCAACCAGCTGGCACACCACTTGGCTTTTGATTCTGTTTTTCTTCGCATCAAACAACAACTCTTACTCGTTCCGAAGATGGAGGTGAGTAATGGGTACGTTTTGCTGAGCTGAGCCGGCACGATTTACCCGTGGGATCCCTCCGGGTGGAGTACAGCCCAGCGTTGCTTACCTTTCTCCTTTTCGGAATGTTTCCCTCTGGTATCACGTTTCTTCAATGAGCTACACTCCATGGAAAAGTTTACCTCCCTTCATCCGCAGCACTCACAACAGACAGCTGTGTTTACAAGCTCTGATGTTTGTTTGAGATGTCATTTTTCGTAGCCCGTGTGAGTGTGTGTTTCCCACAGGGAGCTGTGTGCTTGGAGTGTGTGTCTTTGGGGCCCGAGGGAGGACAAGGGAAGTTTTCTCACCATCTATGTTCTGCTTTGTAGAAGCCCCTGGGGAGGCGCCACTCGTGTCGCTGTGTGACCCCTTCCTAGAATACCCCCAGACTTTGTGCTTCAGAAAGTTGTGGGTTCATTCTGCACTTTTTGCCTTACAGGGCTGGAGTTCTGGAGGCATTGGTGAGACCTTGACAGAAGACCTGCCGAACTTCAGCCTGACTCCTCTGGAGTATATCAGCAATGTAAGAGCGTGCGCGTTACTGGGAGCCCAGTGCCGGGGGAATCTCTTCTCTTTCTCCACAATGTTTTTGTGCAGTTGTAGTGTTTGTTAAAGTTGTTCTATGGGGGTGATCAATGCTCTCAGTGATTGTTATATGATGGTGACTGATGCTCTCAGTGGTCTGGCCGTCATCAGTTGGGTTCTGCCATTCTTTGTAGCTTTTACTCAGTCCCTCTCAAACTGTGGAATAGCAAAGGAACATGGAGAGCACAAGGAGCAGATGTAGGTCAGTGAGTTGCTGCCAAGCTCAGCTTTCTGCTTTCAGGTGTGGATTACTGCAGGTGACTTTTTTTTCTCTAGCAAAGCGCTTGCTTCACATTTGTTCAGTGACTCAGCTCTTTGTGCTTTTGTTCTAGATTGGGCAATATATTATGTCGCTTCCTCTCCACCTTGAGCCGTTTGTCACTCAAGAGGATTCTGCTTTGGAACTGGCGTTACATGCTGGAAAGCTGCCTTACCCCCCAGAACAAGGTAGGGTGAAACCAAAGACTTGAGGCATTTAGGGGGAAGCTTTCACATTTCTCCTTTCTTCAGGAGTGGATTATTCATCCTAACCATGATGACGATACTGTGTACTTGTAAACTACTTTTCCCTCAGCCTCTTTTCTCTGTAAATCCAGCAAAAATTCCTGTTGTACCCTGTGTGACATGCAAAGCTGTACCTGTCTTGTTTTGGACACGTTTTGCATCTTTGGGGATTTCTCTCCTTAAGGGTCCAACCACGTGCTCCAGTCTCCGCAGTCGGGTTCTTGCTCAGTAAGGACACAGCTCTGGGATGCCGAGTCCTTCATTTAAATGCTTTTTTCATCCAGCTGAAAAACCATTGGAGCTCCAGTATGACTTCCAATGGAGTCTTTTGTGATAGAGCCACAAGGATGAACCCCCCGTGCTGAGGGAAACACAGGAGATGCTGTGGGCAGCTGCTGGCCAAGGCAGCTATGGTCCAAGTGCCTCTTCCAGAACTTCTCCTCGGAACTCACCGAGTAGTTCTTTCTGTGTGGTGTTCCTTAATTTCTTGCAGCAAGCTGCCTGCTGGTCCTGGCTGATTCTCCCAGTGGCTGTTGTGTCATTAGTCCTGCTGTAGTTAACAACAGGAGCTACCTCATTCTTCCGGGCATGTTGGCAGCGCACTGTGCTTTGCTGCAGTTAATCTCTTCTCGATGTTTATTTCCACTGACAGTCAGGGAAGTGTAGAGCTTGGTGTTTGTACCAAGAGCTTGGTGTTTGTTTCTTGTAGCCTTCTGAGAATACGCTCTTCAGTTCAGGATTTTGCGTTACTTAGTCATCTTAAAGCACTTAGATGCTTAATAGTGCGTTAATTTTCAAAACACTGATGAACACAAAATGCCTTGGGGCCTTGAAAAAAAAACCCTGTGAATCCTCATCATGACAGTAGTTTGTAAACTACTTCTGGAAGATGATGGTGTAGAGTGGAGTGCTGCGCTAAGATTCAGTGTCAGATCGTATCAGGGAGGGTAGGTAACTGTTCCAACTGCTCCAGAACCAGCTGATGCGCTCGGAATGCCTTCGTGTCCTGTCGAAGGAACAGTTACCCGTTTATGGGTTATGTTTTGTTACAAATCCAGCGGATGCAGGTGAGTGATGCTGCCAAGAGCTAACGAGAGTTTTCTGTCCAGGAGACGAGTTACCGGAGCTGGACAACATGGCTGACTACTGGCTGGGCTCCATTGCCAGAGCGACCATGCAAACTTACTGCGAGGTCATCCTGCAAATTCCAGAGCTCACTGCACATTCCACAAAGCAGCTCTCCACGGACATCGGTAAGCTCAGTGCATGCGTTGTCCTGCTGCCGCCACGCGCGGGCTGCGCTATCCTTATGTTGGATTTCAGGAAGCTGCAGCTCAGGCCTCTCCTTTAACGGTGAGCATGTTGATGTGCTGCCTGGCACTGGGGAACGGTGCACGGCTTCTCTTTACATGCTCTGTCCCATCCTCCGTCGAGGGCAGGGTAATGTGCCAGTGGGTACTCCTACTTCTTACTGCTTTATGTCTCTGACTGTGGGAATCAAGTCCTATTGAGCTGGGAGGATTCCCTTACAAGGCAGTCTCATCAAGAAAGCTCCGTATATAATACTTTTTGTATATAACATTTTCAAGAGTGGCACCGCACTTCCCGCTCTCATCGAGTGCCATGTGCTGCCAATGTGTGCCGAGTGTGGCGGCAAGAGCCCCAGTGGATTATGAAGGGGGCAGCTGGTTGATTTCTTCCATACACTTGGTGGCTGAAGTAGGGAAAAATTGGCTAAAGGCCATCTAAAAGTTGTTGTGAAGCACTTGACCGGCACCCTCTTTCACAGAACCCAAGGGGTCAGCTCCCCTGCGGCGGTTCCCTTACTGCCTGCTGCTCTGAAGGTGCTGGGGGACTAAATTGCTTTCAGCATGAGGAATTTTCAGCAGCGGAGTGAGGGACTGTTGGCACACGTTGGTCACTTCTGCCATGCCATGTGGAGTGACTGAGGGAGGACTGATGGAAGGTGTTGGGGGAGGCATTCCTGCCGGGTGCGGAGATGAGTTTTCTTACCTGAAGGTGATCAAAGTATCACCTCAAGACCACTACAGCTGTCCTTTCTTTGCTGTAAATCATGGGTGCTGACTTCCTGTGGCCAAGCTGAAAAATGGGAAGACAGACAGTAACTCCTCAACTCTCCTGAAAGTGCCTTGAGTGCCAGTGAACTCACCCTGAACCTTTTTTTATTGTTGTTGTTGTTTGGCATTGATTAAAAAGAAACCCGTGAGTTAGAGGCTGGTTGCTTGACATCCTCCCTGCCATCCTGAGTTCCCCAGCTGACTGGCTTAGCAAGTTGGAGCTCTGATGACCGTTCATATCTGCAGAACTTCCCAGCTTTGTTGCAGGCTCTTTGCCTTTGAAAGTGTGATTGTTATCCTGTGTCTGGCTGTGGGGACCCGAGGGCGTCCTCTGCAGACACCAAAATGTGACAGAATATGTCTTAGTCCTCTGAAAAAACAGACGATTGTCTGAACTAGTGCACAGGCAACCAAAAATTGGCGCCAGTCAGTTCTGTTAGATCCCAAACTCCGCTGTTCTCTGTGAGTTTGAGCTCTCAGGGACCGGACTCCAACTGTCATGAAGAGCGAAGGGTGACTTTGATTTGCACAGCGTCCATTACCTCCTCAGGTACGTGTTTGTCCTTCATCCTACAGATTATCTCATAAATGTGATGGATGCCCTGGGCCTTCAGCCATCGAGGACGCTGCAGAACATCGTGACGCTGTTGAAGGCCAAACCAGAGGACTACCGTCAGGCTGCGAAGAGCGTGCCCCGCCGAATGGCCGGCAGTGTCGCGGCGATGAGGGGCCTCGAGTGGTAGTTGTGACGGACCCACCGGTCAAGGGATGAACTGCTCCCATTGGGTTTAATTCCCTCTAACCTTTGTGAGGACAGTGAAAATATCTCAGGATTAGGAGAATTTATTTCTGAACTTTTTATAAATGTCTTTGTCTTGAAAAAACTTGTTCCATTTTTCCATCTTTAGAAATAAGGAAAGATGTCCTGCAGCCAAATTCACCGAAAACTATCTGGATGACCTTGAGTGGGCAGCGTGGTGCTGGCATTTGACTAGAAATGTTCTGCAGTTGCCGGAGAGTTCATGCTTCGTGGCGGTGAGATGGCTGGCTGCTTCAGAAAATTTAATCACTTCTGAATCTAAAATTATGGGGTAGGTGCAACAAAGATCGACTGATTGGAAGCTCCTCTACCTGGAGGCCATCGTCATTGCTCAAGTCTGTCATTATTCGCAAAGTCACGAAGCCAGACTCATCAATTAGTAGATGAGGCATGATCAAGCTCAGCCCTGAGAGGAGAACCGGTTTTGTAGGCTGTTCCTTGCGCGATTAATATATTCTACGGAAAGCTATGAAGTTTATAAGAAATTTGATGAAAGTGTTGCTTTCTCGGAAAATTAATTAAAGCTTGGTTTATAGATCTTTCTCAAACAACTTGTCCGGCTTAAGCCTTCTTGCTGAGGAGGAACTGGACGGAAACGGAGAGGTCCCAGAACTGGATTTCCAGCTGTGTGAGACCACTGGATAAAACTCACATCCAAACTCTTCTGATTTGGAGGGCAAAAAAAATCAGCTTTTTCCCCTGATCTGAATCTACCTGTGCAGTTTTCCTCCTTTTTATCACCGGATGCCGTGGGCGATAATTATTTCCCATTGTCCAGGTCTTTGCCTCTTCTCTCTGTAACTTGGCTCAGTCCACTCTAGTCCGTGTTTAGCCCAATCCACAACTATTTCTGCTGTCTTTGCAGAAAGATTTTCTTCACTTCTTATCCTCCTCTTGGCACTCATTAGCCCAGTGTGTTCTCCCTGGGTAACTGTGTTCAGCCGCCTCTCTTCTGGGCGGTCCTGTGCCTGGCTTTGTCACACCAACATCCTCCCTGTGTTTTGTAGCACGCGTAATGGGCCGATACAGGTTTATATTTACCAGTGGTGTGTTTTTGGAGTGAAATTGGATTCCTTTGGTGTTCTCAGCTGGACTTTGGTGATATTTTACTGCCCAGACTTCAGCTTGGGTCAGTGAGGAGAGGAGAGGTGCTTTATAAACAGGTTTTGGGTTTTGTGAACTTTGGCACCTAAAATTTCAGAGCGGAGCTGTTAAAATGGGCGTTCTGCAATGTTTTAGGGTTTGGTTTTCTTTTCTCAGCAGGCTTTTCGGTTAGATGTTTGCTCTTTTGTTTCAGAGAAGTCTATTAAAAAGTCCCCAAATGAATTGGAAATTTGCTGCTGTGTGGAGTGGGGACTTCTCAGGTGTTTTGTTTGGCTGTGATCTGTGAAGCCTTTCCCCTGGTGAGCTCCGTGCCCGGTGCCATGCACCGCTCAGCTGAGTCTTCCAGCAGCTTCGCTGTGGCTGCAGCAACAAAAAGCCCTTCCTGCACGTACGTGTGCCGGCAGTCGCTCCGTTCGGAGAGCTGCACTGGTGCACAGCCCAGGTTAAGTACCTGAGACACTTTCCACTTTTATTGGTTGTCAGACGCCCTCTATAAACCAGCAGTGACTGGAATAGTAAAATGTCCGTGTCCTGCCAGAGAACATGCTGTTCCCATTACCCTATGGTGTGAGATGGGTGCATCTCGCTGATTCTGCCTCTCCCATCCTTCTGTCACTGGAAGGTGAGGATTTTTGAGGCTGTTCTTTGCCTGGCCGACTTCACCAGCACAGGAGCAGGCTCAAGGCTGTCATTGGGCCCCACTGGAAAGCACCTGGTGTCCCTTTGCTGTGTCTTTACGTTGGAGCAGCTGTTTGGATTCCCACACAACCAGGCTTGCTGACAGTGCTGTCTGTTGGTAGGAGCAGGGGAATAGATGCCCATGTTCTTGTTCTCGGCTTTCTCGGTGTTTCCCAGCAAATGGTGGTTTTGGAGAGAGCAGTGCCTGAACGCTGGACTGGGAGGGAGTCAGGTGCTTGTTTCCAGCCTGCTGCGAGGTGGGATGAAGCACTGCCACTTTACAGGAACTCTGTTTTGGCAAAGGAGGCTGGACTGAGGCTTTGGGGTGCTTGGGGAGGGAAGCGTCTCTCTAGGGAGCAGGGTAGTGAGGAGTTGGACAGGAGAAGTCCAGGACGACTTGTAAGAGCTGGGTTCCTCTGTCTTTACAAGCACCCTGAGTGCCTTTCATCTGCCCTCCCACTACTCCAGCTGGGTTGACACGCTTGCTGAGCTCACGCTGTGCCCAGGGTTAGATGGATTCCTCATGGAGCAGCATGGCTGTGGGCTGTCGGTCACTCACGCTTGCAAACAAGAACCAGACGGATGAGGGGCTGGGGGCAGCGCAGAGGCAGTTAAGAAGATGTTTTCTGAAACTAGATTTTTATTCTTATTATTTTTTAGTTCATGTGTTCTCTGGCTGCAGATGAGCGTAAATTGCCCCTATTTTCCCACTCCTCATCCCAGCCAAGGTCAGAGGGGGTGGATGTGGTTGCTCACCAGCCCAGGAGGGCTGGCGGTGAGGGCTGAGGTCTGTGTGCTGAGTCCTCACTGAACTGAGTTTCATAAAGAATTGGTGCTGAAGGATGGAGGTGTCACCTCCCTCTTCTCCCAGTGTAGTGTAGCAGGTCTGTTCTTTGCTTAATTTAATTAAGGATTTGATCTTTTTTCAATGAATTTTGAACACAGAATTTCACCCGCATGGGGCAGCATCAGCCATGCCGGTGACATCTCGTCTGGCAAATTGTCCCCTGGTTCCCCGGTCCTGCTCACGGTGGTCATCAGGCACCAGACCCACCCCTTCCCCCGCTGCCAAGAGGTGATGGAGGGACCCTCGGCTGGCTCTGTCCCAGCAGCTCCAACCAGAGCCCCCTGTGCTGGGGGAGCCCCAAAGGGAGGAGGAGCACGGAGCCCCCTTGCCAGGCACCCTGCCCAGGGTATCGTGTTCCCAGGCACATGATTTAACCGCACGATTGTGTTTCTTCTTGAAGTTTTGCGAAAGCACTTCAGTGAGGTGGGTTCCCAGTGAGAAAAATGGGGCTGGGATCCCTGGGGGGGCTCGGTGAGCTCAGTGCCCGGCTCATCTCAGCCCCATGGGGGCCACTGACCCCCCTCAGCCACTCAGATGCCATCGGGGCGAGCCCAGCACCTCCCTTTCTCAGAAGCCACTGCCACCAACCTCTCGTCAGCGCAGAGCTGCGCCTGCTGCCAACAGGAAACTCAAAGGCAACTTTTTAATTCATTTATTTGTTGCCCAGAGCGGTTCTGCTGAAGGGCCTGGCACTTCCTCCCTGCACCTGAACCTTTTATGGAGGCCGGAGGATTTATCTCCCAGACACATTAAGAGCTGTGCCCACCCGTGGCCCTGGCGTTACCCACCCAGAGCAGCCGGCACAAAGAGAGCACCCGCGGGCTCCGGATCCCAGCGGATGCTTTGCTTTCCCTCTGTTTCCCTTGTAGCTATTTAGGGGTGGAAACGCTGTGACCTCAGAAGGAGAAAGTACCTTGGGTTGCACCCCAGGGGTCTGCCCCACAGCGCAGCCCGGCTGCAGCGCACCCTGGACTGTGTCCCAGCATCCACCCAGCCACCGCCACGCACCCACCATCAGCACATCGTGGTCTCTACCCGGCACCCTATTGTGGAGACCTTCTGGGGGCCTTTCAGGGCTTCAAGGAGCCTGTCAGAGAGATGGGGACAGACTTTGGAGCAGGGCCTGTTGGGACAGGACAAGGGGGGACAGTTTGAAACTAAAAGGGGGAAATTTAGACTGGAGAGAAGGAAGGAATTGTTGCTGCTGAGGGTGGTGAGAGCCTGGCCCAGGCTGCCCTGAGAGGTGGTCGCTGCCCCATCCCTGGCCCCATTGCAGGGGAGGTTGGATGGGGCTCTGAGCAACCTGCTCTAGTTGCAGATGTCCCTGCTCCCTGCAGGGAGGCTGGACAAGATGACCTTGGAAGGTTCCTTCTAACTGAAACCAGCCTGTGGTTCCGTGCTTCTGTGATACTAAAGCCAGAGCCTGACGCTGACTGTGAGGTTGGTTACAGAGTTTATTAGAGCTTCTACACAGTGAGCAGCTGGGGAAGGGAGCAGAGCCAGGGCTTTTGAGTTCCTTCCTGATTTTGCTAGAGAGCAGGAGGTGGCTCAGCAAGGGACAAGCCGAGCACGGCAATAGCAGCCGGCCAGCAGTGGCTGTTGGGAGGTGAGGGGACGCGCCGCTCACTCGGTTTCTGCGTCGCTATCGGGACCGAGGACGTTGAGGGGCTGCACGCGCAGCGAGTCGTAGTTGGGCGGGGGGGTGCCGGGCTCGGGGGGCAGTGTCTCATCCCTGGGGACGGCCCCAGCGTCCTCGTGCTGGAAGCCCATGTTGGTGTGAGCCTCCACCAGCTCCGACACCGTCGGGGGCGCGTCCGGGTACCGCGTCCGCGCGCGTTTCTGCTTCAGGCCTTTGCACCAGCTGATGATGTGAATCACGGTGATCCACAGCGAGTCGATGATGATCTCCCCGAACTCGATGAGGCACAGCACCGAGCCCCCCATCCAGAACCCGAACTGGCCGCCCAGGCTCGACAGCAGCCAAACGATCTGCGAGGAGGAGAGCAGCGTGAGCCGGGACAGGGGACCCTGGTCCCTGATTGGACCCTGGGTGGGGATGGACACTCACTGTCGTGGCCGCCGACTCCGAGATGGTGCGGCAGTTGTACTCCTGGAAGTAAATGTTCAGCTTGATGATCCCATTTCTGTAAGGGACAAACGGCAGCTCAGCACAGAGCCGGGCAGTGGGCTCAGCGGTTGCCCTGATTTTGGTGCATCCCCCGTGCTGCTGGTGGTGGATTCAGAGATGTCGGTGTGAAGTTACAACCCAGGAACTGCACCCTGGCCGTTCCGAGCTCCAGAGCTCCCGGGCTCCCAGCTGCTGAGAGGCGCTGCCCCTCATGCTGTTTTTAACATAACCGCACCCCTGAGGTTGCCTGACCTGGTTTGTCTCCACCATGGGGAGCAGAGGATACACGTGAAGCGCATTGCAGATTTGCTTTATGTATCTTCCAGGCAAACGTGTGCCAAACCTCATCCTCCCTTTGCATTAGCACATGCAGGCTCTGGCCCGGCGCCAGGCTTCGTCTTAATCTAACGCTAACAGGCTCGATAGAGAAGATAAAGTGGTTGTTCCTTTCGCTTACCTGTCCAGAGTCACATTTGTTGACATATCCCTTTCATAAGACAGAATATGGAAAATCCAGTCCTAGGAAAACACAACTTTTTTTCAGAACTGAGCAAAAGCATCATCTCCAGGCACCTGTTGGGGCAGAACCCACAGGAGTTGCAGGACTTGGCACAGGACACCCAGGGAGGAGAGGCTGCCATAGGGGACCCCCCTCCTGCCTCGTGCTGAGGCGCTTGGGTTTGTTTGCACCCTGAAAATGTGTAATTTGGCAAAGAGACACTTGATACGTGGACATTAGCTCTGAAAATACCAAGTGATTCATCTGGCTAAGAACAGGGAATTACTAATGAATGTTTCAGAACAAGAAATCGGGGCTACCTCGGAAGCCTCAGATGGCCAGTCTGCCATGGAGATGGTCATCTTGTACTGCGTGTCACTGGAGAGGAAGGGACAGCGTTAGCACCGGCGTCTCGCCTGCTCGGGAGTCACTGCAACTTCAGTTCTCGGGCAGAAAACCAGCCCCGTGTGCTTTGCTGCCGTTTCAGAAAGATCATGAGGCGAAATGTGGGATCCCCGCCACCTCCACAGCTCCGGAAAGGGCCGGGGTACTTACTTGCACGTTTCCTTACAAGAGTCGATACAAATCTGTCTGTGTCTTATGCTGGATCTCAGCGATGAATAGCAATATGCTGTTTTGTGAAAACAGAAAATCAAAGCATCTGTTTAGAGAAGGACCCCCTGTTGCTGGGTTATATCAGTTTCATTGGACAAAATAAATATCTGGGTATGAGCCCCACTGCTCAGCTCTCACCCTTCCCTTCCCTGAGAAACTCAGGCAAAGCAATCAGCCAGCTTAATAATAAATCAAAAATAAATTCTAATATTCTGCAGGTGGTTCCTATGGAGTCCCCTTTTCCTCTCCCTTTGGGTACCCGGAGGCTCCCGTTACCTTCCCAGCCAGATCCAGCAGTTGGGAGAGCCCTGTCCTGAGGCAGTTCCGAAGCTGAGGCCCCTCAGCCTGTGGCCAGGACCAAGATTTCACCGCTTATCCCCAGCACTGACCAGAGCGGCCATGGGCAGACATTACGTCAGCAAAAGCCGTTCACCTCTTGTGTGAACAACAGAGCTAAAGCTTCAGCCCCCCTGCCTGCCAGCCCCCCGTCAAGCCTCTGCCCTTGCTTTGCTTCATGCTCTTACCCCAACCCGGGTTATCTTCGTTATTGCAATAATTTACCCCTTCAGGTAAAGGGAACATGTAGTGACCGCATCCACAGAGCTCAATCATGTGATTTTGGAAACAGGAGCGCAGGCAAGCCTGGAAAAAGGGAAGAGGGAGCTGCTCAGCCGTGGTCTGGACTCCCTTGCCCCGCTCCGTGCCGCTGGAGTCGGCGCCGACTGCAAGAGCCACTCCGCTCCCGGGGATTTTCTCTCTTTTGCTCAGACCAGATGATTTGGTGGCTGTGCCCAGAAGCTGCGGAGCGGGTGCTGCCAGAGGACACCCCTGCACACGCACCGAGCTTCACCGCCATTCTGGGCGCCCAGCACAGCTCAGGCCGGTGAGATGAGGCGGGCGATGAGCTGCCGTGGGTCGGGCTGCACTGCAGCTATGTTGGGGTTGGTTTATGATGTGCTTTTACTGCTGCTCCTGCAAGTTTTAAGGCCCATCCTGGTGGTGAGCTGCCCATAGGTAAGTACCTCATGGTAGCAGAAGGGAACTCGGTGCCTGCTCCCAGTCACACAACAAACCGCTCATTTCTTAATTACTTTAGGGCTTCATGAAAGTAATGAGGAGTTTCCAAAATGAAACAAATTCTGTTATGTCCATAGACCCTGCTGTTGACTCCAGGCTTTGCCCGGCGTCCTGACAGAAGGGTCTGGTTTCCACTTTAAAGCCAGGACTCTAAAAATACTTTGACATAAAGAGCAGGTTTTAGAAATCTGAATTATCTTATCTGTGCATCTGCTTCTCCCCTTGAAAGGATCGCGGCCGCGGGTTCAGCCGCCTGTGAGCTGGGCTGCAGCGCTGCCACCGGCTCAGCGAGGCATGAAGTTAATAACCCGAGACTGGAGAGGGATTCTGGATGAAATGGTGCACGAAGCAATAACAAAGTCTATGAAAAGATAATTAAATTGAACAGCTCCAGCTGAGTAGAACAACCAGAGAATTTCTGTGGGATCCAAAACGCTTGCAGAGCTCACCACAGTCAGGGAGTGAGGGAAGGGCCTGGTTTTGCTGAGAGCCCTCCGAAGTGAAGTGGGTTATGTGGACAGAGAACCTCCGTCAGTGTTTAGCAGCATTTAAGTAACAATGCAATCATTTTAAGTATTTGCTTAAACGTTATACAAGCATCTTAAAAAGCAGAGTAAAGTGGTCCAATTGTTCTAATTACATAAAGGCAGAACTGTCAAATCCCCAGCGGGACCAAAGCTCTCCCACTTGTCCAGGGTGTTTTCGTCAGGCTTTGGTAAAAAAAAACCAAAATGATTTTGATGTTTTCCTTATTGCCAGATCTCACTCTCCAGAAAAGCTTCTCCTTCCTCCCCGTCACCGCCTGTCACAAATTAACCCAGGCTGAAGGGTTACACTCGATTTTTCTACAAATTCAAGGTTTACAAACACTCAACTTTCTCATCTTAATGTTGAAGTGAGGAAAAGGCAAAGGTCTGGGTTCATTTCCTACACAAAAGAAGCAGGCACGTTCAGGGGGAAAAACAACTTAACTCCCTTAAAGAGAAAAGGATTAAAAGGGAGTGTTCAGAAGAGGGATCCCTCCCGTATATTCCTCTCCTGGCAGGGATAGATACGACTTGTGCGCACAAAGCAGCAGCTGCTTCGCACAGTAGAGCCGTGCCACGGCTAAAACACGGAGCACAAAGTTCTGCAGACTGCTTTCACCCTCCCTCCTAGAGCATGGGGGCAAAAGTGCCACCTTAGTGTCACCTTGAGGTCTCCTCATTGGCTCAGGCTGCGGGACGGTGCCCGCGGCTGCTGTGGACGGAGCCGCTTGGCTGTCCCGTGCACAGCGGCTCACGCAGCCGCCGCAGCTGCTCAGACACCCTGAGTCTAGAGAAGTTCTCCCGTTGGACACAGGGAATGACCAGGGTCTGCCCCTGGCCGGTTGGTCTGCCTGTAATGAGAAGATTTCAGCCCAGCTGTGTGACAGTCGTAGGGGTACAAAGATGTTCTGGCAGCTGAAATAGAAACGAATTTCCCTGATGACTTGGCAGGAGCAGGGGTTGCTCTCACAGGAGCAAAATTGCTCTGCAGCCTCCTGCGGCTGGGGAGCATCAGCCAAGGCAGTGTGGGTTTGCTGTGCTTCAGCTTTTGAGAAAATGACAGAAATTACTGTTTTCACCCTCTCTACATGAAACAAAACTCATACGTGGCTAAGGGAACCGTAACTGCTGATGTTGTTTCCTGGCCACGCGAGAATGAAAACCTCAGATTATGCTAAAGAGCACTGCCTGCCAGAGCCATGTTTCTTCACTTTTGGTGCAAGTTTAATACCTGCATTGTCGGGTATTGCTCCTGCAATCCACAGTTATTTCCACCAGATCCACTGGGATCATTTCCAGACCCGGGGCTACTGTGTGTTCAGGCTCAAGTGCAGATTTATTACCAGGAAAGGTTTCTGTGTTTGGGTTTTGTTTTCTGCTTCATCGTTGCTGATGCTGCGGTACTCCTGCATGCCAGTCAAAGATTTTAACTGCTTTGATGATTTTCCCTAAACAGTGTTGTTTGCTCTAAAGACACGTTTTACCTGTATGGAATAGGAGGTGTTATACTGGCTGTAGAGGTTTCTGACAGGGACATCGGAGCCGTTGTTGGTGCAGTCGCTGTAGGGGTAGCCCATCCGCTCCAGTTCATCCTGAAGGAAACCAAAAGGGCAAACGTCAGTGCCATCATCGCTTCACCCTGGCGCCCATTTGCTAGAGAATCTCTAATTCCTGCGTTCAGTGCTGGCTTTCTGAAAAAAAAAAGCCCAGAGACTGGTGGGTGGCCGAGCTGGAGGAGATGCCCCATTGCCCAGGGCGATTCAAGGCAGGTGAGGGTGTTCAAGAGCAGTGTGGTTTAGCAAGGCACCCTCTGTTGTGCTAAAAGAAGACGGAACAATGACCTGAACTCACTGTTTTGGCTTCAATAAAGCACTTTGCTAGGACAGTTACATAAAAGTCTCCATAAACCATTCCAGCCCACAGCCAGCATATACCTTGACTCTTTTGGTTTGAGCCAGTTCAGCCAAGACTTAAAGAAAAGTTGGTCGCGTTCCCATCAGATAACATTATTCTCAGACAATCTGCTCTGGAGGAATGCCACACATACCACCAGCACTCCGATGGAGGTTTCCGTCCCAGCCATGGCGTAGATGCCCTGGTCCTTCAGGAAGGGAAAGCTCTTCTGTTGATGCAGCATGAGCCTGGCCCCGGCCGCCGAGGACAGGTAGGGGATATAGTCTTGCTGGCTGATGTCCAGAATTAACTTCAACCCTGGGACACCGGAAAAGACACTCAGAACAGGAATGTATCAAAATGCAAGACTTTGGGAAAAAACAAGAGTCTATTTTCTTTTCACTGTGCACACAGATCTCCCTCCTCGTGGGAAGAGCCGAGGTCAGGCTGTCGTGGCAGCCTTACGTGTGCCTAAATACGCACGATGGTGAATGCACAGGATGGAAATAGCTGAGTGAATGTTCAGATTTTGGCTATCCAGAGGTTACACTTCTGCAAAGTAACATCCATAGTCACATTACTAGTTTTTATGTGGCGTATTTCCCTTCAGGGGGCTTATGCCCTCTATGGCAAATTATTCCTTGCTGCTGCATGGCTCCAGAGACTCATAAACCCGTTCTATCTGACAGAAACAGACGTGGAGAGACAAGGGAACTCAACACTTCTGCTCCTTTAGCTCCTTCCTCTTTAGCAGAGTCTCTCTTACCAAACTCGGCTCCGGGATTGGACGAATTCAAAGCCTCCTCGTCCATGCCCCAGTTAAAGATGTAGCAGTTACCGTGGTCCGGGTGATAGATCTGGGTGAAATTCCTGGAAGAATCATGCACGTAAACCTGTGAGTCTTGGGGAGGACTAAAGGGTGATAAAATAATGTCTCTGCTGGGACTGGTGCTCGGCAGCTACATCTGGGATTCGCTTTAAATCGCTTTGTTTGTTGAAGGCCTGTATAGAAATTTCAGCTGATATAATTTCAATCGATCTGCTGTTGAGAAAAATTCAAAGCAAGGTACTGGTGTGTGCTGAGACACAGCCTCTGGGGCTAACACTCTGTCAGAATGGATGGGAATTATCTGTCACACAGATGAAAGAAGTAATTGTTCAATCTGAGCAGCGGTAACAGGTTTTGGCTGGTGTTGTATCTCCTTTGATAATAATTCTCTGCTGCCTTCTTTGTACAGGGGCAGGAGCCCTTCCTTCCTCTGCGCTCGTGTCTTTCAAAACTGGATATAGAAATTAGGCATTCACAGGAAACTCCGATGGCTGAATTACATTTCTTGGAGCCTTGTGTAAAAAGAAGGGGGAGGGAACTGGGGCTGTGCTGCTGTGCTGGGGTACATTGACACAGCACCTGGCCGGCAGCCGCTCATCCCTGGGAAGGTCAGAAAAACGGCCCATCCAAAACTAAAACTTGTCCCAGCGCTGTCCCAAAATAACCCATTTCATCCAGGGTCACATCCAGAAACCCTCTGGGAATTGCTGTTAGAGTTAAGGACCAGCAGAAATCTCTTTATTAACAGATACATAACTTAAAATGAGAGAAGAGAAAGAGAAGAGAAGAGAAAGCCTGTCATGCCCTCAGCATCCTGTACCGCTCTGGGCATGACAGGAAAGGGCCAGGAGCTCGCTGTGCACCTACTTGTAGTTGCAGGGTTCGGCCCCATAGAGACAGGCCAGGATCATGTCCTCTGCCTGGTAGCCCATCCTGATCCTCTCCTGCAGCGGCACTTTGGAGAGGATGCTGGTGGACTGCAGGATGTACCACTCGGTCACCGCCTGCGCCGCGCTGGTGAAGTTCCTGTAGGTGCAGTTGTCGGAGCCCTCCTGGCTGCACTGGGGACACAGGGCAGGCAGAGCTGAGCCTGGCTCATGGTGGGGCATGCGTGGTGTGTCCCCTCTGCCCGTGTCCCCGGCGTGGTGCCAGCCCTGCCTGCTGCTCCCAGGGGAATGAGAATCAGAAAATCACAGAATTGTTTTGGTTGGAAGAGAACATTCAGCTCCTGGAGTCCCAGCACTGCCCCATCCCTGCCAGGGCACCCCTGAGCCCTGTCCCTCAGCACCACATCTCCACGCCTTGGAAACCCCTCCAGGGATCAGGGGGACTCCAGCCCTGCCCTGGGCACCCTGGACCAGGCCTGGACAACCCTGGAGGGGAAGAAATTGTTCCTCAGCTCCAACCTAAACCTCCCCTGGGGCAACGTGAGGCCAATTCTCCTTGTCCTGGTGCTTGTTCCTTGGGAGAAGAGCTCAACCCTGCTGCAGGCCCCATATGTAGAAATCCAGCAGCTTCAGCCAGGTGTCTGCAGGGGACCAGAACCCCTCTGAAATTCTAAAAAAAATCTTAAAATACTTCTGTGCTGCCTTCTTCAGAAAAAAACAGCAGACAGCTCTGTAGCACCCAAATAACGCACCACAGCTTGAAAACCGCTTTGTGCCGTGGGTGCTGCTGGCACAGAGCGGCTGTGGGCAGCTGGTGGGGAGGAGATGCCAAGCTCATACTGCATCCCTGCTGAGGTGCCCAGTGCTGCCCGTCCCTCACCCTTCCCCAGCTGCCTCCCACAGGACCCCTCTCACCAGCTTCACCGCCAGCTTGTACTTCTTTTCTTCTGATGTCACGTTGGATGGGGCTGATGGAGCAACTGTTTGGTTGCCCACAGAAGTTTGGTTGCCTGCAGTGGTTTCATTGCCCACGGCAGTTTCATTGTCCACAGAGGTTTGGTTGCCCACAACGGTTTCGTTGCCCACAGGGGTTTGTTTGCCCCCCACCGTCTGGTTGCTCTCAAAGATGTCCAGGATGATGGGGTTGTCTTTGTCGTGCTCGTCGATGAGGACCAGGGGTATCTGGTTCCAGAGCTTCAGGTTGAGCGACAGGGAGGGGTTCTCGCTGCTGTTCCCCGGCATGGGCTGCAGGATCCTCTCTAGCGCTGCTTCAATGAGCCTGTCCAGGTCTTTCAGCAGATCCTTCACCTCTGAGTATCTGCAGGACAAAAGGCAGTTACCAGGCAGTGCCAAGGGAACGGGGGATGTGCAGCAGCTCATCTGCTGGTCTGCTGGCTTAGACCTTCTTAAAGATCTACTGGAGGAGGACAGGAGCCTCCGTGCAGAGCATGGGCAGCTCAGACAGGGGCTTCCCAGCAATGGAGTGGAAAACCAGTGGGAGGACAAACAGAGTATGGTGCTAGTGAACCTGCCAGTGCAGAACCAACTGGTTACATTTCAGTAACTCACTGCAGTTTACACAAAACATCTCCAGCAAGCAGAGAGAAAGACCTACCCCGGAGTACCTCGTGTGTGTTGGCCAAGAGCTCCTGGCCTTTGGCTCCAGCATTGCCACAGGTGTACGTTTAAAGCAACTCTAACAAAAATCAGTTTACTCCTTTGAAATTACGATCAAGTTCTATTGCTGCAGCTCCTGGCTGAGAGGGCTGCTTTACCAGCTCTTCATGGCCGGAGCATAAGCCATAAGAGGTGCGTTCGCAGAAATGCACGAGCAAGAAAAATTGTGGGGGAAGATTAAGGGACTGATTCTTGTTGTGACAAGTGAGTTGAAGTTTTCAGGGAGGCAACAACCATCGCTAGATTAACTGATACAGTCAGTCAGGAAATGCAGGCAGACTCGCAGCACACGAACCCTCCTCCGGACCTGAGCTGTTTGCCTTCATATTTTTCTCCTTCCTTTGGTTTTAGTGCCTCTTGGTGAGTCCATTGATGCTCTGAACGTGAGATCGGAGACAGGAACAGGTCCACAGAACCTTACGCTCACAGGATAATGGGGAGTGTTAAAGCACAACTGGGCAGATTAGGTGAAGAACTTACTTGAAAGGGTTGGCGTTGCAGACTGTGACTGCTGGGAACTTCATGGTCTTAAAGCCGATGGAGAGAGACGACGTGACATTATAGGAGAGGTAGGTGTTGATGAGGATACCCCACTGCCAGAAGACTAGAGATGCAAAGAGCAGCGTTAGGAAGAACCAGATCAATTTCTTCTTCGGCCCCTCTTTGATGATGCGCTTGGGGCCGTGGGTGTTGGTGTTGTCGCAGTACCAGACCAGCAGCTCCTTGTAGGTGTAGCCAGGGCCCTTCTGCAGGCGGTGCAGCGCCCGAACAAAGTACTTCTTCAGGTTCATGCTGCTGCCTGCAAGTGAAGGAAAAGGCATTGGAACACATTGAGAGGCAGGGTTTGTGTAACGCCACATGCGCTGGTTTTGTCAGCAGAGCGGAATTGGAGCAGTTATGTGATGGCACGACTAGGGTTTTATAGCCCAAGCGAAATTCAGAGCAGATGGTCTGCAGTGAAACGGCCCCTCACCTGCGAAGGGACAAAGAGGAGGTTTGTGCTTTGCAGGTCCAAAAGCAGCAAATGTTTTTGTCACGTCCCCTTCTCCCAAGAGACAAATGACAAGATAAGAACTGGCCTCAAGTTGCCTCAGGGGAGGTTTAGGTTGGAGCTGAGGAACAATTTGTTCCCCTGCAGGGTTGTCCAGGCCTGGTCCAGGGTGCCCAGGGCAGGGCTGGAGTCCCCCTGATCCCTGGAGGGGTTTCCAAGGCGTGGAGATGTGGTGCTGAGGGACAGGGCTCAGTGGTGCCCTGGCAGGGATGGGGCAATGCTGGGACTCCAGGAGCTGAATGTTCTCTTCCAACCAGAATGATTCTATCATTCTGGGGTGCCTACAAGATTTCAGTGACTGGAACCAGCTGTCCCCCAGCTCTGTGGGTGTTGCAATAACTGACCAGGTAACCTTTGAGGAAGCCGGTGGTTTGTGTGCAGACTGGTCTGTATCTGTAACATCGTCTGAAGGCTCTGCTAACACTCGAGGGACCAAGCAGCACACGCACCAGCTGGGTTCAGGTAGAATTCAGGCCAACAGCACTTAGCGTCCAAGCTAATACAGCGCTTAAGATGATTTTTCTTAAAATAAAGAAGTATTTCAGTGCACTAGGCTATTGGGGTGGGAAGGGGAAGAGTATTTGGACCCAGCAGCACCTTTCCCAGGACAGGGAATGCTGCTTCGCGCCACTGCCCACCAGAGAAAGGACAACTGTTTGGGTTTTTCCACCGAATTCCTGTCCCTCAGATACTATCGGTATGCTCCCACTGCTCATGTGAGGGATGCTGCATATTTTACATTCATATTGTGAGTAAATAGAACATTTTGTGCTGCTATTTTAAGGTGAGAATTTGCGTTACTAAACCTTAATATCCTGAGGCAGGATTTCAAAACAAGCCCAAGTCAGCTGCTTAGAACATTTTTCAGATTTAAACTGTAGGAGAACAGAATTAAAGATCAATGCTCCATATAACTCAGAATCTAGAAGAAAGAGTGCTGAAATAAGACAGAGGTACTTCGATAGCGAGCAGTCCTCAGCAATCCAGAAACAGGGTTAACATGAAGTTACCTGCAGACAGACGGCCAAAGGTACAGAGGAGGTGACAGGTGTGCACTGGTCTCGTGGAGAGCGGGAGCAGCCTCAAAAAAAACCAAACAGTACTGCTAAGTCATTGATTTATTGACCAGATCTACAAAAATCTCTTGAGGATTATATGCAGAGCTTGGAAAAAATAAAAACCCAATAGATTTTATGATGTCTCACTGCATGATGCAAAGAGAGATGATGATTTTTATTGCAGACTCTATTAGATGTGACATTAGACATGGCCTAACGCAGTCAGGTCTTCATGGGAGAGTGCTTTGGAAAGGAGAAACTCCTGCTGCTTCTTCCAGGATTTGAGGGCAGGCTCTACTCTCATGTCCAGGGACACAGACCTCTTGGATCTCCCAGACTTCCAACCCACCAGCGCATCCTCGGCTCCTCCTCTGTGCACTCGTTCCCCAGTTGCCTGCAGAAGGGTTTGTTCACAGAAGGAGCTCACGTTGCATCAGATGCTGTTTGGCTTTTGGGCAGGACTAGAACGAAACCAGGAGCAGTGACCTCAGCCTCTGCTCTGACTAATTGCCCGTGGCTGAAGGGCAGTCGTGAACCCCTCGCGGCCGCTTTGCCCCAGCCTCCTGCTGCCAGGAGTAGGCACAGACCCATCGTGGGGCACAGCCTCGGGCCTGGGCTCTGCTCTACACAACGCTATCGTCCCAGGACACCGATATCCAGCGAGACGAGCTAGGCAAACTAGTAAATATTTTCTGCCTTTGAAGAAATCCAATAAAAGACTTAGATTAGATTAAAATTTAAAACACACCCACACTGTGCTGGGCAAACCCAAGCCTGGCCAGACCTGATGGGCCGTGAGTCCTGCAGCCTCTGCCCACCCTGCCCAGGGGCTCCTGCCCAGAGCTGACCTGCCACGGGGGGTCCCCATGTGTCATAGGGACCTCTGTGGGCTGCTCACCACCCTGACATTGCTGGAGAAAGTTATTATTACATTCTATAATTTTTCCTGAGGCTGGATTTTAGCTTTTTTTTCTTTCCCGATGGCAATGTTGAGACAGAGGTGCGGGTGGAGGAGAACCCGTGGGAGAAGAGCTCTTGCTTTCAAAACTGAGTCAAATTAACGATGCCGAGCAGCTAATTTGATGCTTCTTTATCTTAGTTCATGGGTTTGCAGAAGTCGTCGACACGCTTGTTCTCCACCTTGAATTTATTCCCATTCAACCACCTGCCCGTGGGTGCTCTCTGCAGAGTCGCAGCACACTTGTTAGCTATAGCAGGGGGAAATGCTGCGCTGGGAGTGGAGAGAGGAGGACCAGCTCCAAATGAGCTTTAAGCAGAGCCTGGATTGCCTTATCACTTCAGCTCACCATAAAAACACTGTGCTGAAGAGTGGCATTTTCACATTTTTAAGTTAGATTCAGGTCACGCTGTGAAAAATAAGATTAAACTGGTTTTTAAATATGGTTTAAACTGATTCAGAACATTTTTTCCCTGATGTCAAAGGCATGAGATCTGTTCTTTGCAAGCACTGCTCTGTCCCACCACCCCACAGGGCACCTGCCAGCGGGAGCACAGGCATGAGAATGGTGACAGGGACAGTCATGGAGTCAGCTGGAAGAGCATCCTCAGGCAGGATGCCTGCAGCATCCTCACCTCACCATGAAAATGTATGAATTGGTAAATTAAAAGCCCAAGTAAATGAAGACGTGCTGGCAGCACGGCCAAGAAGACAGCCATGGGCTTTGCAGGGGACATCCTCACATGGCAGCAGAGCTAAGGACTTGGATTTACTCTTCCTTTTGGCATAAAATGTGCTTCTAAACAGGTCATTTGATGCAAGAAATGGCATTAAGCAAAATCTGGGTTTGGCCATACTTGGATGACCCTTTTTTCAATCTTTTTTCTCACGTTAATGTTTTCTTACCTTTATTTCCAGAGTGTTTCCAAACAAACTTTGTGTTTTTTCTCACTGCTGAAAGTCTCCCTGTGGGAGGTGCCTCTCTCGATGGGAAGCCAAGGCCTGTGTTGTGGTGGCTTCTTGCCCCGGGCACAGAGGCTCAGTGCTCGGGTGCCACAGCTCTTTGAGGGATGTTTGGTACTGGTTTTGGTGTCAGCCTGGAGCGTGTCCTGCTCTCCCCCATCAGCGGGCCCTACCTGGAGCAGAAAAGTGACAGATGAAGGACAATAAGATCCACCCTCCATCAGTACATGGAAAACAGTCACTCCTTCCTAAAACCACCCCTGGAGACAGGGAGCAGAGGCTGTGGTGGGCCAGGAGCCAAGGAGAAGGTCGGGGCTGGGGACCCTGAAGGTGTTTCCCCACTGCCGCGATCTGCTCTAGGCTGCCTCTTGTCAGCACATTGGTGTCATCTCCAGTGACCACCAGGAGCTGGCCCCAGGGACTGGAGAGCCCTGTAGTGCACAGGGTGCCTGCCACGTGCCCCTGTCCTGGCCCTACCCACATCCTCATGATGACCAAAGGCATCCTACAAGAGCCCTGCTCCTGGTTCTAATGGGGTTCGCTTGGTGCTGCGGAGGAGGTGTCCTCACCTTCCCCCAGCAGCAATGAGTCCAGCCTTGCGTCGCCCCAGCATCACCCCAGGTGAAACTCCTCCACCTCATGGGTGAGATCAGACTCCCACGTTACGAAACGACTGCGTTGGCTGCGCTGAATCTCCTCTGTGGTTTTCCTGGGGCAGTCGCCACTTAAAGGAAATAAAGACATAAGCAAAACTGAGCACACTCCTGGAAGCTCCAGGGTGGCACCTCAGCTGCAAAACCACTCCAGCACTGCCAGGCCTGATACTGCAATGATTCAGGACTTTCTCTATGGGGACACACAACAGTCATTCCTCTTTGATCAGCACCTGCTCATCTGCCTCGCTCTCCAGAACCTGAGGAAAAGACGGGGTTTTCCTACAGAAGGTGTTTCTTCTACTGCTGGCATTTTTTCAAATTAGAGGGAGTATTTTTCATTACATTACAAGCTTACAGGCTGACAGTTTGGAAAAGAAAAGCAACATGTCAGTGAGCAATGAAAGCTCTTCCAGAGCCTGGGCTCAGTGAGTGCACAGCAGACTCTTTGTGGATGTGAAGAGAGAGCGGCCACCGCATGAGCCGCCAGCTCGGCCGCCCCGATTTGCACAGGCACCTCCGGCTCTCTAATCCTGATGGGCACATGTGCAGCACTCAGTTACGGTCTGGTAGTCGAGAGAGCACTTGCCTGACTTTTTATTCCATACGTTAGATGCTCCATCCCTTCTTCCCCTGCCTGGCTGCCCCAATCTGCGCAGGCACATCCGGCTCTAGCCCCAACGAGCACTCGTACAGCACTTGAAGAGTCTTGAATTTCAGATAGCAGCTGCCTGACTCTTTTTTTCTCTACATGAGACGCTTCCTCCCTTCTTCCCTTGCCCACCTAACCCCCTGTTTCCCGTGATGTCCCTCTCTCCTGGGATGATGACAAACCTCACTCCCCATGTGCCAGCGAGCTCACGTTGCTGGGAGTTAACACCGCACGTTACTTGTGCAATAAATAAGGTGAAGAGGAGCAAAAAAATCCCCCTCCAGCAGCTCTCTGCTCGACTTCAGGTCTCTTACTCTGCAGTAAGGCCGGTGTCCCGGAGAGGGAGCATCCTTCGCCTTCTCTCCCGCCCGGGAGCCAGCGCCGGTGTCCGCGGTTCCGAGCGCCCACCCGACGGATAGGCTCGGCTCGCCCGCGGACATCCCTCCCTCCCTCCCTCCCTCCGGTGGGCGCTCGNGGAAATCTCGCTTGACTTTCCTCCGAGCAAGCGGCGACAGCTTCTGCTGCTCCCACCCTGGTCCTCCCGAGGCCACCAGCGGCACAAATCTCCCCGCTCCAGCTTTGCAAAATGCTGAGGAAGTTGTACCTCCATCCCACCGCTAAAAGATGAGCACCTGTCCATTTTTATTTTTTTTTCCCCCAAAAAAGAAAGAAAAGTCCCATTAGAATGGCAAGTGTAGGTGAAGGAGTGCCAGGGTGGGAGCTGGGCTGTGGGCAATCGCTTGGAATGTGTGGGGAGAGTTTCAGAGCTGGACCAGGCACCAGGACATCACCTCCTCGCTTTGGCATCCCACCCACCGTGACAGGCCTTTGACAAGATGAAGTAACTGCAGCTGAACTGCACTAGTGTCCTGAGACAGTTTCATAATCCTGTTTTTTTTTTTTTAAAAAATATAATATCGTTTTGAAAAGATACTTGTATTTTTTTAAAGGAGCGTAAGATCTTGTAATGTATTTTTTTTCTAACACAAGCCCCCATGAGCAGCTGTGTTTACTGTCAAGCCTGCCACTGAGCATCTTTCCTGGAATATTTTGTACACTGCCCATCTCTCCAGTGCAGGCTCCAGAAGATGTTGATGCTTAAATAGAAGGGTCAGGGCTCTGCCTTGGTGGCACCAGCAGCTGAGGCTGGAAAGCCATGATCTCTGGCCAGGAGAAATGAGCTCAACTTCCATAAAACAACCATGAAATTAGAAGACAAAGCAGCTCCTCTATTTGCTTCTAGGGGTGGAAGGTGAGAGGCTTGGACAGCGCCGGGTGCCCTCCCGAGCTCCCGCACAGCCCCATTGTCCATGATTTTCACGGGACTTACATGCACTTGTGGATTTTATGACTTAATCTCCATTTTACTTGTCCTGCCCACTGTTGATCACATAATTAATCCCTCAAGGGTGTTGGAGAGATGCACACATCCCCATTTATTTTCCATAGTTTGCTACAGGGGACCAGCACACTGAGTGCTGTGGGATGGAATCCCGGAGCCCAGCACTACGATACAAACAGGGCTCAGAGGTAACAACTTGAGCATCTTGAGTGATTGTGGGAGGTGTTAACGCCTCACAACGGAACAGTGAATGCGTATAAACTTCCTTGGAACAATAAATCAGCATGGAGAAGCAAAGCATTGTAAAAGGTAACGATCGCCTCTTGCTCAGGAAAGCAATCACAGGTTCCTGTTCAATCAGGACTTGGTCAGACTTCCCCAAATGTCCCCGTCTTCTGTTGTTTGGGAACAAAAGGGATTTTTATTTTTAAATTGCACAAGCGTACCTCCTACCATTATGTCAGACGGGGAATGCGGGGTTGTGTTTAAACAGCATTTCCAAGGGAAGCTGGAACGAACAGGTTCGATGGGGAGTACCAGGACTTGCCCAGTTTCTAACCTCTGTCCTGTCAAAATAATTGCCCTTCTCTCACTACTTATTTCCCTGGAGAACAATGTCCGGTACCAGCACTGGCAGCTCCACTGCTGAAAATAGAGCCAGCTGCATTTGTTCCGTGGTTTGAGACATCAGCTGCAAAAAGGCCAAACGACCTTGAATTTGGCTTCACTTTCTGTTGTCTCTTGCTCGCTTCACAAAAAAAGTTTATTTCATAAGCAAAACCCCTCCTGCTAAAAATACAGCTGAAAAACCATGTGGAAAGCTCTTGTGTACCCCGGGCATTGTGTTCTGAGCGGAGGTGCTGTGCAGGCGTGAGGCATCACTGACAGCAGCTAAATACAGCTGGGAAAATGGAGACACGGGGAAAATCAGCCCAGAAAATGGCACTATCAGACTTGTCCGTAGTGTTTCGAAAATATCAACCAGTCCTAAATTTAGCTGGTAAGAGGAAAATATTTTGATGGTGGCTAGAGTGGATACAAAGAAAGCTGAGAAGGTTTATGGGCTGGTTTTTAGAACTGTACATAAAGATGAAGAGCAGAGATGCTTGTGCTGGATCCCAATGCAGAGACCAAGGGCAGCTCTGCAGGGAGGAAATGACCCCAAAATTACAGCTCCGTTAGTAGGGCTGGGTTCAGGTCACTGGAAAAAACATGTGACTCGTTCATGCCTGGTTCTGTGTGACTCTGCGTGGCTTTTGGCCTCCCGGCTCAGTGCAGGGTGCGGTCCCGGAGGGGTCCCAGCCTGGCAGAGCTGTGGTTGGTCACTCCCCAGTGCTCAGGGATTTCAGGAGGGTTTGGAAAGGCTCTCGGGGCCCCAAGAACAGGATCAGTGCAGCGGCTTTGCAGCCCCACGTTACCTGCCCGGCTGCTGCCGCAGTCCCTCCCAGGCAGCCCCTGTCCCGGCTGGGTGCCAGGCAGTACGGGCACCGCCAGCATACCCGCTAATTAGGTGGCCATGAACAGGAGCTATGGGATGTGCGTGCTAAATATGAGTCACAGCTGGGGCCTGGCCTCCAGTCGCATGGCTCTGGGTTTGCAGCAGCCGTGCTGCGAGGGAGGAGCGCCGTCCCACCGCCATTGCTGTGGCCCCGACACGGGGACCCTGCTCCTGTTCTTCTCTGCTCTGCCCAGGGACGCGGGCATCACCCATTCCCGTGCAGAGCACAAACAGACTCATCCAGCACATGAATTGCTCGGTTTATCAAGTGCACTTTTGGAGACATACTGTCACTAAGCAGAACAGAGTAATTCAGTTGTGACCAGTAAAATCACCGTCAAATGACAGTGAGCATCTCACTAGCCGAACTACTCCGGTAACTGCAGCGTATAAAACCTTTTTAACTGACCTCTGTTTGCGTTACAAAGATCAGGCAGTAAAACTGAGACTGGTTTTGTTTTACAAGCAGCAGCAGAGGGGAGGGAAGTGGCCCCTGGGCCAGCTCCTGGCACAGTGCGGGCAGCCGGCGGCCATGGCCTGGCTCCGGAGCAGGCGCAAGAAGGTAGGTCCATGCCAGGGGCGCAGGTACCACCACTCTGTAATTCTGCGAGACAAGCTCCTGGCTCTGGGATGGGAGGATGGGGCAAAACCCAGCTCAGGCACAGCTCCTTCAGCCTCAGCATCGGTGGCATCGGTCACTGAACCTCGATTGGCCCCATCAAGGCCACGTTCCTCTGAGTGGGTGAAACCGGGTGGCTCTGGGCGTGAGATGGCGCGGGCTGCGACCTCTGGCAGCGGTTTGTCATTTCCCCAGACCCGCTCTGTAACTAATTGGTGTGACAGGGAATTAGTTGCACTCATTAGCCTTTTCTAATGTAGAAATTTCCTGGAAGAAATCACCAGCCTGCCATGACCCCATGACTCCATCATCTAAAGATGCGGTAGGTGCAGGTGGGGTCCGGCCCTGGGGATGCCACGGTGCTGGGCACAGGCCAGGGAACGCCAGCATGGCGCCAGTGAGGACAGAGCACCATAAAGATCCCCACGAGCCCGAGCTTTATGGTCCTCTCCCATGTTCTGTGGGAAATGTGAAATATTTTGTGACCAATGACTTTTTACAAGAAGAACAAGCGTGGGGCTGATTACCCTCAGTGATTAGCCAGGGGAACAGCTTGTACCTTTCAGGATTCGTTATGTAAACTTGGGTGAGAAGGTCTTAAAGCAGGAGTGAGGACGGTGCTGCAGCAAGAGGCGTTGTGAAAACAGAGTGATTCACCGTGGCTCTGGTCAGCACCTGAACGCAGCTGCGCTTCGTGGTGATCGCACCTCCACGGGGACTGCGGCAAGTTTTAAATCACAGGTGAACAAATCCAGTGGCCACACGCATTTCTCTGTCTCTAGAAAGATGTTTTGGCAAAGTACAGGAGTGGAAGGAGGCAGAAGTGATCCCGTGTCAGCACGCTGGATAGGGTGGGCTTGTGTTGGCAGACCCCAGAGGTTTGCTCTCCTGCACAGGAGGCAGGTCGGGGTGACACTGTTTTGGCCTGACAGGGGCTTCACTGGCAGTGTCCCCACTCATCCTGCACCTCCCACTGCTTTCGGGAGCATCCCCTGATGGCGAGGCTGCCTGGTTAGAATGCCACCTAGGCAGCACAGGGAGAGCAGTGCAGGGCCGGCAGCTCGCTGGCGAGCCCAGCAGTGCCCAGGGGCTCAGATCCCTATCAGTGGGATATGCTTCCCACCCATCTTCTTCTGGAAGGGAAACTAGGGCAGGAGCATAAGACTGGGAAAGACAAGGCGGTGCGGAAGCGTCACAGGAAAGTGCCCAGGCACGGGTGATGATACAAGAGAGGACAAACCACCGGGAACATGTCTGCGGCCCCGGGGATGGGTGCATTTCCCTGTTTATACCTCAGGCTGTGTTGCAACAGGGCCGGGGAGCAGGCGCGGCTCCAGGTCAGCACCCCGAGCCCGCGGCTAAACTCAAGGGAAGAGCCCCAGCGCAGCATGGCCGGCTGCTGTGGGAACCCACCGTGCGGCATTCCGTCCCATGCCCACGGCGTTCCGCCCTGTGCCCGCAGCGTTCCACCCTGTGTAGCAGGGACGGCCGGCAGAGTCCCTGCTTGTTGCCAGTCAC
Source organism: Baryphthengus martii (assembly GCA_013396935.1). NCBI lineage: Eukaryota > Metazoa > Chordata > Aves > Coraciiformes > Momotidae > Baryphthengus > Baryphthengus martii. The sequence goes on from VWZK01006947.1 coordinate 588,189, forward strand.
CACCACTGTCCCCAGTGCCACTCCCAGCTCCCCAGGGCCGGAGTGTCCTGAGCCCCCAGTGCTCTGAGGGGGGTGAGTGGAGTGAGGGGGGTAAATGGGATGTCCCCTCATGTGCTCAAGGGTGGGATGAGTGGATGAGTGTGATGTAAAAGAGCCTTTGTTTTTGGGAAGAAGTGGGACAGATGCAGAAAGAGGTTTTGTAACCCCCCGCCAGGGGATCTGAGTATTCTTGCTGCCAGAAAGCATCAGTCCCGAGAGAAAAGCTCTTCAGGAGCGATGTGGTTGAATTATTGAAGCTGCTGCTTCAGAAAGCACTGAACGCTCTCTGTGTGCACTGCTGAGAGCTGCAGACCAGCTCATCCGGGGAGCAGTCACGTGGCCACGGGCCAGCAAGTGCAGCCGGGCGCCCAGGCGCCCCTGCTCTAGCAAACAGCAGCTCCAGGCTCCCCCTGCACTGGAGGGAAGTCGAGTTTGTTGGATGGGATTGCCCAGCCTGGCCTGGGATTTCTTCTCTCCTTCCACTCGTTGGGCATCGGTCACACTCCATCCTGACTCTCGCTCTTCTCGTGGCTTGTTGGCCAGGACCAGCCCTGCTGGCCCAGCCCTGCTGGCAGCATTACCGCCTGTGCTGGCGGAGGCGTAAGGAATCGGCCATGGCTCTGCACCTCCCGGTTCATCCTGTTTGCAGGGAGATGTCGGCGTCGGGATTAGTGCCGGAGCCCTGCCACGGCGTGTCACAGCCTGTCGCCGCAGAGGGCAGCTGCTGCAATCCCAGTTAACCTCTGACTCACGCTTGCCTGAAACCACTCCGGTGCTGCCCCGGCTTGGACCTGTGCTTGGGATGTTCTGGCTGCCAGCAGCCCTGGAAAATCATGGAATCATAGAATCATAGAATCATCTTCCACACAGTGGCAAGCGCAGACTGGGACGATGGGCATGGCTCAGCCCTGGTGTCTGGTGGTGGAGAATCACTCCAGGGAGCTGCCCAGTCTGAGATATGTCACCTGAAATGGGCAGTGAGACTTTCAAGCCAAGGCAACGATTTTGTTCAATAAAGTACCCACCGGCTGGCACCCTCCGTGCCATCACCTGGCTGCCGCAGCCTCCCAAGCTGGCTGGAGTCCTGGGAGCAGCGCTGCTCTGCGGCTCTGCCTGCAGCGCTGAGCAGAGGGAAGTCACTGCTGCGTGTGGAGAATTCTGCCTGTTGCCTTAGTGTGACATCGACCGGCTACAGGGGTCTGGTGGCAGCCGGGGCTAGTGAGGTGACACTGATGTCCCACACCACGGGGCTGTAGCTCAGCGGGAGGCAGAGCCCCTCACTCTGGTGTTTCCCAGGAGGCCTGGCTGGACATCGCAGCAGCAGCAGAGCTGCCATTGCCCTGCAAGTGCCTTCACGAGTGTCTGGAGGAGAAACCTCCCCATGCTGACAGTTACAGAGTAGGCTCACTCTGCCCTGAAGGTGAAAGGGTAAAATTAAAACATCCACAATCTCCAGCTGTGTCCAGCCTCCCCAGAGCTGTGGTTGTTGCAGAGCCCCAGAGGATTTTCCATTGGCATGTGCTGGAGATGCCTTTCCCCAGCCCAGCCCCATTTACATTAATGAGGCATTTAACTCCCAAACCTGTTTGTGGACCACTGCAGTGTCTGGCGTGGAAGGGGCCCTGCGCAGCCTTTAACCCCACCGGTGCTGGGAGCAGCTTGGCTCTGAGGGGGCTGGTGTTACCCCTCCAGGCTGACATCCCCAGTTCACTGCATCGCGGGGGGCTGGGGGCCATGGTGCCTCAGACAGCTGGGATCAGGATGGGGCCAGGCTGCATCTCAGATGTGTTTACCAAGGAATCTCAGATGTGTTTACCAAGGAATCTGTGGGTTACTGTTCATTATCACACCTTTGGCAAGCTTTTCATCCCATTTGACTGGGAGGTTGGATGATCTGGATGACCGGGTGAGATCCTCTGTGATGGGGGAAACTCACATCCTGCCCCGGTTCGGCCGTCCTCCCTTTGAGTCACTTTTGCGCTGGCTGCTCATGCTGAGCAGTGAAACAAGAAGAGCTGGGATGAGGGTCTGGTTTTCCACCCAGGAAAACCTGTGCCCAGCAGTTTTGATGCTCAACTCAAGCAGCAAGTCCTGCTACTGCAGCTGGAGTTTGTCCCTGCCCGGTGGCCCCTCTCTCCATGGTTTTCATGGCAGGTGTTTGCACACTTGTGTCAGAGGAGCTGGGAGCACTGGGAAAGCCATCAGTAGGCAAGGCCAGTGGTGGGACTGATCCTGCTTTGTCAATGCTTCCACCACAGCTTGGAGAACCCAAGCTCCAAATTCCTTGTGGCAGGATGAGCGCTCACACAGCCTTTGCAGTGCTCCTTTGAGGAGTCTTAGAAGTACACGCTGGTTTGGGTGGGAAGGACCTCTCAAGGTCATCTGGTCCAATTCCCCCCAGCAGGGAGCAGGGACATCTGCAACTAGAGCAGGTTGCTCAGAGCCCCATCCAACCTCCCCTGGAATGGGGCCAGGGATGGGGCAGCGACCACCTCTCGGGGCAACCTGGGTCAGACCTTCTCTGTGCAAGTGGATTTTCCTACTCCTTAGATCCCCCACACCGCCCTGGCAGCTTCTCCATCACCCACAACTTTCTCCTATCTGGCAGCAGCTGCTGCTGCTGGGAGCTGGAGAAGAGCCAAGTGAGGTTCTCCGACCACATCTCCTCTGCTCCACAGGGCCGGTCCTGGCACACAGGCAGCCTTCTCCATGAGTCACCGGCACCTGCTGCTGCGGGTTTCTTGCGACACCTCTCCCCAGCCTGTCCCTTGCCTGCCTACAACGCTGCCCGCAATGCTGCCACAATGCTGCCCGTGATGCTGCCCGCGCCTTCGCCGTGGGTTTGGGTACCGCAGCCACTGCCCTGCAGCTCCGTGGTGCTGTGAAGCCAAAACCATGGGGCTGCGGTGCTGAGGAATCATCATCCCCTCCTGAGAGCCTGGACTCTGTGACAGTGAGGGCAGGTCTGTCCCAGGGCTGGGGGTGAGTGGGGGGCTGCCGGCGAGCAGGGGGCTGCCTGCTTGCGAGCCCTACCTGGCACTGGCTGGGCTCCCCACAAGCCTCCCGGGAATACTGTCCCCCTGGGAAGAGCCCGGGGTTCCCACCCGACCCTTGGAACAGCGGCTGCAGAGGAGGAGGAGGAGGAGATACAATCAAAACACAGATTTTACTGCCTGTTGTTCCTGTAAACTTCAAGCTGAGTTTCTCAAACACTTTAGGTTTATGATGTTTAGTGTGTGTCAGACCTGATTCTCACACCGTCCCAGGTAGTTTGTCGTGTTTAAGATGACTCAGGAGTTCAGCAGTGTGCAGTATTTAATTCATGAAGTAATGAAGTATGAAGTAACTTGCCTCTGTAGCTACTCTGTGGCTTTCTGCCTCCCGAGGATTATTCATACAAGGAGAAAAGGTGCTGCACCTGCACCTGCCCTAAGAAGTAAATGCAAAAAAGCACCTACAACAAAAGCCACGCTTTTCCAGAATTTAAAGTGAGCGTTGATGCCAAAAAGCACCCAGTGGGACACATCGCAGGTCATCAATCAGACAGGCCTGACAGGCACCGCTGCAGGGAAGGGCTGCTTGACAGCAAATGGTATTTTCCCTTCTAGAACCGCAGTTGGGGGTATAAAGTCTGACTGGTCAATACAACGGCTTTTGTGCAGGATTGGCACCGCTGAGTTTATCTTAAAAGGCTTTTTGTTTTGCTCTGGGAAGCCTTTAAAAACACAAGGCTTTCTAGAATGATAGCTGGTTGCAGTGTCACCCACTGCGCAGCACTCACCAGGGTCTGATTTGCTCTAATGAAAGGGTTAACGTGAGGTTTTGTGCGGAGAGCCCCCAGATACCCCAGAGAGCCACCTGGGAACCGCCCTGTGGCATCCACACCACACATCTGCTGGTTGCCACTGTGGTAGGAAGCGTGGCTGCTGCTGAGCATCGGGGGCACGGCTCCGAGGTTGTGCCCCCTCAGCCCATCCCGAGCTACCCCAGCTGTGGGTACCGGGTGCAGCAGCTGAGGGGGGGTTGCTCCCTTTCCAGGGGGCTGATTACATGATTAGCACTAATTTAACCCAGCTCCCAAGGCTGGGGGGTTGCTGGGAGTGAGGCAGAGTCAAGGGAGTAGCCTGAGAGGAAGAAAGGTCCCTGAGAGAGTGGGCTCAGCACCAGGAGAGGTGCTGGACTGGGCTGTCCCAGCAGCCAGCTGCACTCCACAGCCCTTGGTCACTGCCTGGAGCAGGAACGAGCCACTGCCACGGTCCCGACGTGGAGCTGCTGAGTGCTGTCACATGCACAGGTACAGGTGAGGAGCAGCAGAGCTGTGTTATATTCTTCTGTGGGGTGTTTGCTTTGGCCCAGCAGGATTGTTCCCCTGCAATGTTCAGAGGAGGTTGTGCTTTATGAGAGCTGGAGTTAAAACTGACCCCAGAAACTCTGGGAGAAGGCCCTTACTCAAGTGTAGCTGAGCCGGACGAGCTGCCCTGGGAAGCAGCCGCAGACCGGCCAGGCAGGCACACGCTGTCGGGCACCGTGCGCTCTGGAGGTTGCTGCTCTTTCCACGGCTGCAGTGGCCACGGCAGCTCCTGTCGGGACCGTGCAGGGGGAGGTGGCCCCGGGGTATGTGTGGTTTGTGAAGGCTCCTCTGGCTTGTGTCACTGGTGCAAACAGGGCGAGTCCAGCGTCAGGAGCGTGGCCGTTGCTGTCCAATGCCGTGTGAGAGGCGATAGGGGCAGGCGATGGTTTGCTCTGAGCATCTCCCCTTCGTGTATTTGAGAAGGTGCCCTGTGGCAGAGCAAACCCAGCTCTCCCCTCTCCTTGGGACTGTCCAGGAGTGGAACTATCTGGGGACACCTGAGTTTCCAGTGGTTTTGGTCGCTATGCTGGATAATGCAGCTTTCTGAAAAGCATTTTCACCGTGTACTTGCATCCAGCCTGGCCCTCCCCCCTGCTCTAAGCACAGCCCCACCTCTGCAGAGGGGTGCTCCATGGTGAGCACCCAGCAGCCCTGGGGCAGGCACAAGCAAGTCCTACAGTCTCTTAGGATGTGTGGAAGTTAGATGCATATTGCTGATTTAAAAAAAAAAAAAAATGCAAAGCAGGTATTCAAAAATATATCTTTATTTTTTTACTTTATCAGCTATTTAAATAATTCAGTTAAAATATGTTTTATTGCACATTAAAGAACCTTTTCTGGATTCTCACTGTCCTATATAAAATAAGCTTATATAGAGAAAGGAAAAGAGAGGCTTTCTTACACTTACTCGCACACCCATGCTCCCAATCACCCCTGCTCATCCCCCCAGCTCCACGTGTGCTCCGGGCAGCCAAGAACCAGCTGTAGCAGGAAGGGGTCAGGTGCAGGGCTGGGAGCTTGGGGACGGGCGCTGCCACCCCACTGGGTGCCCCCAGCTCTCTCCACAAGGAGGGGTGGCCTTGAGGAGGCTCCAGCAGCACGGTGGACAGGGCGCAGTGCGCAAGAGCCAAGCGTGGGTGTTCTGGCAGCACCGTGGAATGGGAGGTCAGCAAGGTGGAAACGCACTGGCGGGGCAGATGTGTCCTCCGGCCGCCTCCCTTCAGGGCTGTGCATGGAGAGTAGGGCAGCTCCAGCCCCGCTTGGCTCCAACTCCTCCCTGGGCACTGCCCGCTCTGGGGGGTGAATTGGGAGGCTGCAGGAGATGAATCCACACCTGAGGTTGAGCAGAAAAGAGCAGCCAGCTGCCTTGGAGGCTTCTGGGAAGTCATTTGTGGTAAAGACCATGAGTTCCTCTAAGGTTACATTTAATGGCCAGCTTGAGTGATGTAAAATGGAACAGGCTTGCAGAGCATGCAGCTCCTTATTGGGATCTGAATGAGATTTCCTGCCCTTTCAGAGGATTCGTTTGGGATGACTTAGGTTCCCAAGATGTGTAATTACTTGCTCGACAAGTACATCTATGGCTATCCCACCTTTTTATCTTGGAATAAAGAGCTCCTCAGGCCACCTTTGGATGAGGTTTCTAATCAAAATTCAACTTGAGAGCTTTCCTTTTACCCATTTGATGCTCCTCCCAAACCTCTGTCATGCCCCTTCCTACGCCGTCATGCTGGATTCCTGAGAGCCCTGCATTTTCCCCCAAGTCAATCCGAGTGGTAGAGAGTGACTGGCATTAACACCCAGCGTGGCATTGATCTTCTGCTGCGTGTGGAGTAACTCCTCCCCTGTGCAGTGGGGTGTGCGCAGCTGGCTGTGAACATGCGCCTCAGACACCCCAGCTCAGCGCCACGTCCTGCTCCAGCCATCTCTATCTCCTGCGATGATTAACGTGAGAAGTGATGTTGGTTCAAGTTCCTAGTGTCTCTGAGCCCTCGGCTTTTGCGTCTGAGCCTCGCTGAGAGAAGCTTTGACTGCAAGTTCAATCCCTGAATACGGGTCTGATGCGACAGCCCTTCAGTGCTCCTTTGGACCTGTGCCTTTCAGCCCCGGACACGCGGGTCCAGCACCCACCTGTCATTTTGGCACGTGGATGGGTGGATAAACAAGGGTCAGTGCTGCCCGGCCTCGAGCGTGTCAGGCAGCTGCTCGGTGAAGGCAGTCTCCAACCGCAAAGTGCTGTAATTAGGGGGGGGAGTCCTGGGCAAGGGGCTGTCCTGGGGCAGTGGCAGCCGGAGCGCGGTGTTGAAGGTGGGCAGGTCCTCGTCGATGCAGACGGGGTTATCGTGGCCCTGCCTCTCCAGATCGCCGGCCTGCGGCGCCTTCCCCAGCCGTTCCCTTTTCCGGTCGTTCCACCACTTCTTCGCCTTTTGCCATTGGCGCCGCATGACGATGGAAAGCGAATCGATGAGGAAGACCTCGACGATCTCGATGACGCAAACGACCGAGCAGCTCATCCAAAGGCCCAGCTGGCCTCCGAAGTTGGAAAGAAGGATGACTAGCTGGAAGAGAAGAGAGCATGAGGTTATCGGCTCCCGTGGGCGCCAGATGCATGTCCGTGGCACCTTTACAGCGTGCAGGGAGGCTGCGCCACGCCAGGGTACCCAGGGGTGGCTGTGAGCACTCCCCAATAGGGTAGGTCCTCCCTCTGCTGCCTGCGTTGCCCCCTGTCCTTGCTCCACGAAGCTGCAGGCTCTCCCGGCACAGGACTTGGAGCGGGGCCGTTTGGAACGTGGCCGAGCGTGGATAAAAGGGCTGCGAGGAGCGAGTGCCCCAAGGTGCTGTGTCTGAGGATGGTTTCCTGCCCCTGCCTGGATGGGAGCCCTCCCCAGCAGATGAAAACTTCCAGCCTGACCAGGAGGAAGAGCCACATCCTCATGGAGCTGAGCAGGGAGCTACTGCGCTCACTTACTGTGTTGGCAGGGTTCTCTGAAATGAACCTCTCGTTCAGGTCTTTGTAAAACACCATGAGGTTTGCCAGGTCCGTCCTGAGAGAGAAACAGAAGGCAGGCTGAGGGTTTAGTAAAACAATAACACGAAACATACTGAAAAACTATGCAAATAACCAGTTGGACCAGTAGGGCTGGGCTGCTCCAAGGGAGCTTTTTCCCCCAATCGCCATCATTAGGGCTGCTGAGATTGCATCTGAGCTTGAGGTGCAAGCTCAAAACACATAGATGGAACTTACTTGTTCAGCTTCTTGTTGAGTTTTTGCCCTTTGTCCCAAGAGAGAACTCGAAGCATCCAGTCCTGGAAAAGAGATAGAAAATACTGCTACAGCTGTGCGTGCTTGCATAGAAATCCCCTGGACAGGGAGCTCGTGCTCCACACCTCCTCGGACCACTTTGGGTGGCAGAACTGAAGGCCTGCGATGGGGCCAGCTGTCCCTGGGGGGGATCTCCCTGAACTCCTGGAGGGGAAGCCCTGACCTGGTCACTACTGACCGAGCCTCTGGGAGGAGCATCATTGTGCTAACGAATAGCCCAGGGGGCCCTGCTTCCCTGCGAGCCTCGGGCTTTGTTTCATGCCTTGTGCTGCAGTCACGGAGCAATTAGGAACTGACCTCTGAGACGGTGGACGGCCACTGGGCAATGCTGGTGGTGAGCGCCCACTCCTTGAAGCTGGAGAGAGAGAGAAAGAGCAGGGGGTCAGGCTGTGCATTCCAATTCCCACACACAGGCAGCATTTCATCTCTGGTCATGGGCAGGACTTACCTGCAGGCGTCTTTGCAGATTTGCTGGCAGCCCAGCTGCTCCTTCACAAACTTCTCGTGCAGCCTGTAGTAGCAGTACACTGTGGGAGAGGAGCAGGACGTGTGTGAGAAGGCAGAAATAAAAGCAATCATCTGCTGCTACCTGTGCTGGAGTGGGGCTCCTGGGGTGTAGGTGGCCTGTAGCCATCATCTACGTGGTAGGGATAAAAAGATTTATCCTGTAAATATTGCAAATTGCTCCAAGAAGTGGTTGTCACTTGCTAAGGGCACCAACAACCGCCTCTGGCGGTCAGGTCCTCCACTCACACCTTTAGTGCACACAATTAGCGAGCAGTAGGGACAACTGTCAGAAAACAAGTCAATCTGAACAGGGGAGGTGGATTTTGGCTCTGCAGTGCGAGGTCTTAGGCAGGTTGAGGCAGATTTGCCCCTTCCCAGCAGGCTTTGTGGGCAGAAGCAGGGCTGTGCTGACTGGGGACGGTGCTGTGGAGCGACATGGGCAGCTGAGGCGCGAGCAAGGCGGGAGGTATTGGAACACTTACTCCAGTTGGGGTTTTTCTTGTAGTTGCAGTACTCTGCCCCAGGAGGCAAGGGCTGTGCATACTGGGCACAGCCACACGAGTCCACCATGGCCTTCTGGAAGCAGGAGTGCAGGCAAATCTGGGAGAGAGGAAACCAAGAGGTCGTGTCTAAGGAGCACAGGCTGCTACTGTGGGGTTCCTGCTCCCTGGGCCTTCAGGGTCTGCAGCCAATGGATACAAACACAGGCAGAAAGTGCTGTGGAGGGTTTGGGCTCTAGTGCAAGAATAAGAATATAATCCTTTTCGAGGGGAGGGTCTGTGAACACCTCCACTTCCCCTGTAGCCACCAATAGTTCTGGAGCTGTGGTTGGTTTGTCCATAGTCAAGGAGAAGGTTTTCAGTCTGCCATGGCCTGTGGTCTGTGAATCAACAACTAGATGTGGCAAGTGACTCACTGATGAAAATGTTCACGCCTTTGACCAAATTGTGTCTGTGACAATTCGGAGACCTGGAGTTGCAAGGATTAACGGGGCAGCAGAGCCGGCGTTTTATGCTAAATACTTAAACAAGCAGAAACCGAACTTCTCTTTTTGAAATCCCGCTCATCAAGCCTTTTGGTCCCAGTCCCAGCCCTCCTGAGCACTGAGTTTCAGTGAAGTACTGTTATTAAAAGCCTGAGATAATGCCTGTGTGATCCAACCTGGCAACAGGCCACAGGTATACATTTCAGGTATAATACTGATAAAATAAAACAAAAATCCCGCCCAGGCACGGGCTCTGCAGCAGCTAATACAACCGCAATTCTGGAGGCTGCCAGAACAACGGACACTCTCCAAGAGGACCCAATTACAGAAACCATGCAAAATTAGTGGAAACTTACTCTGTAAACAAACATCCTGCTATCTGGACACTGATTAGATGGTAACTGTTATTCTTGGAGTCCTAAAGGTCACAATTTCTGGCTTCAAGGGTTACTAAGCTGCAACATTTACTTGGCCAATATTTTCCAGTCTCACATTGCTTGAAAATTGCCTAATGAGCTAATGTCCTCTCTTTATCTAACAGGGCGCCTAAGGGAACTTCAAACATCAACCACTTAGGAATAAAACTCAGATTTTTAAGAAGTGCTGTGGTATTACATCATCAGGTAAAAGCAGTGACCCTACCCCTGGACTGTTCAGTCTCAGATCCTGAACTACACAATATTGTAAAGTTTCTTATGAAGGTTTTTTTCAAGGGACTGATAAAACCAAATGGTAACAGATTTACCTGGAGTGAGTAGCTCTTGTTGTAGAGATTTTCCACTGGTATGTCAGCACCAGTCTCCGTACAGTCGCTGTAGGGTTTGCTCAGCTTGCGAGACCGAGTCTGAGAACCAGAAAAGAACAAATCGTGATTTTTGGAGTTCACAGAGAAACCAGAGGATTTAGAGGCAGTTCATCACAATTCTGAAACTGCAACTGATGGGGCAGGTTGGAACAGCATGTTCTCCACGTGCCATCTCCAAGGATTTGTCAATCTCTTCTCAAAACAAGGGCTGGGGTTCTTTTTTGTTTGTGTTTGGCTTGTTTGTTTGTTTGTTTAGTATCTATTGCTCTGGCTGGATTACCTGCAGTCTTTGTTGAAAACCTCTGCAGGAATGCCGAGGTGGTGTAATTGTAACAGTGAGGATTCCTCAAAGCAGAGTAATTCATATGTATGTTTTTCTCTCACTGCAAACTCCTAGAGGCTATGCATTATTTATCCTGGATGTGTGTTTGTTTTGAGGGAAGGGGGATTGTTGGCTGAGTTGTTTTTTTTTGTTTTGTTTTCTGTGAAGCCCCACAGCTTCCTGAGCAGCTGCTGCAGTGGCTGCTCCCGTTCCATGGATAAAACAGCACTTCAGGCTCTGCCGGTGCCCAGCACCAGCTCTCTAAAATCAAATGTTTGCATCTCCTTCAGGACTTTTTCCAGGCATTGCTTTGACCCTTCCTCTCCGATGAATCCTGACACCTTTTCCTGTTCTGCAATCTCTGCCCTGAGAGAATTACTCTGCAATGCTGGGTGCTGCGCCCACAAGGTCTGTGGAAACCAGGGCTGGGAGCCCAAAAATTCCCACGGCCTGGCTCAGGCTCCATCGCCTGCTCCCTGCAGACAGCTCAGCCCTGAGCTCCTGCTGCCCTGCTGCAGTAATTACCCACTTTATAACAAAGCAAGCAAAGCGGCCTGAAATCACAAGAGCTGTCATCCATCGAAGAGTCCCTTCACCTGCCCTTCTCTACACAGTTGGAAATTCGGGGCTGATCCTACAAAGGATGGATTTAGTAGGAACCTGAAAAACACGCACTTAGCGTTCAGGTGCTGACTGCAGAGCTACTGGTTACTGAGGTCACAGCCGGTAGCGAGTGTCACCGTTTCTGGCAGTGGGCACGTACGGTGCAAGCCAGTCCTTCTAGAAAGATGCTCAAATCTCTTTGGAGGCAACACAGAAGGAGGTGATTTCAATATCAGAGATGGATTACTTCTGAACGCTGAATGAAACCAGCTTTTAATGTGATTTTAACTTCCACTGACAATGCAGCACACCCACTTCAGCCTGCTGCTTTATCTTCTACCAGCTGATAGATCTTTTGTATAGAATTTTTTTTGGCGTGGTTTATACTCTTATAAAAGCTTAACTGTTCATTCAGGTACTGAAATAATTTCCAAATTAAATATTTACCTAAAGCACTGAAACTCCTACTGAGAAATGCCTTGTTTGCATTCCAAACATCTTGGAATATTTTTGGAGGCAGGGTGTGGGGGGCAGTCCTGGTACACAGCAGCGATATGTGGGCGATAACCTGCCGCTCGCAGTTGGGAAACAACGACGGCCACGGCTGAGCTGCTGCGAGCGGCGCTGTGCGAGACGCTTGTCCACCGCTGGATGTGGGTACGAGGACTTATCTGGTGCCTCAGTGGGGCAGCCCTGTCCTGACAACTGTGACTCCCCCTTGGTGGCCTGTCTGGAGTCTTCCTTTACTGGTATTACGGTCACCACCAGCTTTTGAGTACAGAAATTTCTTCTACGTTGGCTGTTCCATTACATTAGGAGGCAACCAGATCCCTTCCTCGTGCCAAATCTGTTAAACCCAGCCACCGAGGTACGTTCAATCTTGTTTTTTATACTAGACACAACAGCCCAAATCGACTGTGCCAGGGAAATATGACATTCAATGCCAAGATCCTGCCTGCAGAGACTTTCTCCTGCATGGTGCAATAGTTATATAGGAGAGAATCTTATGAGACTTCACCTGCTTTACACCATCCTGCTCCTGGTACCTCCTGCTCACTGCTTGTTTGTTAGGTAGTGTTTTATCCCTGCTGGTTGGACTGAGCAGCTGCTGCCCCGGTTTTCCAGACAGCTGGAAGATAGTTAACTATTTGCACATTTTAAAGCCATCAGCCCTGCTTTTAATGCCCTTTCTCATGCGTGGGCTATCCAGCAGATATCTGGCACGCCCAGCCAGCACAGATAAGCCGCTGGCTGATGCCTCTGACCCCACAGTCAGTCAAGAGGAAAAGGCAGAAAGAAAACATTCACTTTTAACAGCTCATCCAGATGAAAGGGGATCTCTCTGCTTTCCCTTCACTGTCAGGGAAAGAAGCCCCTTGGGTCAAATGCCTTGTCTGCACAACACTAACTGGAGAGATTTGCAGCTGCAGCACTCCCTGCCCTTGCTGACAGCAACAACAGGCTTCAGTAGGCTGGCAAAGGCAGAGTCGCTGCCCACGAGGCTTTTTTTGGCTGGGATAGAAAGAAACCGAGCAAAACAAGACATGCACCCACAAAACAGTCCAAGGGGTTGTGCTGCAGGCATCTCTGCACACCTGCCCCTAATGCAGGCTACCCACAGCTCGGGCTCCTTCTCTTTTGCCCCTGGAGCCTGCATGGGATGCAAACTTGTCTGCTTATTGCTAAAGCCCAACGAGGCACTTGACCACACACTTCTGTGGTTGTGGATTTTGCTGTGAAAACAAAACAAAAAAATCCCCTGGAGTGCCAAGGGGTCCAAGAAAAGAGAGAACAAACAAAATCCCAGTAGCTGTTTGGTTTATAGAAGCCTGAGCTTCGACCGGCCTCTGCGCAAAGGAAAACTTTGTACAGAAAAGTGTTATCACAGGATTTTCCCTGGGGCACTTCAGCCAGTCATGTGTGAGGTATTAGATGCCTTCCAGCTGCTGGCTATGCTCAAACATCACATGGGTTCATACTGACATCTGTCCCAAGGAAACCGTGCCCCATGCACCTGGGAAGAAGATGCTGTGACTCACAAAGTGCATCCCGATGGAGGTGGCCGCTGCCGTCTCAATTTCCGTGCCGATGTCCTCGATGAAGGGGTATTCGTTTTGGTCGTGGACAATGATCTTCGCTCCTGTGGATGTCACCAGGAAAGGGTTGTAGTCTGCTTCATCTATGTACAGAACAACCTGCAATCCTGAAGAACAGCAAGAAGGCGGGAGCGGTTACACCAGAAGCCTGGGCCGTGTTTTCTGGCCAGGGAGAGCAGCACAATTTACTTAATGTTATCTGGCCTTAAGTAGAACTGTAGGGACCACGCAAAGCCCTTGCAGTGCTAAACTGAGACCCTCGCAGCCAGTAACAGCCTTTCACAGCCCCAGGTACAGCAAACAAAGAATGTCTCTGCAGAACGTGGCTGAGACTTACTTTAAAAAGTTATATAACTGGGAAGCAGTAATTTCAGATGGAAAACATTAGTGATGCAATGATATTATCTTTGTATTCTCTGGCAATAGTTTGCACTAGTTCAAACAAGCACTTCCCCAATCAGCTCGCACATCTAGAGCCAACACATCAATCACTCTCCAGCAGAATCCAGTTTGCTGAACCGCTCGTTATCTAATAGCTCCTCGGCAAACTCCGGTTCCTCACCGTACTCGCTGCCGCCGGTGGAGGTGCTCAGGATGGTCCCGTTCTCCCCGCTGTTGAAGGTGTAGCAATTGCCGTGCAGGGGGTGATGGAAACGAGTGAAGTGCCTGAAAGAAATCAAACACTGTTAGATTGCAGTTTTAAGTCTCTGTACGAGCAAATCAGCAGATTTGGGGGTTTTGTTTGAGCAGAAACACAGCAGGGCTAGACTTTTTTTGTTTGATTTTTGGCAAGAAATTTATTTTGCTGAAAAGCCTGTGTCTTTTTCTTGATACCCTGAACCCTCACTGAAATGTGGTCTGGTTTAATAGCACCAGAAAATGAAGAGTGTAGGAGGTTTCACATGGGAACAGGGGCTGAGAGGGCGTGGGAGGCAGATTTACAGAACTAGAAGGACGGTGGCGGCGGAGAGGACAGAGTCCTCTCTCACTTGACAGCCAAGTGTCTAAAACCACAAATCCTCACTTCCCAGAGAAGACATCGCAGCCTCTGCCACGCGGGGGAGGCTGAGGACACACCCTCGTGATTCAAGCCCATTCAGATCTTTCTGTGAACATTCCTCCCACCCAAGCAAACGTCCTCATGCCAAGAAAAGACGTCTGGCGTTCCCACAGCTACAGACACAAGCAAAACGCCTTCAGTGATGGAGTCACAGCCCAACTTGCTGCGCCGTGACAGCGGGGGCCACTAAACCCGCCTTCGAGCACAATCTTCTCCCCTCAGCTGCGCGGGGAGCGCTGCCCTTCGCCCCAGCATGGAGAGGTGACTCTCCTGACACCAGGACGAGCAAGACTTGCATTGACACAATCATAAGCAGGTAGATTTGATTCTGCCAAAAAGCAGAATCTGAAGTGTGGACAGCTGGGCACCACAACTAATTAAATTAAAGAGTGTAATTAAAAGTTCTCGAAGATGCAAATGTTCGCTTTCATTACAAGTGCAAATGGTTCCCGCTGGAACTCAGCAAAACCACCATATATTCAATTCCTATGTATCATGTACTTGGAAAAAAGTTCTTAATCTGCAGGTGTTTTCTGTGCACTGACCTTTTGTCACAAGATAGGCCGTCGAAGAAACATGTCAGTATAAGGTCATCAGCAGAGTAACTTGCTTTTTCTTTAGTCTCCAGGGGAATTTGTGCCATGATGTTCATGTAGTGCAGCTTGTACCACTCCTGGATGGCGTTAACACCAGAACTGAAGGTATACAGTGCACAGTCACTGCTGTTGTTTGCATCACACTGATAATTACAAAGGGGAAAAAGCATTTCAGATGAAACGAAATTATGTATGAAACAAGGTGTGTGTGATACCAGTTCTCTTCCATAGCCATAACCACGTATGAAGCTACAGTAGCACAAAGCAGCATCAAAGACCTTTCACTCGGGGCTCAGTGATACAACCAAATGTTTCAGGCCCAAAGCAAAGGGCACAGAAGGCACTGAGTCTATCTGGGTAGACTTGAGGAAGGTATTTCCCTTCCAGAGAGGTGGAGATGGATCTGCAGGCAGCCATGGAGGCACGAGCAAAGAGCAGATGGAGCGTTACTCACTATAAAGCCACCAAAGCAAGCAAGCAATAAAGCTGGCTGGAGGGACACCGACCCAAAACACCCCTTCGCTGCCCCACAAGGAACTTGCTGGCCAAGAAAGAGCAACACTCACCAGCTGAAAGCCGATGATATCATTTGAATCCCCGGAGTTCACTATGGATGAGTCCTTATGAAAGACGCTGCCCTCTATTTTCCTCTTCTGGCCACTGTGAAGGTCAATCACTGTCCTCGAGAAGTCCTCAAACTTCAGCAGGGGGATCTGTTTGAAGAACTCGCTCCCTGTGCTGTTCCGCTCATCCACCGACCGGCGCACCTTGGACTTGCCCTCTGAAAATCCATAGAAAGTCTCCAAAGCTTTTTTCGTCTCTTTGTCCAATTCAGATAAATAGTCTTTCATGGAACTGTACCTGCATTGGAGACAACGCGATAGGGAGTGACATCCCACCTCACCTCACCACCCAGCCACGGCGCTTCACCCGCTGCATTGTGCCCCTCATCGCTCCAGATGGAATTCTTTGTCACAGACTCACACCAACCTCTCTCTTACTATCACATCACTTCACAGACGCAGCTATGCCCCCGGAGAGAACTCAGAGCAAGGACCAGGGGAAGCAAAGCTGACTGGACTAGAGAAAGCCCTTGCAGGCTCACAAACTCCTCGAAGGTTGTGTCAGTGAGCCTCAGGAGGTAGAGTACGTGGAAATAAGGCTTCTGCATCTGTGCCAAGATACACGGGAGAGCTGGATCGGCTGCAGGGACCAGGGTGGAGAGCTGGCAGCAGAACAGACATCCACATAAAGAGTAATTTGGCAGGAGGAAAAGTCAAAGCATCCTATAAGGAAAAAAACAGGCACCAGAGGAGTGACAGATACTCTCTTTCCATTCTTCCAGAGATGGTGTTTATAATCCTGGAACTTTGTTCCCGAGAA
This sequence comes from Baryphthengus martii, assembly GCA_013396935.1. NCBI lineage: Eukaryota > Metazoa > Chordata > Aves > Coraciiformes > Momotidae > Baryphthengus > Baryphthengus martii. The sequence goes on from VWZK01006947.1 coordinate 604,258, forward strand.
AAAGAGAATTTGAAGAGAACCACAGATCTGAGCAGGGATTGCCTGGAGCAGAAAGCAAATGATCATAGTCTCCGTGTGTCTGAAGAGCACCAGCACAAAGGTGGATCGTTACTCGTAGTGCCACAGAGGGAAAACCCACGGTTGGGAAGGATGCTGGCAGGCAGCAGTGTGGTGCAGTAGGATAAGCCCAGGCAGGGGTTCGGTGCCGGTCTGGCGAGGAAACGATGAGTTTGCCCGGAGTCCCTGCGTCTGGGGACCCTCGTCTCCCCCCGTCCCCCCACGCCCTGTGCCTTACTTGTAGGGGTTGATGTTGCAGATGGTGACGGCGGGGAATGGCAGCTTCTGGAACTGGACGGTGACGGAGACCGAGGCGCTGTAGTAGTTGAGAAGGAGCTCTGCGCACTGCCAGAGGATCAGCCCCACAGCGCTGAGGGTCAGCAGGATCCAGATGAAGCGGCGCAGGCGGCCGCGGGACACGACGATGCGGCGGCACCCGTGCGTGTTGGTGTTCAGGCAGTACCACCGCATCAGCTCGCTCAGCGTCGGCGCCTGCGGGCCCCGCACCGGCAGCGTCCTCTTGATGCGGGCCGTGATCTTCTTCCCGGGGGCCAAGGCACCCGCGGCACCTGCGGGGAGACGGACCGGGCGGCTGAACGGGCGGCGGCGGGCAGCGGAGACTCGGCGTCTGTCAACTGCCGTACCCCG
>VWZK01006947.1:605600-663366 GCA_013396935.1 Baryphthengus martii
TCCCCCGCCCGCGCCCGGCGAGGTCACCGAGCAGCTGGCGCAGCTGGTGCGGGCTCTCTGGACGCTGGAGTACACCCCGCAGCACAGCCGCGACTTCAAGGTGAGAGGGGCCGGGGCCGGCGGGGACACCCTTCGAGGCGGGAAGGCCGAGCACCGACCGGGCCTTGTCTGCCCGGGACTGGCCCTTGGGCACCTTTTCTCCTCAGCGTGGGGATGGCACGGCCCCTTGGTGCCTCTCGGCCGGCTGCTGAGCTTGGCGCCGGGCTCCGTGTGCTGGAGCTGGGGGCCAGCAGAGAGGCCAGCCCAGCCTCTGCTAATGGTGACACCAAGGACGACTGTCCCCCGTGTCACAGGGGCCACCTGGCTGCTCTGGGCATCAGGGCGTGGTGGGGCCTGGTTGCCGGTCCGAGCGCTCCCATGGCGTGCGAACCCTCTGGCCTCCTCAGCCATGCACCCGTAGCTCTGGAGAGCTGCTCCAGTTCCCAGCATCCTCCTGGGGAATCTTGCCCCAGCCACTCATGGTCTGGCCAAGCGACGGCGTTGTGTGCCCGTGCCATCGGCCCTGGCACCTGTCTCTCATTGTCCCCAGGTGAGCACCGGCAGTCTGGGCGCTACCAATCCCTGTGTTACTGGCAGCGTTTTTACCATTGGAAGTGTCCGTTTTGCTGTTTCATCCCTCTGTCACGCTGCCGTTAGAAAAGCTACAACTAATTAACTGTTGTTGCGGCGCCGGGAGCTATGAGCGTGCACGCGAGGAGGAGGAGGCTGGAAGAGGTGTGCTTTGTGGCCTTCCCCAGCTGTGGGAGCTTGGAGCTGGTCTGGGGAACATGTTGCGGGAGTACGAGATCATAACCTCCTGCTTGTACGAACTGACGTCTGACCTCGCAGCGTTCTTGCCGCTGGCACCGTGGTCCCATCCGTCAGAGCTGTGCCCTGCCATGGGTGATGTGCTGGCCCTGGGAAGGGTTGTGACACAGGGCATGGGCGTTGTGCCTGTGGTTTGAAAACACCTTGGTGTTTTTGGGATGAAGTAAGACCCAGCTGTTTTAGAAGTGCTCCAGGCCTGCCGTGCTTCTCCGAGCAGTAAGAAGATTGTGAATTTTTACTGTAACAGCAGTTCTCTGGCACGTAAAGCTGTTTGGCCGCCTGAAGGAATGAGAGGGTAGGTGGTGACTTCCACACCAATAGCATAACCTGTGCTTTAGGGGAATTTTTCTTGCAGGGTGGAGAGGGGATGCAGAGATGCGTGAAAATGCATCAAGATCATAGTTCACCCATTCTTAGGCTCTCTGTCCTCGCTTTGGGTGGGCGGCGGCGGCAGAGAGAGACCACCGGTGCCAGTGTCTGCTCTCCCTTGGTGTCTGTTGGGTGGTGGCATGTTCGAGAGGTTCCTGAGGTGTCAGCGGTCTCTGGCACCCTCAGTCTTTTGGATGGACACACGGCCACCACCTCCTCCCTTGGCCTCTCCTGCGTATCTCCAGGAGTTGCATCCACCCCGACCCACAGCCAGGTGAGGGAACGCTCTGGGGATCCTGGCTCTTTGCCTTCCTAGTGCCGGCACCTGCCCTCTCTCCAGGATGCCCAGCACAGGTGGTGGCCTGGGCACTGCTGCAGACTGTGTGGAGCTCCAGTGTTTTCAGGAGCGTTTATTGACCGAGAAGCGCTTGGGAAGCCGATCCCCTTGGCTGCAGTTTCGGTGTGTCCAGTCCTGGCAGCACCATGGGGTACTTGCCTCCCCGCTCTAGAGCCTTTCTGGCAGGGGAAGAAAATGTGGAATTCTCCTGTGTAGCAGCAGGAATAAAAGGCTGCAAAAGCAGAATTATCTTCTGCCCGTGTAGCTGGTAAAATCAAAGGGGAAGGCAGAGCGAGCGCTTTCTAGGCCGGAATGTGCCGTTGGTGCCGGCCTGCGGCAGAGGTGTGCGGGTAACGGCGACAGGCGGAGGAAGAGAAACAGGTCCTGAGATTAAATTAAGACTGTGTTCCAAGGTTTGTTTTTTTTTGTAGTAGAACTTTCTTTGGTTGTTTGCCAGCATCACTAACAGTAAGCGGACACTTTCCGTCGCATTGTTGATGTAGCTGGAGCCCATCAATCTTCTATCCGCCAAGTCCCCTGGGGATTTTTTTTAGAAAGCATCTTGCTGGGGGGGATCTTGTCCCAGCAGGTCCTGTTCCGGGCCGTGCCGCGTCTGCAGCCCCTGTCTCACTTTGTCATTATGTCAAGTGCTTGACTGTTTCCTTACAGGGGTCAATTACTTTTAATAGTAAATGAACACCTCTAAAGGCAGTTAAGTAGCCCGAACCTGCTATTAAATTCTATGTTCTTAATTATTTTTTTTCAGTAGCAGATTTGCAGTTAAAGATGTAAACAACAGGCTTCGATTTGAGAAAGGTCAAGATTGATGTTTTCACTGTGGAAATTGCCACTTCTCCCCGAAGCGAGCAAAACATCTCCTCAACCTTGCTTGGGATAGAGGGTGAAACATTCCCTAGTTTCATTGCTTGCTTTTTTTCATTTTATGTGTGAAAAGTGTTTTCAGGAGTCATTTTGTGCTTTCACTGTGACAGTAACAGCCGTTGGCAGTGATATTTCTTTGGTAGTCAAAAAGCCCTTTAGCCAGCATGTTTAGAAATTCATGTGTTGGGTTTTTTTTTTGCTTTTTTTTCCTCCTGACACTGAATATAATTGGACAAAGGCACTTCCTGATTCCTAAACACTTATCTGCAGGCGCTAAGTATATTTTAGGATAAAGGATAATACTTTATCCTCTTGCTCGTTCTTATATCTGTAAGATTCTTTCTTGGGGCAGAGGAAACTCTTTCTTAAGAGAGTGTCTCTGGGTCCTTGTGGACAGAGGCCTTTGAGGGGTGAGTTTTGAGATGCTCTTGACCTTTGGCTGCCTGTGCTTGGCAATGGTTTCTCCCTTTATAGTTTGGTCTTCAAGGAATAACCCACCCCATGGGTTCCTGAATCCCGTAGACCTGCTGCTGAGAACAAAATACAATTAAAGCAAGATATTTGTGTGAATGGTTAGTCTTGTAATGGCAGGGCCGGGAGAGCCTTGTGAGAGAGCTAATGCACGGGCAGGGGAGGTGCTCGCCCAGCAGCTCGCGCGTCGTCTCTGGGCAGATCTCCTTGAGACATGAGGATCTCTGCCAATTTCTTGCATTTTAAACCTGATATTTCTCTCTGCCACGAGATACTATTTTTTAAAATATTTTTTCTTCCCCATCTGCAGCGCGGTCTGAAGTGTTTACAGCAGCTTATCCCGGGCAGGCAGGGATCTGCTGTGGAAAGGGCACCAAGGCAGAGGCTGGGAGTGGTTGCTCGCGGTGGCTGCCGCAGAAGTGCCGTGGAAGCTCCGTCTGTCCTCTGCTCTTCCTGCAACGGGAAGGGGCATGGGCAGCCCTTGCTAGGGGCAGGAGCTGGAGCAGTTGTGAGAAGGTCGGGGAAGGATGGACTGGGATGTGGGAGCAGAGGGCTTTGGTTCCTTGGCTAGCAGCCCAGGGCTGGGAGCAGAAGGGAGCCTGGGCAGCCCTTCCAGGGTGATCATGCAGAGGCACCCTGTGGAGGTGGTGGCTGTTGGGTTTGTGTCTCTACTTTGGGCGACTTCCCTGTTGGTCGGTACTCGTTCACAGTTCGGTTTAACAATCCTTTTCTTCCGATTGCTCTGTGGTTTTTATTTTCCTGCCTAAACAAAGCTGGTGCTTTCATAACAAGAGCCAATATTGCAGCTTGTGCTTCCTCTTTCCCCTTTGTGATGGTGTGACAATGGTGACAAACATCTATTGTATAAGCAGTAGCTGTGCTTGGGGCTTGTTTTTTTCCAGGGAGCTGTCCCGTTCTGCTTGCAAAGTTCCTGGGAGTGTCCAGGAGGACAGAGAGCCCTTTATACTGGGGAATCAGTTGGTCTGGGACACTGGGAGGTGATCATTGGGGGTCTTGAGCAAGAAGAATTTTTACTTAAATTAATTTGACTTGAAAATCGTGTGTACTTACCCAAATGCTCTACCTTTGCCTTCCTTGGAGTTGGGGTGGATGATGAGGCTCGTTTCTGTTTTGTGTCTTTCTTCCAGCAAAGCCGTTTGCACACTGAAGTGTGTCCATGTTCAACAAGACCCTTTGTGTGCTAGAGCTGTGGCGGTTGCAGTGTTTTGTCCGACAAGATGAATCCTGCCTTATTTTTGTGACCTGCAGTGCATACAGCAAACACAGCAAAATCATAACCACTTGATTGAGTTGGATTATCAGAATTAGATCTGAACCTGGGATGAGTCCCTGTTAGTAGAGCAGGGATTATGGTACCAGGTTAATAGCACGGCTTGCATTTGTGTGTGTTTGTTTTTAAACCAGTGTTTGATGTGAGATTTCCCAGGAGCTGGGTGTAACTCTGACAGTTTCAAGGTGCTGGTGTTTTGAAAATGCACGGGGTGTAAATATTGCCCTTGGGACAAGCCATCTGTCAACTCAAGTCGATCACTTCTTTGTGAATTCCTAAATAACTTCTCTGAACTATGAAGGAACTCCTGCAAAGTGTTGACGTGCTCAGTATCTTTGCCTCCTCTTGTGGATTAAGCGACCACTGTTCCCAGCATGCTGCTGCTTGGTGCCATGGGGCACTGGAATCCTCCGGTGCTGTCAGGCATGAGCTCTCCATGCACTGGAGCCCTGGAGCTTTGCTAGCGGGGCCAGTTATATGTGAAATGGGATCCCCTGGATCGTGTTTAATTATCTTACTCTCTGCCAAGTGCAGCAATTGGTTATTTTATTCTGGACAACGTCAACTGCTTATTCTAAAATATTTCTGTGGAGAGCAGACTGTCCTCCCTTTAGTGAAGAAATGCAAGACCCCTCACCCTGCCTTCCTGGTCCCTCGTCCCTTGGTTCCTTGTGTTTTGGTTCCTGTGTTCATCTAAAGGGCTTTGTGTGAAGCCAGGTGATGTGGGAAGTGCTTGTTCCAGTTCAGTCCCGGTGCTCCCAGTGGTGGCATTGCAGTGAGGAGACTTGTCCTAGAGCTGCTCTGGAGTTGACACACTTTGCCTGAAACAAAAAGCGAGTTATACATTTTCTACATCATTATTGGGACATTTCTTGACTTCATGAGAATGTGTTTCTCTCTTCACTGGGATCACAAAGGTCTTTGTCAGTCTTTCCCTTTTAGACTTTGCCTTTTTTTTTAATGTTAATGATCAATAAGATGCAAGATACAATTGTGTGGGGGTGGTTGTTTCTTTTTGATTTACTTTTTCTTTGTGTAGGTTTCCTCACTATTTCTTTGCTTTTCCCTGCCCCCCTCTCACATAAACCCCCTGAGAAGATTTTCCTGCAGCAGGATCCTGGTTGCCTTCGAGCAGTAGTCTGACTTGCCTGTCAAATCCGAAGACTCTTCTGGTGATTTCTGGGTTATGCTTCAAACTTTGATCTGTGTTAAGTGCAGCCGAAGGCCGAGAGAGCCGAGCTGAGCTGCAGAGCCTGGGCCTCGGGCTCTGGTTTGCTGAGGAGGCTCTGCAGGAGGAGAAACAGGAGGGGTGCAGCTGCTCATCTCCAGAAGTGCAGGAGAAGAGCAGAGGGAACGTCGAGAGGAGGAGACCCCAATGATGAGCAGCTCTGTGGCCTGGCTGCCAGGTGGCCTGGGGGCTGACAGCCCCTCTCTGGGGCTGGAAGGGCCACTGCCCATCACTGCCAGAGCACGTTCTGTCTCCTGGGCTCTGAGGTCCTGCCACGCTGCCTCCTCTGACACACAAATGGTGAAAGTATGAGAACGGGTTTGGCAGCTTGTGGGAGGGCTGAGGGAACGTGTGTTCTTCGGCCGCTTAATTGGGGCCGTGCGTGGCTCCATGCCCGGCTCCGCGCTGCCTGTCAGGAATGGCCACGCTTGATTGTGAGCAGACCCGTCCCGTGCTTCCATCTGACCGTGTGACTGCTGCCAAGCGCTGCCTAACGAACTCTTTGGCATATGATTGTGTCAGGCAAATTAATGATTGTTTTGCAGCACCCTTGAACTGTGGGGGGAGGCTCCTCAGAGTAGCAGGGATCAGATCCCAGGGATCAGATTCCCAGGATCAGATCCCTGTCTCAGGGCTCATGCTCTACCTTGGGACCTGAGGCAAAACCTGGAGAGAGCGGGAGAGGCACTGACATTCAGCTGGAGCATGACCCCCTTGGGCTCCCAAACACTGTCCTCTCCATCAGCACTTCTTTACTCTCCTTCACTGAACATTTGTGGTATGGCCCTGCTCCTTAATCCCTTGCTCTTTTGAGTCCCGCTGATTGCTCTGCTGGCGTAGACAAAGTCATTTTGTAGAACAAAATTGGATTTCTGCTGTCCATCAGGATGAGTTCTCCCGGCAGTCAGCACCAGCTCCCAGCCATGCCTTGCAGCAGGTGTGACCCTGCCCTTGGGAAGAGCCTGGGAAGGAGATGCCTGTTTGGGAACACAGAGCCCAACAACTCACCTCTGCATCCAGGTCTCTTTCCTATCCTCAGGGAGAGGCGGCTGAGGGTGCTGGCCCTGCTGCGAGGCCGCTGCCTGCTCCAGCAGGCTCCAGGGTGCCGAGGAGCTGCCGGAGCTCTGCTTGCTGGTGCTTGCCGGGAGGAGTGGGCTCTGCCTGTGCCCACAGCAGCCCTGGGACGTGGTGGTTTCACGAGCTTCACTTTCTCCTTATGCTTTGAGGAAAGGTTTTAATGAGGGTTAGCGAAGGGTACAGCCAGGCAGGGCAAGAGCAGCGGCTGGCGCCGGACAAGTGTCAGGCAGGGGCTGGTGGGGTGATGCTTCTTGTCTGGGCTCGCTAAACGCAGTGGAGAATCCCCTCTGGTCCTGGCGTGCCATGCTCTCTTGGGTTTACCTTTTGAAGTGCTTCTTCCCCCTCTGTGGCAGGCAAGGGCCCAGCTGTGCGGGCAGTAGGTCTGTGCCAGCCCCAGGGGCAGCTGCTGGACCCTGGAGTCACCATGCTGTCCCGTGGGGTGCTGCCTCTGGAGACCCAGCACCTTGGGGATGCCCCACGGGGCAAAGGAGGAGCATTTTGTCCCACCTTGGGTGCTTCAACAGATCTACTGTCTTCAGAACTCCCTTTTTCCCTTGCTTGAGCTGTGGTAAAGCTCAGTCAGCAGAGATCCCAGCTGTCCTGGGCTGGACCAGTGCCCCGTGCTCAGTGATGGGTGGGAAGCAGGTGGGTGAACTTCAGGGCTGGTGCTGAGCTCGAGGAGCAATGAGCCCAGCGGTCCCTCCAGCCCCTCGTGCACAGGGAGCTGCTCGGGGGGTTTCTGCTGCCGCTGAATGCTGGCTCTCAGCAGTGAGCGAGGGTGGGTGGGTGCACAGCCCTGCTGGGAGCCGTGGGGGTCCCTTGGCTGTGGCCAGCGGCAGGGCCCCCGACTGGAAATGGGCAGAAGGTCTGAACGACGCTGTTTACTGGGTATTGTTTTTTCCAGAAAAGAACATCTCACTTCAGAGAGGGGAAATTGCTGTGGAGAACTGCAGAAAAACTTTTTCCTGTGAGGGTGTTGGAGCCTGGCCCAGGCTGCCCACAGAGCCTGGGGAGTCTCCTTCTCTGGAGAGATTCCAAAGGCGCCTGGACCCTGCGCTGCTGGGCCCCCTGCTCTGGGTGACCCTGCTGGAGCAGGGGGGTGGCACCAGACGAGCTCCAGAGGGACCTTCCAACCCTGACCATGCTGGGATTCTGTGCGTGAGTGAAGGGAGTAATTTAGATAAAATCTCATCATGACATGTCTGATGTAGAAGTTGCTCAAACACAGAATTGTGTGGATTTTTTTTTATTAAAGAGAAAGCTCAGGTTGAACTTAAGTTGATGCTGTTGGATGAGAGAGAGGGAATAGCCTTCCTTTCCTGCTCACGTGTGTCATTGTGTCAGGTCTCTAATGAGCCGGCTTCATCCGTTCATGTAGAAAAATCTTCCCACAGCTGCTTCCTACCAGAGGCACACTGGAAAATAGCAGCCTGAGATTTTTCCTTTAGTGGTCTTTGTGATCTGGAACAATGAGGGCAGCAAAGCAGGGGCCAGTAGTTCAACCGTGCTTGGATTTATTGCATCTGTTTAGAGCAATGGATGAGTGATTATTAAACTTCCAGAGGGCTGATAAAAATGCTAATGCGTCTTTGCCATAAATCTGCTTTATAGACAGACGGGGACTTGTTCGGTGCTTGCATTAGGGGGGTAGATAAGTGTGTGAGATCAATATGAAATTGTCATTTTCCCCCTCCTATCTCTTCAGGTGGTGGCCCCTCTGCTCGGGTGCCTGTGCGCTGGTGCTCATACATCTGGGCACATCTCCTGCCAGACTCTTTGGGGCTGAGCTGAGGGAAAGGGCTGGAGGTGCAGGGCTCTTCATGCAGAAAGGTGTTGGGAGGGAGCTTCAAACTCCATACCTGCTCCTGGTGTCTCATATCTGCAGCAGCTGCGTCAACTTCCTGACCCGTTCTTAATACCCTCTGGTGGCGGACAGAGGCTGTTGGGATGCACCGCCTGTACTTACAACAGAGATTAGGGGCAGGGGATTGAAGGCTGTGGGGGGTTGGTAAATGTGGTGGGTTTATGTGTGTTTTATGTGTTGTTTAAACCAGTTGCCTCTTAACTGTATCTGCAGCCAGCGGCAAGTGCTGCTGCTTTACTGCCACGGGTTCAGCACAAGCAGGACCAGCAACATGAAGTGTTGTCTTTGCTTACTTAATAAGCATGAGAGGAACATTTGAGGTTCTGTTTTGACTTCTTCTCATTTCTGAGCTAATCTTTCTGCAGCCTGGGTGGCTGAGCAGGTACCCTGGGGAGCGATGTTGCAGGTGTGGCCTCATCTAAACAGCGGTTGGTGCCTGAGCTGGGTGGGTGTCACCTGGATCACACCGTTACAGGCTGAGCTGAGCTCCCTCAGCGCGGTGCGGGGAGGAGGCTGGAGCGGGGCCGGAGCCCCTCTGCCCTGGGCCGCAGTGTGGTGGCTGATGGGCTGAAAGGGGACTCCCAGAAAATAAGTGCCAAGAGGTTCAGAGTGACAATGTGTAATGAAAAGCTTCTGCTGGCTCGTTCTGCCCACCAGGTGCTACTGGGGTGGTTCAGGAGCAGCCGGTCTGACTTGCCAAGAGGTCCCTGTCCCCTGGATATTGAACAGGGCTGCCTTTGGAGCCAGGAAGCGTGAGGGGCTGTTTGGCTGCTGAGCCACCTAGCTGAGCGGGGGCCGCGCTTTAGGAGTTCCTGATGTTTTTCTCAAATTGTTAAATTGTTAGTTGAGTCAACACCTTTCTCTCTCCTGCGGAGTTAATTGTGTTCCATGATACCGGCCGTTCCGTGCTGTGTGTCCACTGCTCTTCCTTCTCTGGCTGCCTGGGGCTGCAGGGCTGCCCCACTATCTCCCGGTGTGCCAGGAGGGAGGCCTGTGGTGCCTCGGAGCAGTAGATGCAGAGGTTTGAGCAATAAGAAACTGGCTTGTGGCGGCGCTGGCAGGAAGCGTGAGTAACGCCAGGAACACGCTGCTACTGCTGGAGTGGTTTTGTAGCACAGCCTCTTGTGCGGGAGCTGTATCCGATATTTTGTAGGGCTTCTTGAATCACTTCCAACATCTTGTGATCTGTCTCTCCAGGCAGCTCTTTATCTTTGGTCCACTCAAACTGTGAGAGTGGAGAGGAAATCAGCACAGGTAATCATGGAGATGCTTTGAAGAGGAAGAATGACACAGATCCAGCCCAAGGCACGTGGCTGTTGTGAGTCCCTGGAGTTCGCTCTGCTGTGGGGTTCTAGGGGCCTGTGCAGCTCTCTATAGGATGACCCATCACCGGGAATGCCTGTTGGTAGAAGCCAGAGAGGGTCTAGGCTGGAGTGATGTTCTGATGACACTGGGAGAGCGACGATAAGAAACACTTGCCTGGATTCCTGAAGTCCTTCCTTACATCTGTTTCCATACAGACCCCCCCACACCCCCTTTTTTACTTGAAATACCAGATTCAGTTCCTCCCAGCAATGTTCAAGGCCCTTTTATCTCCCAGCTCTGTCTAGACTAGGACTTAAAGTGCGGTGGTAGCACCTGCTGGTGAGCTTCACTAGAACCACCCAGACAAGATACGGCAGCCGGCTCTCAGCGCGCCGCCTGAAAAGCATTAACGCTGCCTGGTGATCTCATACCTTTCGGTATCTTAGTGCAGAGCGGGCCGTGTGCTGCTGCTTGGGGGAGGTGTGTGTGTGTTTCAGCAGCTCTTTCTCTCGTCCCTCCTGGGTCAACTTGCTGCTGAGTAGGATGAGCTTGGTCTTACCGCGCTGCCTTTGGAGCCCTCGTCCCTTGGTGGTGGTACTGGATGGGGTCTCCTGGGTGTGCTGGGCTGGGTGCAGGAGGGAGTGGGAAGGAGGAATAAGGGCAGTAAAAGGCAAACGTGTTGCTGCGGGGGTACGGACAGCAGTTCTGGAGAAAGATGCAGTGAGATAATCACTTCAGATTGCACTAGAATCTCTGCTTCACACTCCAGTGGTTGATTTTCAGTTTGGAACTTGACACAGTAATTTAAAAGCTGAGTTTAATTTTCAGTGTGTAATATTGTTGAACAAAGATAGCATTTGCAGAGGAAGCCGCTACAGGTATGTCTTAAATTCCTCCCTACGTCGTTGTCTGAGTGTATTCAGCATTCAGCCTTCTCTCCTTGCTATGGATGCTTCGGATATTTTGGAATATTAATTTTTCCTAATTCAAGATGACCCATTAAATCCTATCAGCACCAGCTGACCAGTAGCTGGGACCACGGTGTCATGGGTGGAAGGGCGAGGGTCTGGAGGCAGGGCCTGGCTCTCTGGAGCAGCTTCTCCAGACCTGCTGCTGGGCCCTGCTGGTTCCATGGTGAGGCGCCTTCTGAACGCCTGGAGGTGGCTCAGCCCAGAGCTTTGTGACAGCAGTGGATGCGCCACACTCTGACCCAGAGACTGGTGTTCTGGAGGGCTAAAGGGACCCTTGTAAGACCAGGAACTATAACGAAGCTGGTGGGAGCGGGAGCCTGTTCCGCGGTGTTCAGCTGAGGGGTGTTTAGTGGTGGGAAAGAGCAGACCTGATTCTGAGGTCTGGGCAACGTCGGCTGGTGAGCGGCAGGGTGGCGACTCCAGGCGTCACTCGGGGTAGTGGGTTTCTAGCACAGCTGAACTGGGTTTCTCTAGGGCATGGATGTCTTCTCCTGATATCTGCGGGGTGAACGTCGAGTGTTTGGGTATCAGACCAGGATCTGCAAGTGTGGGCGCTGGATTCTCAGGGTTAGTGTTGAACTTCATAAGCCACACGAATAATCTGCTGGGCTTTCTGGTGAAGGAGGACAAGAGGTATCAGGCTGATACCTGGAGAGGCTTCAGATCACTTTTTGGCTCATGTTTTGTCTTTTTTTTTTTTCCTGCTAATGGATCTTGTTTTACTCGATTGTAACCAGGGATGCAGAAGGTTAGTTGGTGCCCTTTAGTCCTTGAGTGCCTCCAGACTACTCCAGGTGTTTCTCCCCAGCAGAGTGGTGTGTGGCAGCATGCCGAGCTCGCTGAGCGTCGAGCGGGGCTGTGCTGGGCTCGCACTCCTGTGGTGCAGAGAGGAGCATGTGCCGGGGACTTCTTTCAAACTGTGTCTCTGTATTTTATGTGGGAGGTGCTGGTGCCGGTGCAGGGGTAGTAAATCTGTTGTCAGAAGGGCTTGTGCCTCTGTAATGAGAGCAGATTATCTCTATTTTCCCTTATTTTGCTGCCTTGAGGCAAGTGGACAGATTATAGAGGATCGAGAGTATGTGTTTATCAGTCCTTTCCTCTCGTTTTCATCACCCCTTCCCCCTCCTGGTGACCCCATTTTCCGGAGGGATAAAGCGAGCAGCCCAACCTCATTTCTCGAAGCTGTTGCAGGCTCTGAGAAGAGCGGCGGAGCCGAGTGTGTGCAGCTGCCGGGCCCTTCTCATGGATCCTTGGACACTGCACTTCCCTCCCCGCCCAGTCCGGTCTCTGCTGGTGCCCCTGCCCCTTTTTGGGGACCCTGCTCAGAGAGGCTCAAGTCTCCACAGCGGCACTGACGGGTGTGGGCATGTCCCAGATGGGATTGCTGTTCCCAGTAGCGTGCAGCCTGGGAAGGCTGGAGAGTTGCTGCACAACTGGCAGGAACTTTGCTCTGAGCCTGGTGCTGACTTTGTGGCTAAAACTGGTGGAGCAGGAGCGTGGGGCTGGCTGACCCACGGCCATCCTGCCAGCTCCATGAGCAGCGGGAGGAGCAGGCTGGTTCTCCTGGAGCATCCCAGTGCTGCCATAGAGAGGCAGAACACACTGGATTTTCTGCAGCAGTGCTGGTATCTGGTGTTGAGGAGGGAGCCCTGGCTCAGCACTCCAGACAGTACTGGTGCCAGGGGTGCCAAACGCAGGAGCTGGCACCTGGCTCCCGTCCTCCAGAGCCTGTGCCGTGTGTCCCGGCACGCAGCAGAGTGCTGGCTGCTTGCTTGGGTGGTGCTCTGGAGAGAAAAGTGAGAGCAGAGCTGGAGCAGAGAAAGCATTTCCTGGTGGTGGTGGTGGTTGGTGAGGAAGATGCCCTGGTGTGGGCTCCCGGTGGCTTTTCAAGGATCAGGAGATGTTGTCCTGAGGGCACGTGTGGCTGGGCTTGAGGGCTCAGCACAAACTTCAGCGTTACGAAAGGTGAAGGAGCTGCAGAGCGAGGAGGGATCTGCAAAGGGCAGATTTCAGCTGCTGCTGAGCTTCAATCGCTTCCTGTTTGTGTCTGGAAGGAAAACGGGTTTGAGCAAATCCCCTGGGATGTGCTGGTGTCCTTCTGAGATGGCTCTTCTGGGAAGTCAAGCGTGAATCAGTTGCATTCTCCAGACTCTCAGCGAGTATCGAAGTTGTGCAGGTGGCAGCTGTGTCTGGCTGAGGCCTCTCCGCTTTGGAGCTTGCTGGTCCAGCCGCTCCTGTCCTGCCCTGGCATCGGTCGCTCTGTGATGCGTCAGTTCCTCATGACTCTCCAGCTCGAGCGGAGCTGCACCGGCCTGGCCTGGCCTTGCCATCGTTCGTAACTGCGTGCCCTGTTCCGCCGGCTCGGCCGGTGTCCTGAGCACGTGTTCTGGTTTGGGTGGCAAAAGATGGTGTTGAGGATGAGGAAGTTGTGCGTGGTGGACACTTGATACCTAGTGGAGAAAATAATGTGGTGATCTACAGGTGCTGTTCTGCTTATGTGCTTAAGAGTGTCTGATGCGAAGGAAGCTTGAGGGAAAAACCCCACCCTGCCTGTTACTGGGATGATTAGTTTGTAGGGGCGCTGCTGTGGCCGGGGCTGTCCCCAGGCGGTGCTGTGGCCGGAGCTGCCACAGTCCCTGGTTTTGAGGGCGCTGCCAGCTCTGCCTGTCTGCCCGCAAGGGCTCGGCTCGGGAAAAGGTTGGTTCTCCTGCGTTTACCGTCTGGGTCTCTCTGCAGAACATCGTGTCCAAGAACGCAATGCAGTACCGTGGGAATGCCCAGCACGACGCGCAGGAGTTCCTGCTCTGGCTTCTGGACAGAGTGCACGAAGATCTGAACAACGTGGTGAATTACAGCAGCATGCCCCCGCTCAAGGTAAGGGTCCTGGCTGGGAGCCGGCCTGAGAGAGCAGCTCGAGCTTTGCCTACAGGCTGTCGTCTTAACTTAGAGCTCCCTCTTGGCTTCTCAATTCTGATAGTTCGGGTGGAACAAAAGCTTGAGTTAAAATACTGTTTGTTTCTGGCCTGGTGACTGTAACCAGCCATTTCACTGATCCCTGGCCAGTGCTCCCCAGTACAATCTCTTGTGAACTGTCCCATCGCACCATGGGAGCCTTGGGAGCTCATATCAGCCAGTGGGAGATCCCTGCCTCTCTCGTGTTCCTGCGGAGCTGTGGCTGGCTGTGCTTCAAGTTGGTTGTTTATCCTTCTCTCGTAGCCACCGCTGGAGGATGATGTGCTGCTCGAGGGACCAGCCTTCCCAATCAGTAGTACTTTTGTGCAGGAACTCTTTCAAGCCCAGTACAGGTAGGATGTTTTGCAAATTTTGAGGCATTATTGCATGTGCTGGTGACCCTGGTATAATTTTACCCTGACACTTGAGACTGGTGTCACTGTGTTAACAGCTCTTTCTGAATTCCTGCTGAATGAACCTGAGCTAAGATCTTGCTCCAGACAAGGGAGGGAATTTCACTACTTCCCATTTGGTCCCTTCTGTGCAAGTCTGCAAGATGTGCAAATTCCTCGCATGCCCTGCTGCGTCTTGGGAGCGCATCCGTGCTCCTGGAGTGGAGCCTCTGGCAGCTCCCTGCTCTGAGGCTGGGCATAGGCAGGAGCTTGTGGCAGGATCCAGAGGCTGCTGGGGAGTTGTGGATCCCGGGCGTCTGGCAGAGCTCCTGTTTTCTGGCACTTGGGAATTCTGAGCTGAATCTTTCACTGTCCCTTCAGGGTTTTCCCAGGAGTTTCACATCTTTCTGGGGAAGTGAGCTCTCTAATTTCAGAACTCATACAAGAAAGCACCCTAGTTTCCCACGTTCCTCGACAGCTGCTGTGCAAATTTCCACTGCTGGGCTTTCTCCCCGGTATCTGCCAAGGCTTCCTTAGCAAAAGAGTAACCTTATCCTGGTGTAAGACACGAGGCCAGTGAAAGGTGCCGGTTAATTCTGAATGTGGGAGGTGCTGTCTGGAGTTCTTCCCCTCCAAGCCAGAGATCTGCACCTCTGCAGCGCCCACCGTCGCCAGCTCTTCCCTGTCCTTCACCTCGCTCCAAAGGGAAACCCCTTCCAGGCCTTCCATGGTGGAGCTTCTTCTGGGGAATTACTAATTTTGTTTACTGAAAGCCACACTCAGTGACTGGAGCGAAGTCTTTTCCTGGGATGCCTTGTAATAAACCTTTGAGACTAATCACTTGGAGAAGCTCTGCGGGTCAGGAGCTTGTCCTTTACAGCAGCTCTGTGCATGCAGGCTCTGTGTAGAGCTGGGCTCTGTGGAGGAGGAGGAGGAGGAAGGAGCAGCCAGGTTGATGCACGAAGGCTGTTGGTTGTGGGTTGGTGGTTTACCGGTCCCTGGTGACACGAGGGGTAACTGGCCTGTTTCTGGTGCTCGTGCTAGGTCCTCTCTGACGTGCCCCCATTGCCAGAAGCAGAGCAACACCTTTGACCCTTTTCTCTGCATCTCGCTGCCGATCCCGTTGCCTCACACACGGTACGTAACTGTCTGGAACTGAACCTTGGCTGTTTCCCGTGCATATAGTGTGGTTTAATTTGCTGCAGAAGGAAGAGATGTCAGCAAAATCTCTCTGATAAGTATTTAAAAAAGATAGATGGGACCATACGGGGCTTTAATCTTTTGCTTTGCAGGTAAATTGGAAAATTGAGACTTTTACTTGATTCAGAACGGCCCTCTGCCCCCACCCTTAACTTCCTGTAGAATTATTTTTTAGGAGAAAGAAATGTATTTGGTTTTGGTTACCAAAAAGATGAAACACTTTCTTTCTTAGCTTTCTTTAGAACAGTCTTACTGATCACTCCAGTTTCAAAAAGCAAAGTTAAAAGGTTTCCTGCAGAATGTTTTACTTTTTTGAAAGGCAGCTGTTGCCAATAAAGAAAAAAGCTCCAGGGATAGAAGAAAAGTAATCCAGGTAAAAAGTTCAGAGGGAAGACAGAGATGCACAGCAGAGTTGCTGTGGTATAAATAACACCTTCCCCTGATGTTTTGGATGCAGAAAACTTGTGTGGACTCAAGAAGCCATGGGAGGAAGTAGTGAAAGGAGATATTAACTGTGACTGCGTCCCGTTTGGCTCGGAGGTCCCCGCTCCACCACCGAGCGGAGGCTGAGGGAGGGGAAGGGCCCTTGGCAGGGCAGCTGCCTGAGGCAGGGCTGGGTGCTGAGGGGCAGCCTGGAGCTGCTGTTCCCACCAGCAGCTCTCCCGAGAGCTTGGAGGTGCTGCCTTGTCCTGTCCTGAGCTGTGTTACGGGATATCCTTGTTGGGAAATTCCGATTGTCTTGTCAGAGGGAGTTTTATTTTTAACTTTGTGGGGCTTTTTTGAGGAGATGTTCAGCTCGTGAGGGCAAGTAGCTCTGGTCCACATAGTCAGAAGGAAGTCTTTGGCAATCAGACCTACTCGCTGGCTGCGGCTGCGTGTAATGGCAGTGTGAGGTGGGTCCAGGCTGCCGGGAGTGCCCGGCTGCTCATGGGCAGCCTGGATGCCCCCCGCTTGGACCGGCTCTGCTCAGGGCAGTGCTTAGCCCCAGCAGCGCCCTCGTGCTCTCCGCAGGCCGCTCTACGTCACCGTGGTGTACCGGGGGAAGTGCTCTCACTGCATGCGCATCGGGGTGGCGGTGCCCATCTCTGGGACGGTGGCCA
The DNA here is from genome assembly GCA_013396935.1 of Baryphthengus martii. Lineage (NCBI taxonomy): Eukaryota > Metazoa > Chordata > Aves > Coraciiformes > Momotidae > Baryphthengus > Baryphthengus martii. The sequence continues at coordinate 621,907 of VWZK01006947.1, forward strand.
GGCTGCGGGAGGCTGTCTCCTCAGAGACCAAGATACCCACAGAGCAGGTAATGGGCTTCTCTTGTCACACTCGTGCCCTCTCTCCAGTGGGTGGGAGAGTGGAGGGTTTTATCCCATGTTGGGTCTGTGGGAACTCTGCTTTGCCCAGGATTGAGTGGGGCAGCAGGGCGGTGGTAACCTGGGTCATGCTTTTCCCTGGGCATTGGCTTTTTGAAACCTAGTGGTGCTGGAGTAGCCATCAGTGGGGCATGCAGGCCGCCTGCCCAATCTCACAGGGATTCATGTGTGCTGGCGGTGAGGTATCCTTTGGCACCTATGGGGGAATTCCTTTGTAGGAAGAGCTTCAGGAAAGCTGTCAGATCCCACCAAAACCTCCATGTGCCTTTACCCCAGCTCCTCCCTTATGGCAGTCCTTTTCCCTGTTCCTCGCTGCTGGCTGATGCCAGGATGTTTTGAGGAGTGCCAACCCTTAGCAGGAAAATCCCAGTTGAGAGAGAGGGTGGCTCGGCTGGAGCGGGCACGTGTGGTTTGATGGGTTCTGGTTTGCTTCTGCTGGCTCTAGATCGTGCTGACGGAGATGTACTACGATGGGTTCCATCGTTCCTTCTGCGACACTGATGACCTGGACACCATTCATGAAAGCGACTGCATTTTTGCCTTTGAGACCCCAGAGATATTTCGGCCCGAGGGTATCCTCAGTCAGAGAGGTAGGTCGATAACGCCGCTTACTGCCCACCTCAGGTGACCTGGTGATGTAGGCTTGCTTTGGAAAAGGATATACTTGTGGGGCTTTTATTCTGGTGTATTGATTTCAACTCTGACTTTGCCCAGTCTCATTCCAACAGACTTAATGGTGTTGTCAGCCGGGAGGTTATCAAGAAGCACTGTACATTCCTTTCTTCCCCTTCCCGGGGCTGATTCTGCAGGCCAGGCTGCCTTAATGTGAAATTTGTTGTCAGGTTTGATTTAAAGACCTGCTAGGCACCAGATGAGGCTGCTGAAATTGTGTTATTTAAAATCAGATTGCTGGTGATGAATAAACAGTCTCGGGAATGAACAAATACTTTCTCTTTCAAAGCTCAAGGCCCTTGGCTTCTCTGCAGCTCCCCCTCAGTGAAAGGGAATAATTTAGAAGAAGTGTAATCAAAGGCAGATTTTATTATTGGAAGTAGCAAGTAGGATTTCTGTCGCTTTAGCTTTTCTTGTGGGCAGACAGAGCTTATGAGTGCTTGTACAAATTGCTGTGAAAATTCAGGTAGGTGAGCACTTGCCTATAGTTTCTTTCTGTAAAGAAACAGTCACTATGAAAAGTGATGCTCTTTGAAGTCTTCGTACAAGTGATAAAAATGACCCTGATCCCATCTTGACCTGCTCCTCTGCAGCTGAAGGAGGGTTTCTTGATGTGGGCGTTGGGGCACTAAAGGCAAATGATGTAACAAAAACGTTTCCTTTTTCCGAATTTTGTCAGGGATACATGTGAACAATAACCTGAATAACTTGAAATGTGGCACTGAGCACTCCCGAACAATATCTTACTCTCAAGGAACAGTGAAGTCTGGAAAACTGGAACAGTCCTCTACTAAACCAGCAGCCAACGACAAAATTGTCTTGCTGGTGTGTAACAGAGCGTGCACTGGACAGCAGAGCAAAAGGTGACTGGGAGCTCCACAGTCAGAGTTAACTCTTCTGGCAGCTTCCTTAATTGACCTGGGTTTTACTCCCCATGTAGCAAAAACACAAGGTGAAGGAGTCACAGCTGGCATTCCTAGACTGTGTTGATCAAAAAACAGTAAAGAATGCAGCAAAATGCTCCTAATTCTGGTGAACTTCAAATAGCCCGGTGTTACTGGGAAGTGGTGAATGCAGACCTGTCAGGAGGACATTCCCCCTCCCTGTGGAGCTGCCGGGCTGCAGGGAGCACGTCTGGCCGGATCCTGCGGTGTGTGGAAATTTTTAATTGGAGTGCAAACAGGGGGTTGGGGGAGGTGAGAAACAACCACAGCAAAGTGTTTGCACCACCTGTGGCCAGAGAATGGTCTCTGCTGGTTACCCAGCCAGGCTGCAGAGCTGCTTGGGAGCTGCTGGCTTCTGGGAAGTTTAATCCAAAGCCGAGTGAGGAGAAGAGGGGCCCCGTCAGAGTTTGGGGATCCAACTGCTGAATGGATTGATCTTCTGATTGCTCCCCTAAATGCTGCTCCTTCCCGCAGGTTTGGATTGCCCTTTGTGTTGCATTTGGAAAAAACAATTGCTTGGGATATTCTGCAGAAGGAAATTCTGGAGAAGATGCAGTATTTCCTGCGTCCTGCAGCCTGCCTGCAGGTAGGGAGATGGTTTGTCTGGGTTTGAGACTTCCAGCTCTGTGCGATGGGAGCTGAAGGGGATGCCAGTTACTTGGAACTGTAAACGTGCTGCACACACTGAACCGACGGCTTCCCAATACTTCTCCCTCCAAGGCTGGTATCCCACCTCTTTTGTCTGCTATTTGCTGGAGGGTACAGGTGAGATTAGGCTACTCAGGTGAAGAAGCTGCATCCTTCGCTTCCTTCCTTGGCCCCGAGAAGTACTTGAGAGATTAGTGCTCCTGTCTGCACTGGAAATCCACCAGTTGGTGGTGTTTGCTTAAAAGAAAGCTGCAATATTTGCTTCGTGACTGTGTGTTTCTGATGAGACCCTCCTCTGATAGTGGAGGGGTGTCTCCTGGTCACCACAGAGGAGATGTTGGGTACAAAGCCTCAGCTGCTGCTCCTCGCCCCTCTGTCAGCTGCTTGGCACAGGCACATGTGAGACTTTTTGCATTTTGCTGTCTCATGTAAACACACGTTCTAGGATAAACTCAGTGTCAGGCGGTGCTGGGAGCAGTTTTGCACATGGGAAGGTTGGCTTTGGTAACTGAGGTGGCTTCTGCTCCCTCTGTTGCAGGTTTGCCCGTTCAGCTTGCGCGTGGTCAGTGTTGTAGGGATAACGTACTTGCTACCTCAGGAAGAGCGACCCCTCTGCCATCCAACAGTGGAAAGGTGAGTTGGTCTCGTTCCTGGGAGCAGGGAGAAGTTTGTCAGCAGGGACCCAGGTGGGTGGCCACACAGAAAGGGACAGTCTTGGTGTGGATGTGTGGAATGGACTTCATGGGCCTTAGGAGCTGGGGAACGACTGAGTGTCCTCAAGAAGCTGTGTGAGGATTGCTCAGCTGTGTGTCATGTACCTGGAGTCTATCCTCAGAAATGGAGAACAGAATGAAAGTATTACTCCTACCATTTACATTTTCTGGTGATTGTTATCTAGAAACTGTTGTAGGTGCCTGTTCTGTAAGCAAGTGTATGTTTATTTATAGAACTAATATACCTGGGTAAGTGCATCTTGCCAGCTTTGCGCCACTCTTTGCTCTATCAGTTCCCCTTATCCCTTTGCGAACTGGAGGTGCAGGGCAGGGAAGGATGAAGGGCGAGTGGAGGGAAGTCAGATGCATATGAAAGGTAACGCGTTGCTCAGATTGAAAGGTGGTCTAACTTCTGTCTGCTCCTCTCTCCAGGACATTGAAGTCGTGTGGACAGGGGGGAACTGCTCACGTGAAATTAGTGGTAGAATGGGACAAAGAAACTAAAGATTAGTAAGTATAAAGTAGAAAGCCTGTGCTCCCCTTGAGAGCAATGCTTGCAGCTTGCTTGTGTGAATTGTGCGCCCTCCAGCAAACACAAGACCCCTCAGAAGCTCCAGCCCGTGCCCTGGCCCAGTCCTCAGGGACAGGCTGGGGCTGGGTGCCCTAGGCTTGCTCCCAGCTGGAGTCTTTCACTCTGTAGCTGGGATTGTGTGTTACGGAGCAGGTGTCTTGGCCGTGGCTCCTTCCCCTCCAAATCATATTCCTGTGAGAAGATCTGTGGGCCGTGAGTGGCTTTTTGTGTGAGGTAAACTGGAGTAGGTGCCCACTGGAGGTGTTTGGCCCTATGTTCAGGTGTGCTGCCCTGGCAGGATCTCGTGCCAGTCAGCGCTTGCTCATGGGTGGTGGGACAAATCCAGGAAAGAGGTGCTGATCGTACCTTCGGAACAGCTCCTCAGCAGCGTGGGGAGCGGGCGCATGTGCTGCTAAACGTGTTGTCTCCCTGACGCAGCTTGTTTGTGAACACGGAAGAGGAGTACATTCCAGACTCCGAAAGCGTCCGCCAGCAGAGAGAGCTTCATCACCAACCTCAGACCTGCACTTTATCTCAGTGTTTCCAACTGTACACCAAAGAGGAGCAGGTAAGGGCAAGACTGGGCTCGGAGGTCTGGCTGCTCCGCGCGCAGAAAATCTCTGCAGTTTTTAAGTCTGTGCCGTGGGATGTAGGAGGAAGAGGGCTCCAGAGGGCAGTGAGGTGTCAGAAATGAAATTTGAAGGGCACCTGTCTTCTTTCTGCTCTGATTCTTTCTTTGCCGCTGGTTTTCTGGTGTTTCCTTTCATTTGGGCTACCAAACCTGCCTCCTTTTCCCCTTTGTTTTTCCTTCTCCCCCACTCCGCAGAGATTGGGGTTGATAAGGTGGAGCACAGCAGCTGAATGCTGTCCTGAAGTGGGATGCGCCTCTGGGACGACACGCACATGTCTCCTTGGGAACCCGCATCTCCAAGGAGCTTGCTGCGTGCTGGGGGTGACTGGGCGCAGGGATCAGTGTCTGCGCCGGGCCTGGCACAGGAGAGGAACAGGGTGCAGTGAAAGCTGTCTTGGAATTTGGAAACTAATGCCTGCTCGTGCCCCTTCCTTGTAGCTTGCCCCGGATGATGCCTGGCGATGTCCACACTGCAAGCAGCTGCAGCAGGGGAGCATCACACTGAGCCTCTGGACCTTACCTGATGTTCTGATCATACATCTCAAAAGGTTCAGACAGGTAAGGATGTCTGCTGTGGTGCTGGAGCTGCTGCTCAGCCGGGCAGTGACCTGACCAGACCACCTCTTCTGAAGCAGCCAGTCTGCCCTACGTGTTCCTCTCCTGCTTCCCCCAAGCACGGTGGTCTCGCTGCCCCTGCAGCCCCTGCTCTTCTCATCACACAGGAAGGAGACCGAAGGATGAAACTTCAAAATATGGTTAAATTCCCCCTGAGCGGCTTGGACATGACTCCTCACGTTGTAAAGCGCAGTCAGAGCAGCTGGAGTCTGCCATCGCACTGGTCACCCTGGAGGAGACCTTACGGTCTCGGGAGGGATCCTGAGGACTATATCTACGACCTGTACGCTGTCTGCAATCATCATGGCACCATGCAAGGGGGACACTATACGGGCAAGTATCCTGCGGTTGTATGTGCGTTGGATCCTTTCCGAAAGAAAACGGTTCTGTTTTTCTATAAAGCGTCCCTAACTTCTTCATCTTCCTTGATAAGAGGCCTTAACCCAGCCAATAAGGGCTGGGTGTGGAATACCAGAGGGGTGACTGGCATGGAATTGAGGAACAGAACAGTACCTGTTGACTCCAGATGGTTTGCTGTACATATCTTTCTCTGCTGTTTGGTTGTTTTTTTTCTTCAGAGTGATGAAACTGACTTTTCATGTTTCCAGAGTTCTCCTGGCCACTTGGTGCAGAACTTCCGTAGTTGCATGAGGCCATTATATGTAGGGAGTATTTACACATTGCCTCTGTTCACAGCCAGCTGATGAAATTCTCTTTGCTTATTCCATCAGATCCCAGAAACAGAGTTTCTTGGTGGCACTGAGGGTCTGTAGGACTTCACACGGCAGCCCAGAAAATGTGTGTGTCAGTTTTGCCCTCTGACGTACGTCTCTGGGCTGCATGGTCCTGGGTGGGCTCAGTCAGAAGGAGATGCACTGATGGAGACAGACCGCCACCAGTAGCAGGATGTGAAGGGGGCAGAGCCACCCCAAGTGGGGGTCTGTTCTGAGCAGACAAAGAGAATCCTGGGATGAGAGCTGTTGTTTGTATTCTGGTGGCCTCAGGCCCCTGTCTTGTCAGTCACACTGGAAGAGGATGCGTTGCATGAATAATCTGTTCCATTCCTCCTCCTCTGAGCCCATCATAGCAGATAAGCTTGTGTTTCACAAACTTGTGAGTACCAGGAGTGAGGGAAGTCTAACAGTAACATATTTTCCCTCAGCATATTGCAAAAACTCAGTGGATGGCCAGTGGTACTGCTTTGACGACAGTGAAGTTCAGCAGCTTTCTGAAAATGAAGTCTGCAAGCAGACAGCTTATATTCTGTTCTACCAGAGACGCACAGCAATCCCATCGTGGTCTGCAAACAGCTCGGTGGCAGGTGAGCCCCGCCGGCATTGTCAGGGAGCGGTCGTAGTTTATCTTTTGTGGATAGCTTGTCCTTCTGAAGAATTTTCTGCCCAGTTCTGATGAAGCCCCCACTGTCTGTCCCGGAACTGTCCGAATCTCTAGAGATGGGGGAACCTCCTCCACACCTGTAGACAGTTCTGCTCAGCGCTGCTCTGACATAAAAACGTGCCTGGCCCGTTCTTTCCAGCAGTGCTGCAGGTCCCAGGTAGGCAGCCAGCAGCCGGGTGTGCTGAGATGAGCTGGGGCAGAGGCAGGGGTGGTGACCTGCCTTTGGCGAGGGTGGGATTGGCACCGCTGTGCTGCGGCGGCTCAGGACCTGTCCTTTGCCCAAGTGCCGATTCCTTCAGTTCACAGCATTCTGGGACCAGCGTGGTTCTGTCTTTTGCTTACGACTGTAACGATTTCGTAAGAGCAAAGCCTGGCGCACTCGCAGTGCCTGGGAGCTGGCCGTGTGGGCCGGCTTCGGGTGTCTGCCAAAGCTGGTGCAGTACGTACCTGGCTCTTGGTGGCCTTCCAGGGCTTCCCATGCTCTGCGGCTGCACACCGCTGGCCTGATGTCCGTGCCCTGTTCCTTGCAGGCTCCACAAGCTCCTCACTCTGCGAGCACTGGGTCAGCCGCCTGCCCGGCAGCAAGCAGCCCAGCATCGCCTCGGCAGCGTCCTCCCGGCGCACGTCTCTGGCTTCGCTTTCAGAATCAGTAGAGCTGACGGGGGAGAGGAGCGAAGACGACGGTGCGTATTTGCACCACAGCGCGGGGGATGCTGGGCCACTAGTGCTTCTGTTACAGGATCCCTACTAAATCGGCTGCAAAATGTGTAGTTAGAAGGGACAGCTACTCAAGCAGCTGAGGAGGCAGGCTCTGTGTTGGGAGGAGCAGATGGGTCCTGGCACAGGTGAGCTTTTCTCTGGTATTAGAGGATGGAGAAGAGCAGAGCAGGAACCTCAGGAAGCCTTTTAAAAAGAGGAAGTACCATCGATGAGACCTCTCAGTCAAGAACTTCTTGGGCTCCTTGTGTTTTTTCTGGGTTTTGCTGCAGCACCTTAGCAGGGAGGCTGAGCTGAGGCCACAGCTCAGCACAGGCACTGACTGGGCTGTAGGCAGCTCTCAGGGCAGGGAGAAGATGCACCAATTCACTTGTGTGTGCAAATAGATGTTCAGTTCCTGGCTTTAACTGGCACCTCCACCTAGTGCCTTATAACTTCTGAAAATGTGGAGCTTCATGGGTGGGTGTGAGCAGCTACAGAGATGTCGCCACAGCAGGGCTGCGGTAACTGTCAGAACTGGCCGTGATAGTCCCGTTGCTGAAATGCTCGGTCTTGTACTTGGGAAGTGCAGATACGTCGCTTTATCTGAAGAGGTAGGAATCCTACTTTCCAGAAAAAGGTATTTCTGGAACATAATCACAGTTGGTGAACTCATTGCTAGCTTCAAGGATTTCTAAGGTGTAAAACCCATGTTTGGTTTCCTGTTGCTCAAGGATGAGAGGAAAATCTGGATTTTCAGTTACGGGCTTCAGAGAGTTACTTCTGGGTCTCTGCTACCAAAGAACAGTTGTTAATTCCTTATTCAGCTTCCAGGCGAGAGGCTATGCCTGCAGCAGGCCTGTGGAGACAGGTGCCCGGCGCGGTACCCCAGGGGTGGGCTGTCTGGCTTTAAGGGATGGGTGGGATGGACTGGTGGCTTTCTTCCTGAGGATATCACTCTTTTTCTTTGCAGGAGGATTTTCGACTCGGCCGTTCGTAAGAAGCGTCCAGCGTCAGAGCTTGTCGTCTCGATCTTCTGTCACCAGCCCGCTGGCCGTGAGTGAAAATGGTGTCAGGCCCTCATGGTCCCTCTCAGCAAAACTGCAGTTCCGCTCCAACTCTCCATCCCGCTTCTCTGGAGATTCCCCTGTCCATACCTCTGCTTCCACCCTGGAGAAGATCGGGGAGGCTGCTGATGATAAAGTTTCCACCTCTTGCTTTGGCAGCCTGAGGAATCTCTCGAGCAGCTACTTGGAGCCCTGCGATGGCAGTCGGCGAGAGCACCGGACAGCTCGCAGAGCTCCTCTGGCTGTCATGGAAGGGGCATTCAGGGAAGAGTCTGTTGTAAGGACATCTAGCTCAGATCTTTCAGATGGATATGGTAAAAGCTCTGTGCAGCCAGAGAGGAATCACCCTGCTTTGGACCCTTTTGATAACAACAATCAAATCGCCTTTGTTGACCAGAGTGATTCTGTGGATAGCTCTCCAGTCAAGGAGGTGAAATCCCCCAGCGGGACAGGGCTGGCTGCAGAGAAGGCCGATGGCACCCCTAGGAAGGTTCACAGCTCCAAGGGAGTTTCTGAGTCAGACAAAAGTTTGAGGAAGGGAAGGACAGTCTTATCTACTCAAGAGAGCAAAGTGTCTCACTCTTCTCCTCCTCCACTAAAATGTTCCCAGAAAGTTTCCCGGTCTAGAAGTAAGACGGACTCTTCTAGGGCCAGCGGGCGACATGGGTCTCCTACTCCCACTCAGGCTAGGAAGGACCACAGCACAAAGCCCCTTGAGGCAGCTGTCCCATCGTCCCAACAGAAGCAGAAGGCAGGTGGCTCTCCATCCTCTGCAGCTGCCAAGAAAACTCCATCAGGCTCATTGACTAAGGGGTCTTCTGCTGGGAAGAGCCGGACTTCAGACCGAAGCCTCAGCAGGGAGGGCTCTAAGATAAGTCTGGGGTCAGATAAAACGAGCGTTACCAGCAGTTCCAGAACGAGCTCCCCACGGATAAGCCACTCCAGGAGTGACAGCAGGGCAGTAGACAGCAAGCACGTGCGGAGCTCTTCTATGGCGAACCTGCGGTCTCCAAATGCCGGTGTGCGTTCTGGTTTGAAAAGGGACAGCAAGTCGGAAGAGAAGGGATTGTCTTTCTTTAAATCAGCCTTAAGGCAGAAGGAGACCCGGAGGTCAGCAGACCTGGGAAAGACAACGATGCTCTCAAAGAAGTCAGGGAGTGGCAGTTCCAAGTCAGGCAGTAAAACCGTGCTGGAAGACAAATCGGAGAAAGGTGTTGTCCCACCAGCCTCTCAAACCAACGCCAACATTACTGCAAAAGAAAAACTTGTCCCAAAAGATGCCACACCCAACAAACATTCTCTGCTATCCAATCGCAAGTCCAAGTCTTCCCAGTTAGATCCTGGAGTCCGGTCTCCTCTCTCCAGTGGCAAGCAGCCTGCTGACAAGCCACTGAAAAAATTACCTTCCAGCATGCAGGTGTCTGTACGGCCTTCTCTGGAACCTCAGTGAAATGCTGCAATCCAGGTGTCTTTTCTTCTGCTGAGAAGCTAATTTATTCTGAGCTCTTGTTTTGTTTTTTTTGTTCATGTGCCTAATGTATGTTTTGAGAAGTTAACTGCAAGTTGTTAAAGCGCCTTTTGATTCTGCCATCAAACCAAATAGCCACAGGCAGCCAACACTGATGATGCAAGCAGTGTAGCTGGAGTCGTGGTTGGACGTGGATGCAGCTGTCCCAGAGCACTTGTACGGGAGTCTCTTTACGGAAAATGCAACAACCTTCTTCAGATTCAAGGTTTGAGATCTGAACCCCAGTTGCACTGACACTGGTGTGCTTTGTAGAGCTGTGAACTGATATTCCTTTGGTCTTGTTCTGAGCAGGCTGTGTCCACGCTGGTGTATGGCCTTGTTCTGAGCCGTGGAGGATGCGAAGGAAACTGGAGAGACTGCCGCTTCTTTCTGCTCTCTCTCAAACCTGTCTCCCTGCTCCCCTCCATTTTTCTCAAGCTTTCTAAAGGGCAATACTTCAACACTAATGTTGTTTCTCAGGTATATACTCAGCCAGTATAGGAGGGACTAGCATTAGTGGATGGACAGAAAGGTACCTGTGTGTCCATGTGTACGCATGTCTGTGTAATAGATTTCATTTTTGCGTTTCAACAGAAGAAAAGGGTCTTTTTTTCCTGTGAAATGTAACCTGCCTTTTTTGTGGCCGTGTCTACAAGGAGTTTTACTCTGTCCATACCTAAGGCGTCCTCTGTCCTATCCTCTAATTCCCTTCTCTCTTCTGAAACACTGTAGTGAGCAACAGAAGAAGTCATTAGCAGCAGTGGTTGCCAGCTCATAGCTGTGCGAGGCAGGCAATGGTCACAGTGCCGTAGGAGAGCTCTCCCCATGCCCCCGAAGGGCAGCGATGCTCTCAGCCTCCTGAGAAGCAGCATTTCCTAACGTGCTCAGATGCTTCATCATAGCGGTGTGAATATAGCACCTGTTATTCAGAGGAGGAACGTTTAGATGAGCCACGTGTCGTCCTGTCCTCTCCACTTCCTCTGGGCGTGCTTTGAACAGGCCTCTGTGCGGGGCGGAGGGGCTGCACCAGACCACGGTGGAGCGGTCCTGCGTTCTCCAGGGCGCTGCCACGTCTCTTCCTTTGCTTGTCGCCTCCTCCGGCAGGTCTGGCCACCGTGCGCTGCTTCGCGGTGCGATCCCCCTTCTCATTTGGATGAGTCTCTGTCAGGGTCAAAACACTACATCTGGTGATGTCTTTGTTTACACGCCGTTCTTACAGGGGAGATTCCTCAAGTTCTTTAAGGTCCCCCTTAACAGATGGATTCCTCAAGTCCTTTTATATACATGTGGTATAACCTGTGTTTTTTTGTTTTCTAATTTCATGCATTTTTATTAACACGCTACATATCCTTTACAGCAGCAGTCTGTCGTGTAGGTCACAACTCGCTGCAGCTGGGCAGTGCTGGGCACGCTTGTCTATGACAGGCAAAGATCTTGTTCAGAAGTCTTGTGTGACAAAGCTTCTCCAGGCTTAGCTTGTGGACAGATGTGTGTTTACATCTTCTCTGTCAATGTTACAAACAGCCCTCGAACTAGGAGTGACTCGGAGCTGTGCTGTTCCACCTGCTCTCTTGAGCCGAGGTGCCGATGGCCCTGCAGGAAGCCTTGGCCCCAGCTCTGCCAGGCACGTCCTTGCTCCGTGGTCACTTTTCATGCTCTGCTCAGCTCCACAACAGCAAGCTCTGGAGAGAAATGTTTTGGGGGGAGCTGACACCTTGGAGAAAAGGCAGTGGGGGTGTGGGGCTGAGCCTGCAGCTCTGGTCGATGGGGAGCCCTCCTCCAGTATAACCCTGTCTCTGTCCCGATGACGTTCTGCAGTACTCACCTCACGCAACCCAGAAGCAATGCCAGTAGCCTGCGTGTTCTAACAATATGCTGGACTCTGTGCCCTGGACTATGTTTTTAAACCTGAACACTACCATCTTCTTGATGCGTTTCTTCTCTTGGGTGTAGTTTCAGTCTCATTTATTGCAGCAACAAGAAGCAAAGATGGCATTATTTGCTTCTTAAATGTACGACTCGGATTATTCTTGGATTATTTTTTTTTGTAATATCCAGCAAAGCAGATAAGACTTGCTTCACATTGTAGTACCTAAATTACTCCCTGAAATGTTGATGTTGAAGTATTTGTTTAAGGTTTTATCTGTATTAAGGTCTTGCACTGTGTTGGCTCTTCTCTTGTACAACTCTTCTAGCAAGAATGTAATTCTGGTAGCTAGTGCTAACTGGGTTTGGTATCTTTTAATAGACAGAACCTACTTTTCTGTGCATTTTACCATGGGACGTTTGTGAAGGGTTATTTTTATCAAATGACATTTTCTTTTCATGCCATCATTCACTGAAGAAGTTTGAACTGGAAGCTGGTGTGTGGTTTTTGAGGTGACTTTGCTCCTGTACTGTGTGCATGGACTGAAGGAAATTTGAAGCCATGTCCAAATACAATAGTTCAATGTGTTTGACAAGACGGAAGAAAACAGCCTCGAGTTATCTCAGGAGAGGTTTAGGTTGGATGTTAGGAAAAGTTTCTTCCCCTCCAGGGTTGTCCAGGCCTATCCCAGGTTGCCCAGGGCAGGGCTGGAGTCCCCCTGATCCCTGGAGGGGTTTCCAAGGCGTGGAGATGTGGTGCTGAGGGACAGGGCTCAGTGGGGACCTGGCAGGGACGGGGCACCCTTGGATCTTGATGAGCTTAAAGCTCTTCTCCAACCCAGATGATTCTGTGATTCTATTTGGAGCGTGAGAATGGTCGTTAGAGGTCCCATTTGGACAAAATGGGAGTGGGAGGTCCCAGTACTTGAGCAGCTGATGTTAAAAACAGTCAGAGGTCTTCACTCCGCTGATCTGCAGTCTTGCTTTTTTCCCCGTGCGTTCCCTGTAATTCCTGGTGGACATCACTGCCAGCTCCACACCACCGACTCTGTGCCCGCTGCCAAACTGAGTCTCGTACCTGTCCCTCTGAAAACAGCTGCTCCGCCAGCGAGCACGGAGCAGGCTGGGGAGGCTGTACCGGCCGTGCCTGCGGAGCAGAGCAGATGTTACTCTCCTGCGGTGAGCTGGCAGCACGTGGTGTCTTGTCTGGCTCAGGAGGGCTTGACTTGGGGTGTCAAGCAAAATGCTTTGGCCGTGTGCACCACAGCTCGTGCCGAGCGTCAGGCACACGGTGGGTGTGGGGATGTGGGGGCAGGGCCTGGGGAGCGCGGTGCCTGCTTGGTGGCTGTGTCAATTCTGTAACGAAGCTGTTTGGGAAGCAGCTGCTGGCTGCTGCTCTGCACCTCTGCTTTTTGGTACCACGGATTTCCAGTAGACTGAGCTTTCTTGCATGAGAGAGGGTTGAAGGGTGTGGGTCGAGGAACCAACATTTGTTGTGGGTTGTTAAGCCAAGCCTCGCTGCTGTTAGTCATGGCTCCATCAGTGAAGGGGAACAAATCTTTCTAAAACTGGATGTGGGTTATTACAGGCCCTACTTAAGGTGATTTTGGGAAAAGCAGCATCAGCCTTCTCTCCTTGCTCTAAACCAGATTTGTTTCTTAGCCCTTTCCTGCACAGGAGTTCCTGTCTGTGTGTGGTGCATTGTCCAGGTGTAAGGATGTGGCACAGTATGAGGGAGTGCTCCAGAGAGGGATCTTCCAAGTCCTGGGTGCCAACACCACCTTGGCTTTCTGTATCGATCCTTAGACCAGTGAAGGCTTGAGCCTGTTCTGAAGCAGCTGCTTGTACATGGTCACTGCTTTTCTTAAAACTCACGTTTGGCTTCAGAAGCACTCGTGCCTGTGGAGGAAGTGGGTTCTGCCATCTTCCAAAGGTCACCGCTGGCCAGGGATCTCCACCTGCCCCTAGGTGAGGCCTGGAGGTTTCATGGGTGGGATGAAAGCGGCTGCTGTCTGAAGCTGCTTTGCCACGACACATATGGAGCAGCCCGTGGGGTGGTGTCCTGGCTGGGGGGTGGAGAGCATGGTCCTCCCGTGCCAGGGCCCTGGCAGCAGAGGTTAAGAGGACAGCGCCACACTGCTGAGAAGCACCTGGAAGGGGGAGGCCCAGCACTATCCCTGTGCTCAGAGCCCCACGAGCCCCGTGGGGAAGCTGGGTTCGAGTCCTCTGACAGGTTTTACGTTGCGTTTCCAACCAGCTTTGGGCTGAAGTCACCTGCACTGGCCGCGTGTAACCCGTGTTTCACACCACACCCCAGGCTGACACCGGCTCCTGGGCGCAGGAGAGCAGCAGAGCCTTCCTTCCCCTGCTAGATTCCTGCTGGAGTCACTGAAAGAAATTATTTTTACCCTTTTTTGGGCTGCATCTTTTGGATAGTGTTTAGTAGTATACAAATTATAAGCACATTTTCAATGACGTGTATTAAAAAAGGCACCTTTTATTTGTATTAATTGCGTTTGATAGACAATTTGGTGCCTGCGGTTCTCTGTAACTTGTGTCTCACTTCAGGTGTATAAATTGTTAACCCTTTCAAACTTATCAAATATGGCTAAATAATAAATAAATTAAAAAAAAGATGCTTAGGATAGAAAATTAGCAGCTTAATTACAGTACACTTATTCCCCTGCAAGTGCCCTCATCCGACCTACCTGCAGGGTTGTTTGCTTTCCAGAGCTGAAACTTGAGCATGATCAACTGTTTTTCCAGGATAAGAGGGGCGGTTTTTTTGCATGGCAGTTCTCTGGCTGTACCCCATGCATGCACTGACCAACTATGCAAGCACCCAGCGCCCCTCGGCAGGCTCTGGAGCACCGCTCCGGGCCCCGCGCTCCTGCTCCTGGGTGCACAGGGGCACCTCCCTGGGTTCCTGCTTTGTTTGCACATCTTTGATTCTTTCCTTTGCAGAATTCTGCGTTACTGACAAGGCTGGAGTGTAGTGTAACGCCAAAGGGATCCGAAAGGCTGAAATGAGAACAAACTGTTTCTTTTTTTCTGTATTGTGTTGTGTTTTTCTTGGTTTTTTTAACAGATAAACCTGATCAGTGTTCTGTGCGTAGCCTGCCATTTTCCATGTAACTTTAATGACACGTTTTGCGTCGTGAGAAGAGGCAGGCAGTCACCTGTAGCCGCATGAGCGCTCAAAAAACCTGAATTTTTGTTGAATTTCACTGCTGAGGAAGCAGTTTCCAGTTGCTGATGTGGTAAAGGGGTTTCTGCCTGCCCAGGGGGAGCCGTGCTGAGGGGTGGCCGTGCCTCTCCCGATGGTGCTCCAGCCCCAGCGGTGTCAGGCGGCACGGAGAGGGCTTGGAAACAACATTCCAAATAATTTTATTGTTACCTTTATTTTGTGTCTTTGTCATTTGCCTACTAATCCAAAATAATTTGGCGGTATCTAATGTTATCTGTGGAGGGAACTGAAATTTAGTTTTAATCTGTGGTGAGATGAAAGTACTACGTGGTTTTCTTAATAAAAGCACCATAAGGCATTTACTATTAGGGGCTTTATTTTGTAAAATAAAAATACCTGATGACTTGTATGATATCTATATTAGGTCTGAAGGTTTAGGTAGTCTTCTGGGGTTTTTTGTTTGTTGGTTTTTTTTACAGGCGATAGCACTCAATTTATCTGCAAATAGTGTTTTTTAAAAGACAGATTAAAACTAAGCGTAGACACTGATTGCGTTTCACTCAAGGCCCTGCAGCCCAGCAGGGCGGTCAGCGTCAGGCGTGCGTGGTGTTTGTGCAGTGCAATAAGAAACCTTTTTTAGGTGCTACATTGCCTTGGGTAGGGTGACACAAGGGAACACAGGCCACAAGCGGCTCGATTCTTTTCTTGTGGCCTTCCAAGTATTGATTTGTACAGATTTGCTCACCAACTGTGCCTCACCATTGGTTAAAATTGAATTTTAAGTCCTGTTGCAAGTGCAGTTTCTCTTCTGGACACAATGTCAGATTTTACACTGGAGTATCTACCGTTGTGCAACCTGCATGTCACGTCACTGTACACCCATCCTGGGACGTGGGCCCTGCCCCACCTTTGATATTCTCTTCTGTATTTTAATGTTTTTGAATTGTACAGTAATCTGGAGAGCAGGCTGTCTTTACTTGGGGGTGAACATTGTACCATAAATTTTAAATTATTTGAGGACAAGTGCATGAGACTGTGTCAATGCCTTTTATTATTTATTTGTATGTTTTATTATTCAAGGTGTATGCACTTTTAATATGCAGAATTTATATTTTTATGTTAAAAATCATTTTCTTTCAGAAAGAAGAGTTTGAATATGAGGAATTGGAATTAAGTGCAAAAAGGGGAATATGTAATAAAATACAATAAATTTATTACTAGGCATCCAGCCTGAGTGAGTGTTTTTCCAGCTCCGTGTCATCGCCTGGCAGGGCGAGGGGGGCTGCGGCCTCCCAGGTGGTGCTGGGGAACCCCGGGACTCAGTGGGGACCCCTTTTCTTTCGTCTTGGGTTAGGTACCAGCCTCTCGGAGCCGAGCAGCGCTGAGCTGCGGTCCTGACGCATGTGTTAGCTCTGGTGAGAGCAGCGTCTCTCAGGGCAGGCTCAGGGTGTGTGTGGTGTAACCACGGGGGGCTCTGGTGCCATGGCCGCTCTGACCCCTCCCTGTGCTGGCTTGAAAGGGGACAAGGGCTTAAGAGCTTCCCTCTGCTCCTCTCAGGGAAGCAGAAGCCTGGAGGCCTGTGTTTGGGTGTCAGCCTGTATGCTGGGGAGGGGTAGACTCTGGCTTCTACCTCACCACCAGTGTTGTCCCCGGTGCTTCTCCACAGACCGGCAGCCTGGGTCCTGCCGGTGCTCAGCTGGGGTCCCTGCTGCCGACATGGCCCCACAGCAGTGTGCAGGACCTGGACCAGAGCCTTTCTGTGCCGGTGAGTTTGGTTCTTGAGCACCATGGGCAGGGGAATGTGATCCTGGCTCCTCTTGGGGGGCTCGTACGAGGCCAGGCAGAGGTGAGGGTCTCCTCTGTCCGTCCACTGTGCCTCACTTCTGGGCTCGGCCTCCCTGTTCTGCTGCGAAATCCCTGTGGAAAGCTCAGGCCTCTGCTTGAAGGCTGCAGCTGCCCTGGCCCCAGTTTGTCCATGAGTCTCTGGTTGTGGGTTCCTGTCATTTCCTGGGACCTCTGGGTGCAAGGCTTTGGTGGGAGTGTCCCCATGTCCCCTCTCAGGCAGTGCTGGTGCTGCTCCTTGTCCCCTGGCCTCCCTGGTGATGCAGGGCATGGCTCCGTTGCCTGAGGTTTGGTTCAATATTAGCCTTTTTCAATGGCTCCTTATTGAACTGAGGCTTAAGCTGTGCAGGAGTGATAGTAACAGTGGGTTTAATTATGTGCTCCTCATAGCTCTGTCCTAATTAAATATTGTTTTTCCTTCAGCAGGGTGTGCAGTCATGGAGGAGAATGCAGATGGGCTGGTCCCGCACTTTGGCCCAGCAAGGAGAATGAAGAGAACGGAGCGAGGTGGGAAGAGAACGGGCCGTTGCTCCTGGCTGTGAAGGGAGGATCTCTCTGTCTACACGGGTGGCTGTGTTGTCTTCAGGGGACACCTCGGCTGGGTAAGCTGCTGCAGGCACCCCTGGGCCACCATCCCCGTGGCCGCTGGGCTGCCAGGCTCCGGGCTGGAGGGTGAAGGGGAAGCGAAACGCTTCAGGAATCCAGCGTGTCATCTGCCTTGGCAATCCAGCGCGTTGTCATGGCTGGGGAGCAGGAGGGAAAATGGAAGAGGCTGTGGTTGGAGCTGCCTGAGGGCATTTCCACTGGGGACTCTGATCTCCTTGCTTCAGTGAGCCATCAGATCTCTGATCTTCCTGCTTGAGTGAGCCATCAGATCGGTGCAGTTGGGGCTGGTTCTTGTGCTTCGCTGTTCTTGATTCTTCAAGGCTTTTTCTTTCCTCCTCTCCTTTCTCCTGTATGCGTGTTTTGCCTTCCCAATCTTTGAGATCGTAGAATCATGGAATGGCTTGAGTTGGAAGGGACCTTAAAGATCATCTTCTTCCTACCCCTTGCCATGGGCAGGCACACCTCCCATTAGAGCAGGGTGCTCAAATGCAGCACCACAGACATTCCCAACCACCCAAAAGCTGCACTCTGGCTGGAGGAGGGGACTAGGGGTCTGGTGTCGCTGCCAGGGCTGCTTTGGTCTGGCCAGGCAGGTCCTCTCCACGCGAGGCCACTGGGGGCACACGGCACTGCCCCGGCTCCCGCTGTGGCTGGGAGGCTCGTGTGGGGGATGCAGAGGGATGGCTCTTGTGGAGTTCGTTGAGGAATCGTAGTCAACTGCAGCTGTTCGGTTGTCCCCTCTGCTCTATCACTGCAGCAAACGCTCAGCTGTGCGGGGCAGGGTGGTTGGGCTTCTCCCCTTGGGTGGATTTTGCAAGCTGTTGCCCCTGGGGTGGGTCTGCTCCAGGGGTCGGCAAAGGCAGGAGTGGGTGGGGATCGGAGGAGACCCTCCTCTGCTTTACTCTGGCCAGTTCTAGGATGAGGTGGTTCTGCAATGCACTTCTGGTGTGAAAAGCAGCCTCAGCCCAGCCTCCTCACACCTGCACAGCTGTTTTTTCCTAGAAATCTTGTTGCCTTTCAGTCTTGGGGCTGTAGGAAACTGTCACCTCCCCAGCCCTGGGGACACTGGTGAGCTGCCTATGCTGCATCGCGCAGTGCTGATCAATCTCCATCTCTCCGGACAGAAGGGGAAAGGGCAGCTCTGGAGCTCTGCCTGGGACACTGGCTGTGGGGGACACAGCTGCCATCCTTGCAAACGGAGGCAGCAGGATCCTGCTATTAGGCTCATCCCTGCCTGACGGAGCTGGCGGGAACCCAGCACCTCCCTTGAGAGACAAGCTCCGACTAAGGTGAAAAGTGCGTGTCGAAAGGGCTGTTCTGCCTTTCTGCTGATGGCACTGAGCTTGGTGACGTGACAGTGCTGGTGCCTGTGATTGCCTTGCTCTTCCAGCAGCCAGTGCTAGAACCACGGCCCAGCTCAGGAGCTGCAGCGCTGTGGCCGAGGGGTGCCCGGGGGACGCCGCTCACACCCCAGGCTGGGGACACAGGGCCTCCTGCGGGGCTGACCCAGCCGGCTCTGCTCCCTGCTGCAGCCTGGGACCTGCCTCTGCTCCCGGCCAGCTCATGTCCCAGCTCGGAAGGTGGGGCATTTGCTGCTCCCCGAGTCTAGCGTCACCTGTGTAGAGCACAGCCCTTCCAGAGGATCCTGGCTCTTCCTGGGGCAGGACTGGTCCCAGCACTGAGGAACCAGTTTGCCCTCCCTCTGGCACCGGGAGACTGGGGCTCTGGGCTTCATCGTGCCCGTGCAGTGGCTGGAAGGCACAGCGAGCTGGACAGGGTGCCGGTGGTGTGGGGCGCTGCATCCTGGGCAGCTGTAGGTGTTGAAGTGACATTCTGACTGTCTGCACGTGCCGTGTTCCCCCTCCATGGTGCTGGCCCCAGGGCCGCTTCTGGTCCCCAAATCACAGAAGTACTACCAGCTGTTGATCTCCCCTTGCCCAGAAGCAATTACAGAAATTCTGCAGTTGGCTTGTTCACCCAAAGCCATCTTATGTCACCCCTGGTCACAGTGTGTCCACGTTGCCGTCCATCCCACTGGGAATGATGAGCTGGAGCTGAGCTCCCCTGGGGACAGCTTGTGGGCAGGGGGCGGAGGAACTGGTAGGGACACGGGGCGGCCCTGCCATACGATTCTCATCCTTTTATTGTGTACCAGAGAGTAATTACTTCATGTCTTGTATGGAAATGGGGATGACAGATGTCATATTAAATCATAGAGGTCATCACTTATTTATAGGTGATTACATTAAAGAGATATTAATATAGCCAAAGGCTTCACAGAATTAGAGTTAATACATTTCTGTTTATTGTATTTGCCAATATTTCTCCAATCCAGCCGAGTTTTTATGGCCACTTATTAAATAGAGAGCCTGCTGCAGTTCCCTTAACCGAGCTGGGAGAGGGATGAGAGGACAATTGGAAAACACTTGAGAACTTTGATCTTCAAGTGATTAAATTTTATTGCCTCCTTGTTTATGAGGGTCCGAGGGCAGGTGCTTCACGTGCCGTGAAATGAAGCGAGGGCCGGTTTGGGCTCGAGCGGTTATTAAATCTGGGTCAGCAGCGGAGGCTGGGGCGTGGGCTCACAGATGTCCATGTCCTGGGCTGGGATTACTGCTTTGCTAAACCAGGATTAGATCACTGCGGAGCGAGCCGTGGGCTCGTGACGGCCTGGGGAGGTGGAGATGTCCCAGGGAGCGCTAACTGGAGGGATGTCCAGGTTTTCCACCTTGTCCCTGTGCCCCAGGAACCTGGTCTGGGGCTGGTGAGGTGCCTGTCCCGCAGGGCTGCCGCCTGCTACCGGTTTGGGGGGCACCAGTGGGATGCCCCAGACACTGGGCAATCCAGGGAAGCCAAGAACACCCCTGGTGCGGCTGGAGGACCTGACCCGGCAATGGCTGCGCCAAGCGAGGACAGCGGCTGGTTGTGCCAGTTGCGGGGATCGATGTGCGAGGAGCTGCCCACTCGCTGCCCACAGGCGGCTGCTGTCTGTTGGGATATTTATTAACACGCGGCTGCTCCAAGAGCCGACACAAAACCCGATCTTTGGAGGCCGTCAATGAACTATAACATATTAGGCACTGTCATCTGTACCCCTGGACTCTTAAATTTTGTTCTAATTAGAGTATTGCTTTTCCTTCCTCAGCACTTTTTCCCCTCTGCTGGGTATCGATCCTTTCTCTGTGGGGATCTGACCAACTGTTGACAATTTATGGTAACATAAAACTAGTACCTCTTAGAGCAAACCCCGGCTTTTAATAAAAGCCGCTGACACGGGTCTCTCGCTGGCAGTCTAACCTGATTACCAAATGGATTTAGCTGCTCAGGTCGTGCTGGTGCCCCGCTCGTTTTGCATGTAGGGATTTTTACTGTAACACTTAACGGGCTTTCAGTTGTCATAATATTTCAGAAATACACGTGTACCTAATTCAAAGCTTTGAGGCCAAGGGGGAGTCCTGAGCATGCTCCCCAAACCTCGCCCAGCTGGTGGACACTTGCGGCGGTGGGTGAGTGGTTGGGTCACTGGTGAAATCGCTCTTTCTATTTGCCAGGGGGGCCTTGTGTGCAGGGTTTTTTTTCGGTGGAGGGCAGAGCCTGCCAATACCTGGTGGTGCTGGCAAGATGTGCTCCTTGCCGTGCCGGCCCCTGCTCCTTGCTGGCGGCAGAGGTGGTGCCTCAGTCCCGGTACCTACCCAATCTCAACGTAGGTTCACAAAGGCTTTAATGCCCTTGGCCTAAGGCTCTTCCCATTGAGGGCTGCCTCATCGCCCTGGAGATGAGAGAGCTTGAGCACCCTGTGGGGCTTGTCCCACCTCTGCCACCTCCCCAGGGACACCGGCTACCTGGGTGGGTGGCTCGGTCCCCCCCAGGCCCATGGCTGCTGACCCGCCCCTGCCCAGCACCCTGCTGCTGCAGGGGGATGGCCACAGGCTTGGGGAGCAAAGATGGGCCCTGATTTTGCAGCTACGGGAGTTTGCTCGCGCCCTGAGGCCCTTTCCCAGGCTCCCACCCGGCTGGGAACGCTCACGGGGTTGGTGCTGATCCTGCTACTTCTTTTCTGGAGACGTTTAAACTGGGACAACGAGCAGATCGTTGGCTGCTGGAGCAATTTATCAAGGCGCCACACGGCCCTTTTTCCCCATTAGTTTCATCCAGTGAAAAAATAATAAGAAACTGCATGTCTCACATAATGACCTGAATTTTTTAATATGTGAATGCAGAGTGGATGGCTGTACGTCTCTGCTTGGTCTGAGCCAAACTGTGATAAATTGATCCTTCCTGAAGGTATTGAATATTTCTCAAACTATTCATCAGCCCCACAACAAATCCCTCTGTCGGCCCCAGCTGACACCCGATTTTAAACACCTCTCCCAGGCCCCGGTGCAGAGGAGCGGCTGCTCGGCAAGCAGGGACCTTATCATTTTTTAATGCGCTGCAGTTTCTGGGCTTATGGAATATTTATAACAAAGTCGTTATTTACCAAACAAACCGGAGCGTTCGCAGGAACCCCTGGTGGGAGGATGACACAAGTGTCTCCAGTGCCGCTTCCCAGGTGGCTGGGGTGTCCTTGGCCCCAAGTGCCGCAGGACCTGGGTCTCTGATGTACCTTGGGCTGTGTGCTCCAGCTTGGAGCTTGATCTCGTGGTTGTGGATGACACAGAGCTGGTGGGCAGTGGGCAGGGGTGGGGATGGCACAGGGTGCTGCTGTGAGTGGGGGGCTTTTAAGCTGGGGGGCCTCTGAGCCCTTCCAGTTTCTCGCGCTCCAGGTCCCCCAGCCCCGTTACTGCGCTCTGTTGGTGACTGCCGGTGGTTCTGCAGGTGGAGGCTGGCTGTGGATTCCCAGCCCCATGGATTGTCATCCCACTGGTGTGTCCCTGCAGGCTCGGGGTCCCAGGAGCCGGTGGTGGCCGTGCTGTTTGGGACTCAGCTGCACAGTGGCTTCGGGCACCGGCAGCCCAGCCCCTGCTCCTTGGACACCTCCGTGCTCCCAGCCCTGCTGTGGGTCTGGGGCTGCGTGCGCCATCCCCGTGTCCCAGCGCTATCGGCTTGTTCTGGGTGTCACCGACACGGTAACATCTGCTCCCTCTGCCATTTGCTTCCCTCTAATTCTTTTTTTATTGAAATGAGTCTAAATTGTCTGAGAATATATGAGAGTACTGTCTCCCTGCGGTTAGCGCACCGGTACAGACGTGAACAAACCGTGCAGTTAGCGGCGCTCACACACACGCTCGCTCCCTTTTTTAATCTAAAAGAAGCCGGCTCCCTGGAGAACTGGCGCGTTTCCTAACGACCTTAATGAGTTTCCATAGCTGGGGTCAGATTATCTAGCAGGGCGGTAATGGCGGGCCCAGGAGGGGGCTCTCCCCGCACCGCTGCACCTCGCCGATAGCTTTGTACTCCAGACTGTAAATAAAGCAGGGTTTGATCGCCCGGCCTGGCTCTGCTGTGAATACATTTTCTCTTTAATAGGCAGAAGTGTGTGTGTTGCAAAGCAATTCGTGAAGCCCATGTGACAGTCTTTAAGCATTTTAATATTTTGCAAATGATTTATCCTTGGTAACAAGCAGATGATATACTCCACTTCAAGGGTATGGATTATCTATTAAAGTCCACGCGTAAAAGGCAGCTGCAAATGACGTACTGCCGTAGAAAGCAGAAAGTACAACTTCTCTTTTGTTTTATAGGAGGGGTTAACAGCTTCTGTCACAACTCAGGAGATAACCAGCCTCACTGTCACTGTAATGACTGTTGGTAAATACCTGCCGTGGTGAGGCCCTGGGCCGTGCCAGCACCGATCCTGCCCCTGCGCTGCCTTTGGAGGCTGCGGCCTGTGGAACGGGAGCTCAGTTGGTGCCTGGTGAAGAGCAGAGGGTGGTGCTGGCTTGCTTCCGCTGCTGGATGCGTTCATGGGCTGTGATGCCATCTCCTGGGGCTCCCCGCTGCCAGGAGGGCAGGAGGCGGCGGCTTTGGCCATCAGTGGAGCAACCCCTGCGGTGGGGCTGGTGCTCCTGGGGCTGCTGCGCACACGTGTGTGAATCGGGGCTGAGTCCGGTGGGTGCTGGCTTGGGGCTCGGTGCCGGGGTGGGTGGCAGCCCTGGCCAGGGGCTGAGGCGCTCTGTTCCTGCTCAGGGGACTGTGGAGGGGCTGCCCTCTTCATGCTCTCCACACATGGTGCTGGGAGGATCGTGTGTGTGTGCATATGTGTGCACGTGCAGTGCTGCTTGGATGTGCCCGTGGCCCCGGCTGCCTGCAGCTCTGGTCCCTCAGCAGCGCCGGCTCCATTCCTCAGGGATGCTCAGCGGGGCTGGGGACCCGCCACAGGTCTGCCCTGGGCTGGAAGAGCCGCAGCCGGGGCTGGCACACACTGGTGCCAGCCTGCCCTGCGGCTCGCGGAGTGGCTGCTGGAAAAGGCCTGGGGGTCTCCAGCGGACCAAGTGGGGCTTCATGGGCTCAGGGTGATGGTGACAGGGGCTTGTGTCCCCTGGATGCTGGGCCCCTTCTGCACTTGCCCCTCGCTTTGCTGCATGTTGGGGGTCGAGGCGGGACCCTTGTTGCCGACGATGCTGGGAGGACGAGGGTGCCGCCCTGTGTCTGTGCCGACCTCGTTACCGTGAGATTCATGCTGGTTATTGGGCTGGGAGTTTTGTCACCTGAATGTTTCCTCTTAACTCCTGAAACCAAGCTCAGCCCAGATTTATTACCTGGCAAATAAATAAAAGTGCAGGTTTATTTTGCCTCCTTGTTCACCAGAAAGGAATGAAAATGTAAGCAAAATATTAAAAATAAAATAGACTCAGTTTTACTTTAATTGACCTTTGATTTTTAACTTAATACCTTCCCCATGTTGCTGCTTCAACCTTTAATTTCTCTTGGTGAAGTGGCTGTGTTCAATGATTCATTCTGTCCCGAGGCAAAGCACACACTGTAATTGGTTTTTAACTTCCTGGAATGTCAGAGCCAGGATTGAAATTTTACGTATCACACCACCAATTCAATACTGGCTTTAATAATAATGTTGCAGAAAGGAAGGCAGATTTACAGCTGTAGAAAAATGTAATCAAATTTTGAGCCAGAGTGCAATAAGTCCAAATGCTAGTTTTCATTTGGAAGCTTGTTAGATAAATGTAGCGTCACCTGAGCGATTCCCAGATCCTTTCTGCCGCCCCGAGCACTGCTGGCAGAGGTGAGGGAGCTGTGGCCCTGGGCGCAGGTGGCACCTGGGGCTTGAGGCACCCTCGTGTGGGCCAGGAGCAGGAGGCCCCTCGTCCATCCTTGGGCCTGCAGCCTGGGACGAGCCGACAGGGAGCGTGTGGATGGGAGCTGCTCACGACGGCATCTGCCCCGGGGCAGCCGGGGTTGCCTGCCTGGGCAATGCTGTGGTGCCCACCGTGGAGCCACTGCTGCCATTTGGCTCTGCCAGCTGAGGTGCTGCTGGTGGGGGAAACTCCCCGAATACACTGCAAATGCCAAATAAGTAATCGATTTTGGCCAATTAATGTCTGATAAAAACTAATAATCCTCCTCTCCCTTTCTTATTACCGAATGACCTCCAGCCATCCATTAGTCTAACAAATGATATGGGGTGTTCAGCATGGCTAATGACTCTGGATTAAACCCGGTGACGCCTCATTCATCAGTGCGCTCCGGCGCCGCAGTGCCCATTCCGCCTTGCACTCGTCCCTCACCACTGGCCGCTCCGCTTCTGGCACTGAGCCGGGCACCACCACCCCTGCTTGCTCTGACCAGAGCCACCAGTGCTGGTCTGGACCTGGCTCCACTCAGCAGCCTGAGAGGTCTTCAAGGGGGCTGGGACTTCAGGAAAAATCATCTCAGGGTTCAGGGACCCCATGGTGCCCTGTGCCCGAGCAGCCCGGGGCCGTATGCCCACCAGCCGCAGGCTCCCTGCTCTCCTTGCTCCAGCGCCTGCCCTGCCCCTTGCAACTCTGCTGTCCCTGCTGCCTCCTTAGGCTGTCCTAAAAAGCTAACTAAGCTGAAATTATTTGCTTTCCTTGGAAGAGCCTTTAAATAATGTATCACCCTCGCTTGCTGCTGCTGAATGTTTTAAAAATCCAAGGGACTTTTCCTTCTTGCTGGTGTGTTTGTGTCTGATGGGGATGGGTCTGTGAATTACCCTTGGCTGTGGTCTTTAGGAATTCCCCTTCAAGGCTGCTGCCCTGGAAGCCACCCAGCAGTCGGTGTGTCTCTTCTCCTAAGGAACAAACGCCAGGACAAGAGGAATCGGCCTCCAGTTGCCCCAGGGGAGGTTTAGGTTGGAGCTGAGGAACAATTTGTTCCCCTCCAGGGTTGTCCAGGCCTGTGCCAGGCTGCCCAGGGCAGGGCTGGAGTCCCCCTGATCCCTGGAGGGGTTTCCAAGGCATGGAGATGTGGTGCTGAGGGACAGGGCTCAGTGGTGCCCTGGCAGGGATGGGGCAGTGCTGGGACTTGATGAGCTTAAAGGTCTTCTCCAACCCAAATGATTCTGTGATTCCCATCATCTCTCTGAAGGCAGACAGATGCTGGGTGGCTGCTGGTGAGGGCAGTGCCTGCACCCCCAGCCTGCTCCCAGGAGACGTCTCTGCTGTGGGAGCTGTTTCTCACCCACCCAGGTGCCCAGAGTCCTGGCTGGTCATGCAGCTCCCTGTCCTGCCTTCAGATGACAGGAAATTGCAATTAAATTTGAACCGCTGCAAAGAATGCCCCTCAAACCACTCCCCAGAGAAACTTACCTCCTGGGAAGCGGCGATAAGGAGTTGCTGAAGGAAGGATAATTAAATTAGGGGAACTGTCAGCAAAGCAAAGATGTCCTATCCAGGACAGTGAGGGAGATGTTTTCCTTTCTGTGCTGGTGTTGGACAGATTCTCGTGTACTCTCTGAGGTTTTAAATATCATAATCAAAATCTACCCGGTGTTTATCAGGCTCTCAGGGCTCTGCTGAGCCTGTCCCACTACAGGGTGTTCCTGCAGGGTAATGCTCTTAGTCAGCTGGAGGGACGTCACTTGTTTGAGCCCCTTTCCTTGCTGATGGAGGAGCCAAACTCATTTGTGACCTGAATTTCAGAGGAAATTAAGCTCTCCCAAAAGAGCTAAAGAAGATATGAAACTGAGTAAATGTTAAAGCTGTTAGAAATTCCTCCCATAAAGTTCCTTCCAGACACATTCCCCTTTTCCCTGAAGTGACAGTATTTTTGAATCATGTTTCCATAAAGCTGAGGCGCTCCCAGGGGAGGCTGCCCGAGCGGCACAGGCAGCCCCGGCAGCGGCACCAGGGTCCTGGGGAGCAGGAGCTGCCCCTCGGGCTGGTTTTAGACACCCCATGGGCAGGGGCAGGGCTGGTGGCAGAACCTGGCAGCGCTTTGGGGACCCCAGTGCCGGGGCTGGGCTGGGCACAGGCTTCTCGCGGATTTGAGGCTGTTGTTGCCCCAAGAGGTGCTGCAGGAAGAGAGGACCAGGCGAGGCCGTGGGTGACGGGGTGTAGATGCCAAGAGGGCCTGTGCAGCCGGTGCAGGGTGTTCCCAGGATAGCTGGTGAGGGGCTGGGGATGCCAGGCAGCCACAGGAGGATTTTCCTTCCTGCCAGACAGGCTCTCCTCCTTCCGTGGGAGTTGTCACAGTCCTGCTGAGATGTGTGACCCTGTGGGAAGGTGGCATAGCGAGCCACACAGGGCTGTTATTTTTCCCGTGCCAGCCGTGAGTCTCAGGGAGCGTTTCTGAGCCTCCAATCAGACTTGACTTGAAATCCTCGCCCCTCGCCAAGCCCGTCTCCTGAGCTGGCAGGAGAGGTTGGGGAGCCTTGTCTTATGCTGGCAGGGACCCCAGGAACAGCTCTGCCCAGCAGGACACCGCGAGTGCCAGCACCAGCAGGGCTGGCAGTGGGAGATGCTGGTGAGGGCAGGAAGCGAGGCCTGGGACCGGGTGCTGCCAGCCCCTTCCAACCAGCACTGGTCCCCCCAGGCCACCTGGAATGGGGAAACGGTGAGTTCGGGGGGCCCCAGCGTGGTAATGACACTTTCTGGGGAACCTGTGGCCCCCCCAGCTGGGGAGCAGGAACGTCTTGCTGCTTGCTGGGCACGACTCAGGCACCGGCTCTTTCTCCAGCGTGGCGCTTTCCCCAGCTGCTGCTGTTGCTCAGGCCAGGGCCGGGAATACAAGAAAAGAACAGCATAATATATGGAAATGAATCCCCAGGCTCATACTGTGCCTGTTTTGCATGATTGGTTTCTATTCAATTACTGCTGTGCAAACATGCTGGCAGAGCCCGGTGGGTTTGTGCATCCTCAAGAGCAGGAGTCTCTGTGCCGGCTGCTCCAAGACACGTCCCACAATTGTGAGGAGCCGCTCGCGCCGTTGTCCTCCTGGCCCCTCCTTCGCAGACTTTTCCTTTCTGTGATGATTCAGCTTCGAGTCTCTCATCTGCTTTAAGGGATCGTTTAATTTTTAAGTACTTGTCACCAGAGCTGGCAGCTCTGAGCGCAGTTGGCAGGGGTCTCCTCCTCCTGACAGTCCTGGTTACGCCGATGGAGCCAGACATGGCACTGGTGGGGAACCGGCTCGAGCCCTGGCTGGCCCCACGGTGGCAGGGAAAGCCATACTCTTAATTATCGACAGCCCATTTTCAATTCTGTTTCTTCTCTTACTTCATCCTTTAATCCTAATTACAAATAATCTTAGATGTCAGCATGAGGGGCACAGGAGCTAATCTGATGTGACGGTGCAATCGTCTCTGCCGCTGCTCGTGGGTTTGGCTGTGGTTCATGCTGGGAGCGGTGGGACTGGCTCTGCCGATCGAACCCTCCCTGCCCTGGATGCCTGGAGCTGGACAAGATGTCCTTCTGTCCGTCTGAGGCAGTGACTGAGAGGGGGGCACGTTCCTGAGCACTTCTCTGGTCTCCTGTGAGTCGATGCCGCTGTGCCCATCACCACTGGTGGGGCCAAATTCACCAGGAGACATGTGAGTCCTTGGGCAGCCCCCAGAGATCACACAGTTCGACCGGGGGCCAGTGCATCCCCTGTGCTCGCAGCTGAGGACAGCTCTGAGCTGAGGTGACGCTCCTGGTCCCTCTTCCCTGCCTGCTGTGAGGGTCTGCCAGTCCTGAGCTTGGCCAGGATCCCCCCACCTCAGTGCTGTTGAGTCCAGCTAGGGTGGAGTCTCTTCTTGGCCACCCTCTCATCTCCTGTGGACCCCTGTGCCCACCCTGCCCAACTGTGCCATCATGCCTGTCCTGCAGCCACAGTCTGTTCCTGGGCACCTTCTTCAGGGCAGCTCCCTGGCCATGTGGGCTCAGGACTGGGAGCGAGTGGTATTTGCAGAGCTGTGGGGTTGAGAGGGAGTGCAGGAATGGCTCACCAGAATATCATCTGTCCCCACCCCACTGGTTTTCACATTCACTGACTTAGGACATGGCAGACGATGAGCCTACCTTGCAGAAACTGCAAGAAAAAAACATTTTGCAAATATTTTGTGACATTCTGTGTTGCCTTGATGCATTTCATGCAACTCTACCCCAGACTGAGCCACTGAAAAATGAACCTGGTGTCTTTGGCAGATAACAGCAAACAGCAGGGACTCAATGTGGCTCCTGCACTTGTGCCAGCGCCTGGCAGGGCACCGGCGATAACCTGATGGCGACGGTGCAGATGCGGCTCTGCCACTGGCTAATGCCAACGGCTCCTGCTGCATCGGCCATGGGGCTCCAGTTTGCTCCTGGGAGCAGAGGGTTTGGAGCAGCACTGGCAGTTTGCAGGTAGGTGCCTGAGGAGTAAAAGTTCCCAGCCCAACTCGCATCAAAAAGCAGTGACAGTCCTGAAGAGGATCGGGAGAAGGATAAGGATGAGAAGGATGACAAGGGCTTCCCAGCCCTGTAGGCTTCCATCTACCAGCTCCTGCCACTAGCCCTATGAGACGTGCCTGGCAGCTCCCGCTGCCCGCGCTCCCACCCCGCTCCTCATCTGGGGGGCTCTACCCTGAGCCGTGCCCAGCGCCTGCTCGGCCCTGATGCGAAGAGCTCTCCAGGCTTCCGGCTCGTTCCAGCCACCAGCAACGGCAGCCGAGTCGCACAACTGCCCCGGCTTCAGCAACGCACTTTCTTGTGAGACTCTGTGAAAGAGGCCCCAGCCTAATTGGTGCTATTGCCGGCGTTGTGGCTAATTCTGGTGTTTTACAGCACCGAGACTGTGTTTCCTATTGATTTCATAGGATGCTAATGGTCTTTTTCGTAGAATAAGAGGCTTTTGTGGGAAGAACTTAATCCAGTCGTATCGCAGGGTGAAATTGCACAGCTTACTGCTTAGATTTCCAGGACGTGATCTGCTTTAATAGCAGAAGTTTTATCTAATACATTTAATGCTCCAGCATTTTTATGACCCAACAGGTCCTAATTGAGCTGTGTTTCTCTACTGGGAGTTCAGGAGGCCGGAGCTCTGCCAGGGAGGGGACAGGAGCTGTCGTGGCCTGTGGTAGCTCATGGGGACCTCTGCGCTGTGACCGTCACCTTCACTGGCCGCTGTGCCGAGCCCCGGCGCTGCCACGAGCACGTATTCTCGGGGTGGTACTCCCAGCGGTGGCGAAGGTGGTGCAAGGGTGATGGAGCTGTGCAGAGAAGGGGAACGTTGTTTTCCCCGGGGCTTAATTTTTTTCTCTTTTTCTCTCTCTGGCGCTGCTGCCTCTGCCACTGTGTGGTGGGTGCCTCTGGCTGTGGGACCGCGGCGGCTGAGAGCAGAGCTCTAGGGCAGGGCGCGCAGAGCTGCCCTCCTGTTGTGCTTCTGCCTTGGAATTAAGCGCTCAGGAGGTATCTAAATGTCTTGTGACATCCAGGGTTAAAGGTTAGGAAATTTCTCTGTGTGTCTGATGTAAATGAGGACTAATGAGGTTTTTATGATTACCTTTAATTGGCTTTTCCACAAGTAGTGATGGTGTATTTGGTGTGAATGTGGACAGATGACACACGCAGGTACACACGTAGTGGAGCACCTGCATTAAAACTGCTCTTGAAAATGAATCTGCAGTATGCAAATTACCTATTAGATGCTCAAGAGGAAGATTTTGAGGGTGGGAAAAAGGCAGCAGCGCAGCACCAGCTCCACAAGCCCTGTGGGGCTGTGGTGTGCCAGGCTGGCAGGCTGGGCTGGGGCTCACACCAAGGGGGACCCTGCTACTGTCGTGATGAGTGAAGGTTTGCGGAGAGTTCCACGGCCAATAAAGACAAAGATCACCATTTCTTGTGGTTGCAGGAAGAAAATGGGAAAGGAGGCCTCCAGCAGCTGAAACCTATGCAGTAGATGGTGAGAATGATGGGAAACATCCGGAGCTGTGCCAGTTGGAGACAGTTGAGCAGCCACGATGGTGCCGGGGGTGCAGCGAGTGTGGTGCCGGTGCCTGGCCCCGAGACCTGCACAACAGCATTTTGAGGAGAAATGGATTTAAACTGGAGCCAGAAGCAGCTCCCCTTGGAGCCCCCTCTTGATCCTGAAGAGCTGGAAAATGGTGTCGGTTGGGAGAGGAACGCGTTGTACCAAGAGACAGCAGAGTGAGTGAGTGAAATGGCTTGAACAACTCCGTCCAATTAGCCTGACATTAATTCTGGGCAAATGGGTGGAAAAACTAATGCAAGATTCAATTAATGGGAGAATTAGAGGCTGGGGATATAAATTCATGCCTGTCAGCGTGGTTGAGAAGAAGTAGGTCCTGTCAAAGCAACTTGATTTCGTTCTCTGATGAGATTGTGAGCTTGGTGGTGGCACAGAAACACTAGGCGTTTCCGGACGGCGCTTCACTCGGTGCCACGATGCTCTGATTAAAAAGGTGGATTAGAAAATGAGGCTGAAGACCTGAGAGGAAATGTTGCCACTGTGGCCGTTTTGCAGCTGGGCGATGGTGGTGACGTGTCCCTAGGGAGATGTCCACTGTGACAGCCATCCCTCCCTGCATCTTGAGGGGCTGGAGCTGGCTGGCAAGGGCATGCTCACCAGGAGGACTGGTGGCAGGGCGGTGCCGTGCTGGGGCTGCGACTGCGGCTGTGCCACTGCTCAGCCCCTGATGAACATTACAGGCTCCACGGGTCCTTCGCACGTGAAGAACCCCATTAGGGTGCCTTAGCAAACCATGAGCCTTTCCTCTCTAAAACAGCCCCACAGCTTTTCTAACACGCCAGTGATGAAAATTTTATCACCGCTGGCTGGATCTCCTGTTTCAGAGGTGCACGGTGGCAGGTCAGAGCCCCCCCAGGGCCCACATGAGTGGCTGTGGGGAGCAGCTCACCGAGCAGTGGGGCCATGGCTGGTGACACTGGCTCCTGGCAGCTCCTGTGGCGGCATCACGGCTGGCCGGCTGCCGCGGGCACTGTGCTGCTGCCAGGGCTCCTCTGCCAGGAGCTGCCAGATGGTGGGAGGGGAAGGCCGTGCTCAGGGGACTGTGTCTGGGGTGCTCGTTGCATCTCCCCAGTTCCTGCAGCCCGGCCGGCAAGGCAGCCCCCGCTGTGGCCCTGCCCTGTCAGCACCCCACTGTGCCATAGGGCTCGTGCTCTTCCCAGCTCGATTCTGGGGCCATTCCAGCCCAATTTCTTTCTGTTTTTCAGGCTCTTGCTGGCCGACCATCTCACGGTCCATCTGTGTGCCCACTCCCCTTACTCTGCCTTGGGCTCTCACTCCTGGAGGTGACAGGTCCCCCAGATTCCAGGAGCCAGCTGAGACTGGAGCGGCAGGTTTGCACGGTGCTGCCGGACACTCTTGGCAGGGATGGGGCTGCCAGCATGGCGCGGGGATGCATACATGACGTGAGATGCAATAGCCAGGGCATAATCGAGTCTCCGCAGTGCCCTGGGGCAGTACCCGGCCGGTACAATAGGGCCAGCGTTGTCCCAGATCTCCAGTGCCCGCTCAGGATGGTACAGGGAGCCTGGAGCGGTTGTCAGGTGTGCTGTGAGTAATGGTCTAGATCCCGTTTCCCTGAGCTGGCAACAGATCAGCACTATGTGCTGGGGCCACGCCGTCTGAGTGATGTGCTGCCATGGGCAGGTGGCACACGATGGCCTGTGCCACAGCAGCTGGAGGACGCTGCCTATTCCACGCTCCCTGGGAAGATGCCGGGCAGCCGGGCTGGTGGCTGCTGAGCGCCCCGCAGAGCCACGTGGCTTTGCCACTGCCGCTAACTTTTCCAATTTCCCCTTGGAAATTGTTTCTGACAATATTTTAATTTCATTTGGGCTGAGCAGGCGGAGTAGAGACAGCACATCCTAAGCAGGTCATTTGTCTCCTGCTCCAGATCTCAGTGGGAGCCCAGCATGTGAGGTGGTGCCGGCGGCTCCTCGCTGATGGAGCTGGGAGCTGGCTGGGCAGGATGGGCCCGGGCAGGAGGGGTCCGAGCCCCATCACCCCACTAAACAGGACTGGTGTCCAGGACAGGACCCTGCCCGCTGCCTGGTGGCAGGACGGCGCAGACAGGGACCCGTCAGCCTTCCCCAGTGCCTGCACTGGTGAGGCTGGTTCTTCAAAGCCCCATGTGACGGAAGATGCCAGCAGGCTGGTGCTCCATTAGCCCCTGGCTGTCCCCTCCACTTTCCCAAGTGCCTGCAGGTGCCATTTCTGTCAATGAGGTACGTGTTTCTGGGGAAGAGAGGCGAGGTCTTACCCAGATGGCGGGGCTAATAAATTGCTTGGGAAAGGCAAACAAGAACACGCAGCCCACGCCTCCTCTGCGTATCCATTGCAAAGTGCCAAAAGGAATCTGTCTTAGGAATTATTTCAGAGAGGGTAATTTCTGTTTCTCAGTTGCTGTCATACATTAGAAATATCTGAAATGCCTCCAGTTGGTTACCAGTGGTGAGGAGCAGCCAGGGGCTGCCATGGATGAGAAGCACTGAAAGAAAATAAATTAGCCTCTTGCACTCAGCCCTTCCCTCAGCTGCTGAACCACAAGTGACGAGCGGCTGTTGCTTAAGTAACGACCAGAATAATGAGAAGAACAAGATCCACAAGGGAATATTAACTCGGAGAAACAATGTTTTCTCCCCCTTTTGAAGTTTGGCCCCAGTAACCCCTGTCCTGGCACAGGCGAGCTATGTCCTGCTGGAGCCTGCAGCAACGGATGCCGGAGGTGCTGACGCAGCCTCGCAGCTGCCCCACAGCATCCTCTGCCCCAATAGTCTTCTCTTCCTTCCCCCTCATTGATCCCATGCTGTTCTATCTCCTGGGTTAGCCAGAGGTAAATGCCCCCCTGTCTCCCATAACCACCCCAAACCTGTCACCTGCAAACAGAGGAACCCCCACCACAGTTGCTGCTCAGCACCGTTCACACTCACACTGGCACGCTCACACCAGCCCTGCAACCAGATGAGAACCTGAGGAGAAGGGAAGAGGCCAGATTGGACTGTGCAGCTAAACCACATGTTTTCAAGCAGACTGGCCTAAATTAATTCAAGCAAGTAGCTGGAGCAGGCAGGAGCTCATTAATGGCCGTGTCTGAGCCCTCACTCCCAGGGGCTAACGAGCAGCGAGGGCAGGAGCTGTGGCATCGGGGACCGATGGCTCCGCTGGCAGTCGCAGGGTGTTTCCAGGAACTGCAGCTGAGCTGATAAACAAGGAAACCACTTGTGAGCACCTTGGAGTAAACACAGAGACAAGGAGCAGCCAACATGGCTCTGTCATGGGCCAATTGTCTCATCCAGTCGGATTCCCCCCTAGGACAGGGACCGCTCCAGCCGGGGGGCTGGCGGGGTGGGTGCGGGTGATGCAGCACCAGCTGTTGGTTTGCTCAGGTGAGCGACACCCTGGCAGGACCCGCTCCCAGGGAAGCCCCCACGTCTTCCTGGCCATGCACCTCCTGCCCATCCTGAGGGCTGCGGGTGTGGGCAGAGGAGCTCACGGATGGTGGGACCAGCCCCGTCTCCTGCTCCGTCCACAAGAGAAGCAGCGGCAGGACTTGTCTGAGCCTGGTGTGACACGACATGAGGCTGGTGCCCTGGCTCTTTGCAGCTGGATTAGCCAGGACACCAGCGGAAAAAAAGAGATTTGCACTGATGTCTCCTGGACAGAGCCGTGCCATGAGCTCACTCTCCAGAGCCTGAGGCGTGGAGTGCTCTGTGCAGCTGGTGAAAGACAGCCCCGTGTTTCCCATCACATCTGCAGTTCTCTCTTTACAGCGCTGGGCAAGCTCTGGTTCTGCTGCGGGATGCGACTGGCGGTGCAGTCTCTCCTGGGAGCTGGAGGTGTGAGAGATCTTCATCGAAGGCTCCGTAACGTGTGCCCTGAACACTGGCAACCTGTCCTCTCTTATTTCTCCAATTGCAGCTGACGTTGCTCTAACTGGTTTCACTAATTCCAGGGGATGAGCCATGCAGGGGAATCGTGTTGGCTCCAGTGCTCTGGCTCAGACATGCTCCTGGGGCCACTGAGCACCCTGGGGACAGTCCCAGGGCCAAGAGCATAGTCAGCCAGAGGCTCATTGTGGCCCCTTTGCTCCATCCAGAGCTGCTGTCACCGAGCTCCCCACAGTGGCTCCATAGGCACCATCTGGGCTCCTCTGGCCGATATTTTGTATTTCAAGAAGCCAAGTGGGTGCATTTGTCCAGTTCTTAAATGGAATTAGCTGGTTCTGAGCGCCGCTGTGTTGTAGCGAGTGCTTGAAGGAAGTGCATCCCTCTGACGATGAAAACCAGGAGCACTCCTGAATTTCAATTCCTTTATCTCCTCTGGCTGTCTGAGTCATCTGGGGAACATTACCCTGACTTACTGTTCCCTGTTTGTATCCACTAACAATTATATGGGGGTGCAATTTTGAGAACTACCTCATTTCACAGTGTGTGATTAATGATGGAAATCTTCTTCCCCATTTAGCAGTTTGCTGGGTACCTGTTGCAGCAGCAGCTATCCCCAGGAGGACGTGCGTTCACTTAAAGTGTCATCGCAGGCAAAACGAGGCATTCTTCTACCAAAAAAAAAAAAAAGGTAACAAAGAAATCTAAATGGGGCTATAAATTTCCTTTGTCTTGTTTCCCTCCAACACCCTTTTCTATCCATCCCACACATGTGAGCAACAGGGAAGAAGTTGTTTCACTGGGTGCTGTCCCCAAGGGCTGTCTTCATCTTAAACATCCCTGTGGGTGTCGTTGGGTGACTGTGGTTGGGGGGCTGTGCTGCCCATCCCTGTGGCGTGAAGCATGTCTTGCCCCAGACGGTGCTGATCTCTGCAGGATGGGTTTTGCAGAGCTTGGCTGATTGGAGGGACATAACTGCCCTGGCAGCTGTGATGGCCCAGCCCCGGCTGCTCCTGCGGGGCTGCCAGGCCACAGGCGGGATCATTCCTCCCTCCGGCTGCTCCCGTGGCCGAACCGCCGTGAGCGGGGGTGGCTGTTGCATTAGTAATGAAGATGAGCACTTCTGCTGGGCCTTCCCCACTGGATTTCCTTGGATTCGTGACAAGGTAAGATTTTCTTGCTCCTAATCCTCCAGGGTCACTATAGCACGGAGGAGTCTGCCTGTGGCTGGACTGGGAGCCCGGCATCCTGGGGTGGGTGGGCACTGCCATGTTGGAGGTCAGACTCGCTTCCAGGGTAGCGGCAGGTCCTCAGGTCTTGACAGTGGAGTCGGTAGAAGCTGGAGGAGGTTCCAGCTCGTGCCGTCACTGGGGACAGGCTGCGCCACTGCCTCTGCCGGAAGCTGTACGGCTCTGATGCCTCCCCTTCTGAGCTCCATAAACGCAAGAAATGCTGGCTCTGGAAAATGAGGAGCATTTTGCAGATGCTGCCTTGTGGAATGGAAGCAGAGCGTATAGAGAGCACAGGGCCCGTGCCTGCATGTGGCCCAGCCGTGCGCCGTGGTCCAGCCGGGTGGTGACAGCATAGCACATCCAGCTGCTGGTGGCCACAGCGGCTGCTGGTTCCAGGGGAGGCAGCTCCTGGCAGCGTCTCCACCTTGGCAGGCTACAGCCGCAGGAGCGATGCTATTAAAATGCTTGTGTTGATCAGGCAGAGGCAGCCCTGGGACACCAACAGGCGATGTTTTGCTGGGAGAAAGGAAAATGATAATACTCTCCATCAAAATTATTATAGCACTGTCCCTTGGAGCCATCTGCCTGAGAGCCAGGAGGGAGGTTTTCTTGTTTACCTGTTTTTTCTGACACGGAGAGTTTTAACGGCACTTAGCGCAGCTCCGGATACAAGGCAGCTCAGCACCGAGCCACCGCTCCCTGCTCATTGCCCCAGAGCACGCGGCGTTGCTGAAACGGTGCTCCCAGATGAGGCTGGGGAGCCCTCCCTGCTCCGCTCCTCTCGGCACAGATGCACATCTGAACAAGCTTGTCAAGTGACATTTTCTGTCTGGTTAGAAATGGGTTTCAGAGCTCCTGGCTCACATGTAAACATTTTTAGTGGTCCCCAGCCAAAGCAGGAGCAGTGCAAGCAAACAGCAGCCTGAGCAAAGCCGGTCCCTGCAGGGAAATCACCGGCCACAGAAGGAAACAAAATGCATGATGGCTTCAGAAGACATCCATTAAACTGTGTGCTGAAGTGATTCATGGTGCTGGTAGTTAGACTTTAATTAGATCTTAATCACATAATTTTATCTTTGTTTTTGAAATTAGAGCTTAATGACTGTATTGCTCTCATAATGGTGCCGTGACTAAACGCAGCGCTATCACACAGCAGCACCGCAGCGGGCAGAGATGGGACAGCGATTATCTGCTGGTCTTGGATCATTATTTCTTAAATAAAGAAATATATTTAAGATGCACAAATCCAGCGGGCCCTGCCAGTGCCCAGGAGAGGTGGGAAAGGATAGGAGCTGTGTAAAGAGGAGGGGTACAGACCAAAGCCCCTGCCCGTGGGGATGAGCACCTCTGCCCTCTCCCTCCCAGGGACCCTCCTCACCCCTTTGCCCTCTGCTCGCCACCTCGCCAAGCTGTGGCTCTCTGGTGCCAAACGATTGACAAGCACGTGAGGCTGCCCAGAGCAGGGCCTGGACGGAGCTCGCCAACTTCTCACCGCAAGCACTGTGGGTCCAGGACAGGGTAGCTGTGGGGGGATTGGGCACATGGTTCACCCTCAGCTGGGCTGAGATGGGGACTCAAGCCCCTCATCTTCCCCGGTGCCAGCCACAGAGCCAGGGCATGAGCTTGGGCGCCGGCATCCTGGCTGCCAAAAGCGGCACGTGCCCTTGAGGGGAAAACGGCGTGTGCGGTAACAAGAGATGGGTGGTGGCCTTGCACTTCAGCTGCCAAGTTGGATCCTTCACGGAATGGGTAGCAGAGAAATTACTCTCAGTCACTCCTGGGCACTTCCCCTTTTGTGATGCCATTTTGGGCATCAACACCCTTGCAGCTTTCTGCGCCCCATGGAGCGGGGCTTCCGTGCCCTGTGGTGCCGGGGGGTGGGAACGTGCCAAACAATGATAGCAGTGTGGACCGTGCCCCTTGCAGCCACACATGGATCCTGGGCACGTCTCCCAGGAGGGGACTTCTGTCCCTTGCTGGCTCTGGGGCTCTGTCAATGCCTGCTGTGGAGAATGATAGACTCTGCCTTGCATCCTGCTCTTTGTTTTATTTTAGTTGACTCATGAAGTCAGTTCAAGCTTGCAAGGTGAGTCCATGTGGTAGGAAGGATCAGGACAATGCCACCGAGCCACTGTGGGGTGCAGAGCCCAGCCAGCCCCCAGGGCTGCCCCTGGAGCCAGGACTAACCCCGTGCCTGGCCCAGGTGCTGTATCCTGAATCACATCCCTCACAGCAGCGCCTGGCCAGGGAGGCAGCAGCTTCACTCAGCTCTCAGCCGCTTTTGCCTTTTTGAGCTCATTGAGCTCTGCCTGGACCCTGCCCGGAGCTCACCCTTGACCCGCTGCTCAGGGCAGCTTTGTGCCCACGGCCGCAGTGCTGCTGCGGTGGCAGCTCCCTAGAGCTGAGCGACTCTGCTGTCCTTCAGCCCTGCCCTGCCCTTGCTGCGGGTGGCAGCAGCCCCTTCCCGCCTTCCCTTTCCTGCTTATTATGCCACATGAGCCACTTGAGCTCATTACTGTGGCAGATTATAGGTCCCCAGGTAATAACGCGTATTCAGATAATTACTAACGGATCCTCTGATAGAAATGAACTCGGCTGAATCCCTTCAGTCCTGGGTAAATATTTATACCTGAGCCGACACTTATCACCAGCCCCCGGCGTGGGCGGGAGCCGGCCTCGCCGTGCCCGTGGCTGCGCTGGCTGCGGGGGCTGCGCCGACCCTGCCACGCGTCGGGGGACCTGCCTCACGCCGTGGCTCAGCACCGGCTGGGGACCCAGCGCCACGCCACCTGAGCCCCAAACCAGCTGCGTGAGCTGGGACGGAGCCCATGGCCAGGCAGGGCTCTGCAGCAGCAGCAGTGCCCTGGTGAGGTGCCACCTGTTTTGGCCACACTCACACCACCCGGTGCCAGGCTCTCGGAGCTGCCGCAGGGATCGGTGTTCCCGTAGGGATACGGGGAACACCGCTCACAAAGGGCTTTCCACAGGTGATTCCGCACCGTCGCCGGGCAGGGCACCCACCCATCTGTTGCCAGCAGTTTTGTGTGGCAGATGCCACCCCCTGAGCCCTGCAAATGCCGGCAAGTGTCACCCTCCTCCCCGTGCCCCGAGCCCTGGCTGCAGAGGAGTCACCCCAATTAGACCAACCAGCTAATTAGCTGTCAGGTAATGAATTATGCAGTGATGCCTGGGCTGCAAGAGCTGCATTGATATCATCAGCTCCTCTCATTTCGACACGCTCCTGGTCGCTGGAGCGCCGAGCAGAGCTTGTAAAAGAACTTGGAAAACTTTCAAAGCAAATTAAACGTGTTAATCAGTTGCGCGCAGCGGCAAAGTCACCGGCAGAACGGGCGGGGAGGCTGGCACTGGCAGCTCAGCCGGCAGCCTCGGGAGCAGCCGGCAGCTCCTCCTTGGCACTGCTTGTCACCCTCCTTGTGCTGCAGGCAGGCGGGGGACGGCCGGTGGGAGTCGGTGCCCATGGGCGGCTGCCTGCCCTACTCCCAGGGCAGGAGGGCGGGGCTGGGAGGAAGGAAGGAAAACAGATTCGGGGGTTGGAGGCTGGAGGGCTCCTGGAGTAAAGGGCAGCAGGCACAGTGCCCAGAGTGTGCGTGTGGGACCCAAGCTGTGGAGGGACGCCCGTGGGCCCCGGCTCGCTGCGGGCACAGAGCTGGCACCCCAGGCACCCCGTCTTTGGTCTCTGCACTGCCCAGGCAGGCGGGTGCTGGGTGACACCGCAGCTCTACCCATCCTAGGTAGTGCTGGCGGAATCCAGGGGTTCAGCTGACAGTGTGTTTCTGTCTCTTGCTGCAGCCCGATGAAATAATAGGAGGAAACTTGACCTGCTTGAAATATTGGCACCCCAGCTCTGCCTGGACATTCATCATTTCCAAGAAGTTAGAGGTTCCTATTGGTGATTGTATTTATTTGCTGCCCAGCTCGTGTTGGGTGGTGGGAGAGAGTGGTGTAGGAATGTGGGTATCTCTGTGCAGAGGTACATCCAGGGTGGGGGGAATTGTGACGGCCAACACCGGCCAGGGTCCAGCCCCCAAGCATCGCAGCAGTGTGTGGGGGACATTGCTGGGGCCACCCTGTCACAGGGCTGCCCCCACCCACCCCTCCCAGGCCTGCCTTGCATTCCCCCTCCCCACCACTGCCAATAAATATGGAGCCAGCAGTGAAAACAAATCATATTAATTAATAAGAAGTTAATCAGATTTTCTTGGTGCTCACAGTGCTGTGATCCCACTTTGGTCTGAGAGCTGAATGATGCTCCTTGTGCAACTGGAAATACATG
This sequence comes from Baryphthengus martii, assembly GCA_013396935.1. Taxonomy (NCBI): domain Eukaryota; kingdom Metazoa; phylum Chordata; class Aves; order Coraciiformes; family Momotidae; genus Baryphthengus; species Baryphthengus martii. Next base: position 661,759 of record VWZK01006947.1, read on the forward strand.
GACTTAATTGAAGGTACCAGCCCAGCGCCGCGGCTCGAGCTTGATGCTGTGGAGCTTGTCACCAAGAGTCACTGTGGTGCTCTCCGGGTGGCCTGTGACTGGGGCCAGGGTCTCCTTGTCAAGAGACAGGGAAGGTAAATAAATAATGAAGGTGCTAAGTCAAAGGTAACGTCTCTGACTGGGAAAAACTGGGATAGTCTCACTGGGGAGGGGATGTTTGGGGCCGGTTTGGGGAGGAAAGGCTCTCAGGGAAGTGCCAGGGCAGGGCATTTGCCAGTGATTTAAATGGGCCCTGGGAAAGTTTCCCTTGACTCAGCGCCTCTCAAGAGCTCTTCAGCATGAACAGGATCAGGGACCACTTAAGTCACATTCATTATGTTTAAGTATTTATGAGCGGATAAATATTAAACAGCTGCTCGCTGGGATCCAAGCCTGAGCGAACCGATCAAAACACGGTGCACGCAATGGCCGGGGCAGTGCCTCCGGGGCGGCTGGGTCCGCGGGACGTGCTGCATCACAGATGGCCTCGCACAGTTGCGTGTGTCCTCCTGCCGATCCATGTCCAGTGCCTCCTGGGGCCTCCTGGCATAGCCAGCACCCTGTCCTTGCGCTCCTGGCTTTGCTGGTGGGGCATGAATCCCATGGGTCACCCCAACAGCCTGCCATGGGGAGCTCAGCGCCAGGGCAGGGTCCGGCTGCTTGCAGGGCTCCAGGACATGGCCGTATCTCTGTGTGCTCAGCTCCAGCCAGGCTCTTCATCACCACTTTCATGGAGACAGTGCCTTACATCATGTACCTTCTGGCACCGTAAAAGTTATACAGTGGCCATTACAATTTACATGCTGGCTTATAAAGTTTGCACTTAAAGAAAGCATTTTCCTGTTAGAGCCATTTAACGGTGTGGGAGCTGCTCCAGGCGGTGGCTGGATAATTCAGGACGTGCTTTTCACACAGCTGATTCCCTGTGACTGCTCCATGGATCTCACTGGGTGTTCTGTGAATGGACCTGAACCATCACCACCAGCAGCCATGGAAGAGTCTACCTCAGTGGCATCCCTGCTCCTTGGGCGACCCAGGTACAGCTCTGCACCGGGTGTCTCCTGCTCCCCACAAGTGACAGTGGCAATCCCAGCAGGCTGAGCAAACCCCTGCCTAGCTGGGGGGGGCTGCGCCAGAGCCCCCTCCTCGGACAGCTGGAAACCATCCTCTGGTTTGGTCGTTGCCAAGCACACCATGGCTGGGCCTCAAGCAGGTCCCACTCAACGACTCTCCTCCCTCGCTGAGCGGTGTGCCTTGGCCAGATCTCGGGGTGTTCGCAAAGCCTGAGTTCCCGGCAGATTTGGCCGTTGGGAGGGGATTAGCCCAGCTAATCCTGGCAGGACCAGCTGAGGTTTTGGGGCTCTCGGGGGTGAGGAGGAGGTCAGTGATGCACCTTGGTGCTTACCAAGTGTCTCTGTGCTCAGAAGACAGTGGCTGGACAGGACCCGTGTCTCCTGTTCGCTGCTTGGATGTGGGCGACTGTCCAGAGAGTGAGAGCAGCACTGCAGCCCTGCCCTCCCAGCTCTGCCACCCCCAAACTCTGACAGGCCCCCAGCTCCATCTGCCCCC
>VWZK01006947.1:663747-677448 GCA_013396935.1 Baryphthengus martii
CCTGCCTCTTTGGAATGCAGATTGTGTACTCCAAGGCTTTTTAAGCTGCATTTTAAGAGCTCCTAATGTGATAAGCATTTTCAGTACAACCCTTCCTGAGCCCTCATTTGCTTACCCTTTGAAAATCTAATACTTGATTTAAGTACATTTCTGTTCCCTCCATTTGTAAGGACAAATGTAAAGTAATTGTTTGATATTGCAGTGGTTTCCTCAGGCTCCAGCTCTAATTTCCCACTAATACAGTATTGTCAGGGGGATCAATCTAACCCGGCACCTTCTGCCTCCTTGGAGTGGGTTGGAAATGGCTTTTCTACTGCGAGGCTGGGATTTGTGAGTCTCACTGTGGTTGTTTTTCTCCTTTAAAGGAAAAAAATCATACAAGAAAATATCCCATCTTCCTGCAGACAGCTATTAATCCCCGGCTCTCCCTCTGCCTGCCCACAGCTGGCTCTGGGTGCCCTCACTGCCAGGTCCTCCTGAGGTTCCTGTGGCTGCTGCTGGATGAGAGTGGAAGAGATGCAGGGAGCACTCTATTAGATTTCCATTAATTACCTCCAATTTTTTCCTATTAGACCTCACTGGACAGTAATCATTTCCAGTAAGGCCTCTTAAACAGGTCCATGGTTGTGTTGCATCCCCAGCCCCGTGCCAGAGGACAGAGGGTGCCTGGGGCCGTGGCTCCTCCATAGGCACCTCTGCCCTGTTCCTGTCAGCGCAGGGCTCCGGACACATGGACAAATTGCCCAGGGTCTCCAGCCACTGACCCCTCCCCAGGGCCGGGGATCACCCTTGCTGTGCCCAGCTCCACACTGGCAGTGGGCAGATGGGGCCCGGGAAAGGGGTTTTGTCCCTGTCCTGCCGTACCCTGGGCCGTTCTGCCACCAAGCACGTGGGGATCTCACAGCCGGCAGTACCCCGAGTGCTGGCCCTGCCACAGCACCCACTCTGTGCTGGCAACGCTGCCAGGCTGCTCCCTGCTCTGGGGAGAGCCTGGCTGCTCCCAGACATGTTTGTGCAGGCACTGGTGAGAGGCTGGAGGCTTAGGCAGAGATTTAGATGGTAGTGTAAAATTGCAACCTTTGACAGAAATGCCTGAGATTTACTACGAAAATCAATAGATGATTCAAACACCCCGCACTTGGAAAGGCAAATAGCAGTGCTCCAACAAGCGCCGTTATTGATATTCATGAGCAGTGGTGCTCATTACAGGGCCTGCTAACAGCCTCCTGAGATGGAGTGCTGCAGGATGGGATGAGGCTACGTGTGTGCATTCACGGAGCGGGCACTCCCACGGCAGGCCTGCAATCCACACTGCCTGGTCCTGCCTACATGGTGCTCAGCGTCTCATCCCCACGGATGAGCCCCGTGGGAGCTGTTTGGGTCTCTGTCTCCCACAGAAGCTCATGAGTTGCTGAGCTGAGAGCACAGTGATGCTGTGCCCACCTCTGAGCACTCAAGGATGCAGGCCACCAATCTTGGCTCCAGGCAGCTGGGAGAATTCCCCATCCCCGAAGGCATCAGGAGTCAGGGGGGCAGCTGGTGCCAGGATGGGCTTCGAGAGGTGCATGGAGCGGTGCTGTGCTCACCAGAGGGACTCTGATGGGGCAGACCCTGCCAGGACGAGGGCATTTCCTTTTGTGCCACCCAATGCTGCAGTGCCACAGGGCTTGGCCAAGTTTGGGGACCAGCAGCTGGGCTGGTGCTGGTGCCCCACAAGGCTGGGGTGCAGCTCCTCCTCCCTTCCCTGCCTGCAGAGCCTGTCCTGGTGCAGCTTTTCCTCCAGCCCAGTCCAACTGCACTGCTGGGCAGGGAATTCAAAGGCTGGCCGTGACAAACCTCACTGGCCAGCACTGTCCAGCAAATCGTGCAGCACTTGACATTTCAGTGTAATTGTGGGCTCCTACAAAATGGCCCATTAAGTTCCACCATAAATTACTGCTGTTTGCTTCTAATGCAGAGTCTGTCCCTGGAATGGGCATGGGCACAGGAGCAGCACAGGAGCTGCCCAGCCTTGCCCTAAGAAAACCCCATGCATACGGACCGTTGGCAGCCGCTTTTATTTACACCAAGGGATCGCATGCTGAACAAGGACACCGGTGCCACGAAAGTACCCGTAACAGTAGGATTCTGTGCTTTATTCACAGGACAAAATATCAGTACAACATTTTTCATAGACTTCTTTTTTCAAGCAGATACATCTCACTGTCCTCATGGTTACGCACTGCGCTTAAGTGACAAAAGGCAAAGCGGAGCAGCCGGAGCTCCGCCTACCCCAGCACCACACCGGAACGTGGCCCCACGGGGACAGCCCCACAGCCACTGCCTGCGTCAGGGTGTCCAGGAGTGCCCCTTTGCTCTGGGACACAGAGCAGGGACGTGATCTTGAGCGGCCTGTGTGAAGGCCGCAGCACAGGGCCATCACCACGGCCCCAGGGATGGCGTGGTGGTAAAAGCAAATGGGGCCTCACGCAGCAAGCCACGGCACTGCCAACCTGCCAGGCCGGGCCTGCTGGGCACCCATCCCGCAGTGGCTGCAGGAGGACTCTGTGTCTTCCCCCGTCTTGGCTCATCTTGGAGCATCGCGGCCTCCCACGGGCCGGGGAAGCCCCTCATCTGCCTCTGCTCATGGATTCTGGACAGAGGGTCCTGGCTCCAGCCACCCTGGGCCCCCCTCATGGAAGACTGCAGCCTCACGTCACCGCAGCTCTGCTCCCAGACACTTATTCCCACCTGAAGTCCTGCCCAACCGTTTCATAGAATTTGATATTATAAGGTCTATAAAAGTCCCGAAGCTGCTCGATCACCTCAGGGTCTATCTGCACATGAGTCCTGCCTTTGGACTTGCCCAGGCAGCGAGGCAAGCTGCTGCTCTCCGACTTTTTCAGGCAAGGAAAACCTTTTGTCTTGTTGAAGTAGAAGTGCTTGTCCGTGATAACCCGTTTGATGCCCAGGAAGTCCTGGACTTTGCCCATCTCCCCGGCTGGGTCTGTGATCAACTTCTCCCCGCTAACAAAGTGGATCTGGGAGAGAGGGAAGTACTGGAGCCAGCTCTCCAGGTGCACGGCGTACATCCCGATGCGGATGGCATTCCAGGAGGTGTCCACCAGCCCCAGGCTGCGGTTGCGGAAGGACAGCCCCTCAAAGGTGGGGATGTCTGGCTTCTTGGAGAGCGTCTGCGTGTAGTCCGAGATGGCCCGGGTGACCGGGTTCCTCACCACCACGATCAGCTTCGTGTCCCGGGACATGTTGAAGATCCGCCGCGGTGCCTCCTTGGTGACAAAGTAGCTGGGGGTCTTCTCCACTGTGATCTGGCTGTCGAGTGTTCGTGGCATCAGGCTCCTGCAAGCCAAGCAGAAGGCGGTGGTGAGGAGGGAGCCAGGCCAGGCACTGGGAGGTGGTGTCCATAGCTTGGGGCTGGTGGGATGTCCCCTCCCGGCAGGGCAGGGCAGGCCCAGCTCCCTCGTGCAGCACTGCAACGCCTCCAGCCATGGCTGTCCCCCAGGTCCATCTCAGCCCCAGGGACCCCCCTGCACAGAGGACGGGGACACTGGCAGTCCCCACACACAGCAGCAAGCGGAGACGCTCAGCTGCCAAGAGGGAGGACAAGGGCACGGCCAGGCTGCCGGGGAACCCCGGGAAGCTGTGGCGAGTGAAGGATGAGGCTCCAGGGAGCGGTGCTGCTCCTTTGGTGTGAGCAGGGAGAGAGGGGCTGCCTGGGGACACAAGGGCATCACTCACTCTGCTAGGACTTGATCAGGCCCATGGGCTCTGAGACAGGGTCCAGCACACACCCGTCTGTTTCTGGCACAGGAAGCTGGGCTGCAAGGCCAGGGAGGGAGCACCAGACCAAGGGGAAATGGAGCGTCTCTGCAGCCCAGCTTAGCACTAATTAAATCTTTTGCTTTACATGTCAACATCCAAATCAAATGAAAACTAATGGGATGGAAAGATTTATAAATTGGTGAAACACATTGCAGCCAGGTTCATGCTGCCACGGGTCCCTGGGCTGGAGCAAGCAGGGAGCACTAGCAGCCAGGATGAGGCCAGCACCCCACAGGTACTGACTGGCACCAGCACCCACACTGGGGACCATGCTGAAAAGTGACCCCAGGAGTGTTTTGGTTTTTTTTTTAAACAGCTTGTGTGTCTAACGCGAGGAGTCCACACGTGCCTGGCACAGAGCAGCACACTGGCTGCTGAAAGGCTCACAGACCACGGGGATCCCAAAGAGCAAGAGGGATGTCTCCAGGTCAGTCACCTCCTGCTGCACCTTTCCAGGGGCTCTTCCAAGAGGGAGGGGCGAGCTCAGCCAGCTTGCTCCCTTCACGGACCTGGGGAGGTGCCTCGGAGCAGGCGCGGTGCAGTGAGGGGCACTGGGCAGGAGGCAGCTGCCTTCTGGCCGCATCACCCCGGCAGCCGCTGTGTGAGCAGGGACGGTGTGAGCGCAGCTCCTGGGGCTCCCTGACAGCCCCCCACAATGCACAGCCCCTGGGTGGGCACCGCTGCGGGTGCTCACCCCGGCACGGGGACTCGGGGAAGGAGCTGGGGAGGAGCTGGTGCCAACAGTCACTCTAATGGACTGGGATGTCTGACGAGGCCTGGGGACAGAAGCTGTCAAGGAAAGCAAACATCAGCAACTCTATCGCCAGCAATTCAGCCAGAGAGAGCAAGGCGCTGATTTATTCATGGAAAAACCCCATGCACCCTCGCCAGCTGTGCTGCCTCGCCAGAGTGTTCCTGAGACCTGCCTCTGCCCGCTGACCGAGACCAGGCACCTCCAGGGTCCCCGAAACACCATCCACAGTCACCAGCTTTGGGGCTTGCTCTGTAGAGAGAGACCTGATGAAAGACCTAACCAGGAGGAGATGCAGCAGCACACAACACCTTGCGTGACGAGGGGACCACAATGGAAGACTTGGGGCATTGCAGGGGACGGCAGCATGTGCCAAAGGTGAGGGGCCCCCAGAGGACCTGGGACACTCACCCGAAGGTGACGTGGGGACAAGAAGAGACTATGGTCCAGGGGGACTGGATGAGAAGAGACACGTGAAGAGATGCTAAAGAGATGGGTCCAGAGGTCTGCACCAGGCTGGTGGCTACCAGGGACAACAGCCGGGACCGGCCTCGCTCCCCCCGCTGCTGGCACAGGGCTGTTCCCAGAGCTACCCTGTCAGCAAGGGGACACAGCTACCTGTCCTGGGCAGCCACCCCACGCACCCTCACCAACTCTTGACCAGCCTCCTCGTTTGAAAGAGAACAAACTAATTAGTTAGCATAAATTAACAGGGCTGTTTTACAGAGGTACCTGAGCATGGACGTGGCTTAATTGGCCTTTCCCACTGCTCCGCTTCAAACCCCATAAATCCAGATTACGACTCCCGTTGTTTAATGACTGTCAGGAAATGCTAATTTAGCGGCAGGCACCACGGCTCTACCGCTGCATCACAAACAAGTTTCATCATAAATCAGCACGGGACAGCTTTATAAGTGATTCACTATTACAAGATATTGGTGGAGAATCATAAAACTGCTGTTTCATTAATGGCTCATCTTCAGGCTTGTTAGACTTTCATTATGTGAGCTATTAGGTCCACGTATTCAAAAAATAAAATTGCAGGTTCTAATCCATTATGAAAAACACAAAATCTCTCCATAGTAAATTACTGAAATGAGACAAGAATTGTTTTTTTTTTCTAAATGGACTCCCAGTGTTTGCTGCTCCTGAACAACAGAGACTGCTGAGACAACAAAACACAATCCAAATAGATAAATAAATCACCAGTGAAACCATGCAAGGGGGAGAAATGTCATCCAGGCATTCATCTTTACGTTAACGGCGGGATCCCCGGGGCTGCGAGAGCGGGGAAATGCATTGCGAACTTAATTACAGCTGACTTAAAAATGATATTTTTGGACTTCTGCACTCACAGAGTTATTTGCATACAAATAGCATGTCACACAGCTTTAAGCCCAAGGCTGGAATGCGGAGGTGTGAAGGCTCCCGGTAACCATGCTCTGGTGCCGCACGGCCAGGGCAGGGCTGGAGCCGCTCTTGATGCTTCGGGGACCTGATCCAGGCACCTGCAGCTTTCCCCAAAACCCGAGCTCCCAGCACACACAGAGTGAGTCGCTGCCGCCAGAGCTGAGGGTGCCAGCACGGTGACAGTGACACCCTGGCAATGCCGGCAGTGAGGGACAGCTGGAGAGGGGACACTGAACCCGCCCTTCTTGGGAGAGCTGCTGGAACCGAGAGACATTGAGCAGCCACCTCCTTCTGCACCAGCAATGGGGGATGCTGCTGGGAGGGGGTGGTGTGGCTGCCCTGCTAGATAACAGGTCCTCCCTTGATGGCAGAGCTGGAGGGGGCCACCTCTGCCGCAGGAGGGGCAGGGTGTGGCTTTGGTGGCTGTTCCCCTTGGCCCCAGCCGCTGCCAGTGCTCCCCCTCGGCACGGTCACACTGGAGAAACGCCGAGGCCTTCTCCACCTAGCAGCATGCACAAGCCACCCCCCACCGTATCCCGTCGATGGGAATGTGCCGTGCGGCATAGCCGAGGTCACAGCTGCTGCTGCTGAGTGAATACCAGGGCAGCTCCGCACAGAGATCGCTGGGGACCGAGCTGCAGCGGCAACACTGCGGGAGAGAAAAACCCCACAGGAGGATCTGAACATGGGTGACTCAGTTCCTAAAGTCCTTTAGTGCCACTGCACACGGGCACCAACGCTCCCTTCCAGCCTGCAGGGTCAGAGGCTGTGGCTGCCCACGCTGCACACCAGGTACATCCAGCTGCTGGCACGGTCCCAGGAGAGTTGCTGTCCTCTGACGTGACCGAGCCAGCATCACTCTGTCTCATGGCACCTGGGAGCTGGCACCTCCCTGGGCAGCCCCCAGGGCCCCATGGCTTTGGGGTGGCAGCAGTGGAGAGCCCAGCCTTGGCTGCAGCTGTGCCGGTGCGAAGGCAGCGCCTCGCCCTGAAGGAGTTAACTTCTCACCAGCACCTTTCCTAAACTTAAATTATTAATTTTCTCATAATCTGCCTTTGGGCACCCCGCGGCCCCTACAACACTCCCACATTAAAGAAACATGCGCTCCCTTGCTGGCTGCACCACTTTGATGTCGAACATGCATGAAACACTCTCCTGGGGAGGAATTTGTACAAAAATTCATCAGGTGATTGAGATATTGGAGATAAGCAGACATGGAGACAGTACCCATCCGACAATCCCATTACAGCACCAGCCTCTCCATCCAGCTTGCATCCCTAGTAAATATTTGCCTGCTGCAGCTCGCTGGACGTGGCAGGCTCATCCCAGGCTCTCCTCGGAGGCTAGAGGCTGATGTGTGTGCAATCCTGGACTCCATCCACTCATCGGCGTAAAAACAAACTGTTTAATTTGGCAAAAACTCCCAAGTGCTGGCTCCCGTGACGAGGGTTGTGCGCTTCCCTGCTTCCAGCTCACGTTGCCGGCTCAGCGGCTGCATCTGGGACGCGGCCCATGCGCAGGCAGGGAGAGGGTGGCCGGAAACCAAAATCTTCCAGCACAGGCTGGGGGGCCAGACCGGCTGGTGGGTCACCAGGTGGCGGGGCAGCGGTGAGGGTCACGGCTCCGTGCGGCACCGGGAGACTGGGAGAAGGGTGGGCTGCGAGCATATTGCCGGCTGCAGCTCCACGTGTTGGAGATGAACTCTTCAGGAGCCCAGACTGGCATTGGGATGGAACCGCAGGACCGGCCCACCTTCACCCTCGGCAGGTCCCCTGCCCACAGCAGTCACAGCCTGCCCCTCGCCCGAAGCTGTGCCGGAGGGCTGCCTGCCATGCTGCTGGGCAGGAGCAGGGCAAGGCACGGGCAGAATCCCAACGGCAACGGCGGAGTAAGCCCGGCTGCTGCACAGGAGCCAGTACCACCGGGGGATCTGGCCCCAAATTCCCTGCCCACTGCTGACGGGGCTGTGCCATGCTGTGCCACGCTGCGGGTGCCCATGGCTGGAAGCTCTTGCCTGGTGGCCCGGCACTGCTGGGCTCAGCAGTGCTGCGTATGCCATCAGCAGATGAAAGCTCAAGCAAAGCTGCATGGAGATCTCAGCAAAACTGGGTCAAGCATGCAAGAAACTGAGGTGTGATGAAGATAAAAAGCTCTCCCGGCTGAGTGACACTGCAGCAGACATCCAGGACACAGGGACACCCTGGCCGAGAGCCGCACAGCCGGTACGTCACAGTGAAAGACACCAGAGAGGGTTCACAGGGCAAAGAGGAACCACCGGAGACGAGGGGGCTCGCCCCAGGCACAAGGTCCTGCAGCACTGAGCCCAGGCAGTGGCTGGCCTGTCCCCATGTCCCCACTGCCACCACCCCGTGCTACGGCAGCCTCGGATTTAACAATGGATCGGCCGCCTTTAATAAATGTTTATGTTCAAAGAATTTACACCAGTGCATGCAGGTAATGAGGGACATTTCAATGCATAAAAGCAGTGCGAACACAGTAATTAACTTTGTTGCTGATTCATTTTTAATCATTTAAATACTCCAGAGATTTGCAGTGTCCTTTAAGTCAACAAAATCTTTTCCAAAGGGCATATTGCCGATGTCCTTCATGCGCATGAGTCAACGTATAGCTCCCATCTTCCTAAACAACCACCCAGCACCAACTGAGAGTCTAACAAAGCCCAAGGCCACCAGGTTGGGGCAGAGAGCCCCCAGTGAGCACACCCAGCCCGGTGTGAGCCTACCCGCTGGGTGAGGCCCCATGGCAACCTTTTCCATCAGAGAAACTTTAAAAGTGAATATTCATTGTAAAAAGCCACCTAATATGCCCCAGCTGCTGTCACAATTCCCTAGTTAAAGGCTAGTGACAGAGACGTGCTGCCCACTGGTGCTCCTCCAGCGCTCAGTATTGTGCAAAGGGATGGGACAAGGCACCAGCACCAAGAACAAACTGTGGTGAGCCAGTGGCAGGTCCCACAGACTCCCAGTCACACACCAGCACTGACACAGGGTGACTCCAGCCACATTTAACATGCCTGCTCCTGGGGACGTGGTCATTGTGTGAAGGATCCAGGGCTGCAGACATCCCAAGGGGCTGGGTGCTGTTGGCCACACGCTCAGGGGTGCCTGGCACCATTTGTCCTGGAAGCCTGCTCCAGTCCCTGCTCCATCCTGGCAGCAGTGAGTCGCACACACCTCGCCCTCAGCCGCCCCTGGGACACACACCACGTGGCAGACACCACAGACAACACCTCAACCAAAACCCAAGGTCACTAGGGACTGGCGTCCTTCACCAGGCAGCTCTACAAAGCACCTGTGTCCATGGCCACACCAGGTTAGGAGCTGGATTTTGTGCTCCCAAAGCGTGGCTTAGAAGAAATTGCAGTGTTTACAAACAAGGTCACGGAAGACAGAGCCAGAACACGTGTCATTAACACTGCAGGCTTGGCATCCTGCATGGATGGACTTCCCTGCATTTCTCTCAGCGCCTTGGTGTGGGGTCCCCTCTCAGGGCCTGGATGAGGGTCTCTGTGGCACCCAAGCCCACCCAGAGGTGCACTGGGCAGTGCTAAGCAAGGCTACTGCCTGCAGGCAGGGAGCAGGGAACACACTGCTGCAGAGCAGCTCCTCACACTCGAGTCTCTGCCGGAGGTTTTGTAGCCATTCCTCAGAGCCAGGCCACTTTCTGAAGTCAAGGAAATTTCAAAGCATCCTTGAAGCTTGCTGCCTTCCTCTCTTCTTACTAATTAACTTTAGCAAAATGCACTGTCAGTCAAGCCCACAAAACGCTCCGCGTTGTCAGGCAAAGCCTAATGGGCTCCCATTTGTGTGTGAGCCAACCTGGCCATTAGCAGAGAGCAATTAGTGAGGCGGAGTGCAGGAGACGACTTCGCACGCTCCCTCCTCTCCCTCCCGACGGCACAGGGACGGGGGTGGCACTGTGATGCTCCCCGGCTGCGGGCTCCGCTCCCCAGGAGCACCTCAATCACAGGCAGTGCAGGGCAGAGCCCCAGCAGCACGGATGCCACCAGGACCTGTCACATGGGCACGTGGTGAAGCTCGGGCTCGGCCCAAGTGCCGTTCCCCAGGATGGGATTCAGGCAGGTGGATCGACACGGGAGCCAGCGCGGGCTCTGCCATGACAGCCTCTGCCTCCTGGCTTAGATCCTGCAGACAGGGACACAGCAGAACTGCCGGGCAGGAGCCAGGCTCAGCCTGCAGATCAAGCTTCTGGGAAAAGTCTCTCTCTGTGAAAATAACTCCGGAGCGTCTGACAGAGTTACTTGGGAATCCTGAGGGGAAAACTGCCCCCTGCAATGCTGTGATTAGTGTCACTGCTCAAAGTTAACTGCCCATTAAACAACGCTGTCTTCCCTGTGTTCTGGAAAATATCAAAGGTTATTGGCACACGCTACCTGTAGCAGGAAAAAGCTCTATATTGAACATTTAGTCCAGGATTGGTAATGAATCGATATTCCCCCGTAGCTGGCTGTTTGGTTTCAGTTGTCTTAAAACAGATTGTGCTAAAAATACCTTTCCTGTAGTGTATCTGTAGCTAATGAGGCAGATTGGAGCGGCTGATGGGAACTGGAAGCGGTATGGGTGTTTTGGGTCCAAGGCAGCTCCTGGGCAGTGGTCTGGCAGGAGGAGAGCAGAAGGGCCAGCTCTGCCCGGAGTGTGGTGCCTCAGGGCAGAGGGAGCCAAAGCTGCCCCAGTGATGGCAGGAGCTAAGGCAGGAAGCACCACGAAAACAGCAGCTGTGAGCAAGTGTGACATTTGGAGCCAACAAGGACAGGAGGATCAGGAGATGACCCCTCCCGCTGGTTCTGCCACCTCCACATCAGACCAACTCCAGGGCGGTGAAAACGTGGAAAACCAGAAACGGCTGGTTTTGGAGCATCAGAGGAGCTCAGCTCTCATGCTGCTGTCAAGCTGCATCGAAGACCTACTTGGTCCCTCCACTCGGCTCCCTATGGGGACACGAAATGGGACAGATAGAGCTGGAGCAGCTCCTGCCAGCAAAGTCTCTGCTTGTGATGGGGAAAGCCTCTGCCTTTGCCTTTCCAAGGCGTCTGTGCTCCAGGCCACCTGCAGAGACCTCCCCTGCACCACAGTGCTCCTCCAGCACAGGGGCATCACCTCTGCCCGGCTGGGGACGGCCACTGGACAGGCCAGGAGCAGGGCCCCTCCCCTGGGTCCCAGCAGGGCAGCCCAGCACAGACAGCTCCCATGGCATCGGCTCTGCCCTTCCCAGGGGCACGGTCCACGGTAGGACCCTGCTCTCCTGCTCCCGGCCTCTTGGCAGAGCGACAGGAGCTCCTTGCGCTGCGGGTTAGACCTGCTCCACATTTAATTGCTCCACTTGCAGGGAGGAAAATCAATTCCACGTTTTATACATTAGCAGCCTCTGTGCTTAAGTTTTGGCCCATTTGCGAGGTTAAAAAAAAAGTAATAAAACCATGGAAGTGTCATTTAATTGTTTTAGCTGAACAGATCTGGAGGCTCTGCTGCTCCAGTGTGCCTGCTCCATCGATCCAGACGCAAAGCCAGGCCTCGGGCAGCGTGATGCTCACCCAGGTACGCTCCCATCACTGCCCCCAACTCGCTCCACAGCTGCCCATCGCCTCTGCCACCCACTGTCACTGGCTGTGTCCCTCCTGGTCACAGGGGAGTCCCTTCACATGGAGGATCCCAGGCTGAGCCACAGCTTGGGCAGGAGGTCCGAGCTCAGCACTCACCGAGGCAGCCCCTCGGTGCTCAAGTGTGTGTGGGAGGGGTCACAGCTCCCGCCTCCTGGACCAGCACCATGCTAGGTGCTCACAAGTGCCTTTAGGTGTCCCAGGCAGGGTCTGCCCCAGGGCACAGCCTCTTTCCTTCATTCAGACAGGTGCTGGCAAGTGTTGCCCCAGCCAGGGTCTGTGGCCCCAGCTTTCCTGCAGGAGTAGTGCCATGAGGTTCAGTCCTCTGCTGGTAGCAGCCAGGAGCTGCTGGAGTGGGAAGCACAGGAGCCTGGGGAGCTCGCAGGGCCAAGGACAGCATAGGGGGGACCCCAGCTCAGAACCGGGGGGGCTTCTTCCCAACCAGGCGCTGAGCACATGCAGCTCCCCTCCGAGCGAGGGGCTCAGCCAGAAGACCCATCCTGCTGCTCTGGATGCCCTTCAGACAAACTACCACTGTCCTTACCTGCCCAGATCATAGGGTGCTCTCAGCTGTGGGCTCTGAGACAATACAGGAAGGGTGTCAGTGCCTGATATTGGGAGAGAGGGTGGGGGAATGACACAGACCCACCGAGGGGCAGGAGCAGAAGGACAGTGCTACAGCCACTCTGCAAAGGGCAGGAGGAGCTGCCCACGCTGCAGGACAGCCTTAGGAGAGGGAAACAGCTTCAGCGAGCTCCACGCGCACCTCTCCTGCCTCTGCCATCGCCAGCCGCTGGTACTGCTACAAGAGGAGCTGAACATTCCTGGCCACAGGTGACCCCAGTAGGAGGCAGGGCAGCAGAGCTGCCTGTGGCCGCAGACAGACCTTACCAGGCAGCGCCTGAGCTGCCTCCCCAGGCACCAGTCCAATGCCCAGTAGGCAGGTGCTGCTCAGAGCAGCACTGACCTGCGCACGGTCAGCAAGTGGCATCCTCAGGCCACAGGCAAGGCTCACGCCTGCCCAGCGGGAGACAAAGCAGGCCCCCGGCAGAGCTGGCAGCGAGCACCGCGTCACGGTGCCTCCTGAGCTGATGGCAGCTGAAGAACACTGCCCTGTGCTGGAACAGGGGACACACCTTCGCTGGGAAACTGCTGCTGAGATGGAGGAACAAGCCAGGTGTGCTGCCTCCCACCACCATGCTCCGACACACTGACCATACCGGGTGTCCTTTCCCAGGCTGCGAGCTTGTAGGCACCCAGGGCCAGGCCAAGCCCTCCTCTGCCTCCCGAGGCTCATGCCCAGTAGAAGCATCATGGGCCTGCCCAAGAGCAGCCCCGAGCTCCTGCAGCACTGCACCATGGCGCAGCACCAACCACCGGCACACCGGGCTGGGGGTCTTGCGGTGAGCCAGAGGTGAATTCCCGTAGCATCACGTGCAGGGCCATAGGCAGGAGATGAGCCCATGTGTGCTGTGACCTGCTCCCACGCGGCACTTGCTGCCACTCTGTGAGCGCTCCGAGCTCCTTGCTAAAGCCTCTACTGAAATTAAAATCCCACCATCTCCTGGTGGCAACACACTGGCTGTTCTCTGCAAATTATGAGATATCTCAGACCAATCTGCTCTTATCCAAGTTCAGAGGCACGGTGATGGAGGACAGAGACTGTCCTCCCAGAGCCAGAGATCGAGCTGATGGCAAAAGGGTGCTGAGGCACCCTGAGCAGAGCTGCAGTGTGGGGAGCTGTGCTGCCCACGGACTGGCCACTCTCTCACGTTCTGGAGCACCCTTCATATGAAGAAGTGTTTCCTCAGACGGGATGGGAAACCTGTTACAGTCGCGGCTCCGGAGCCTGCTCCCGGCAGTGGTGTGGCTCCAGCAGCCACGTTCCTTCGGCTGGGAGGGACCGAGCCGGGGAGCGGCTGCCCTGCCCGGAGCCAGCCCGGTCCCGCGGGGCACTGCAGGAGGAGAAGTAAGAGGGAAAATTCCCCCAGTGCAGCCGGACAGACTCCGCCGGCAGCACGAGGACGCCCGCCCGTGCGCTCCTGGACGGCCCGCTCCCGCCCGAGGCAGGAGCCGCCGC
>VWZK01006947.1:678215-754787 GCA_013396935.1 Baryphthengus martii
GCCGGGGCTCCTGCGCCTGCCCCCGCGGCCGCCAGGACAGGAAGGTGAAGCGGCCCCCAAGGGGGTGTGAGCAGCCACCGGTTGGCAGCCGGGCAGCCGGTGCCGAGGACTGTGCGGGGACACAGCTTGCAGCAGTCTGGGTACCCGCGGGCAGCGAGGCAGCGCGCCCAGCCCGTCCCATACCCGGGGATGCTCCGTCCCGGGTGCCGGAGCCGCGCTGCCCGGCAGCAGCTTCCTCCAAGGAAGAGAAGGAGGCACGGAGGAGCCGCCCCGCACGACAGCGGCCATTTCTGTCCTCAGCAAGGGCAGGGAGAGCAGCCGTCGGCCGCGGTGGTACCGCCGGTAAGCAAGAAGGAAAGGCTTGAAGATGATGCAAGAATTAAATTTTGCTCTCAGGCTGGGGATGCCCAGCCTTGCCTGTCTGGTTTCTGATGCCCTGCGAGCAGGCTGGCCCAGGAGAACCACGAGGCTGGTGCAGGGTGTGGGTGCAGAGTGTTGCTCCATCCCCACCACTCCGGCTCGACATGGCATTGTTCCCTCTCGCACCCTGACATCCCAGGCTCCTGCTTGGCTGTTCATGCTAGAGCCAAAGGGCTGCGTGCACGCCGCTGAAGCATTTACAGTCACCATCCTGCTTTCTCAGCACAGAAAACTCGTTCAGCTGCAAAAAACTACTTGTCTCGTTACTTGGGAAGAATAATGATAATAGAGACAGGCAAGAAGTGCCAGCCCAACACAAACAAGGATGATGCCGGCCCAGGGTGGGGATGAGGTTTCCTCTTGTGCAACACCAAGGAACTCAGTGCAGATGTAAAGAAAGATGGAAAAGACAGCTGAAAAGCAGTGCTACCCACAGCCACTTTTCACTTGTGCTGGTGTGGGACCACTGGGATTGGACCTCCCTGGGAGTTTAACCATCGTTTCTTAAGGAAGAAAGAGTCCGCTGGCTCAGGAGAGCTCTGGAACTGGAGGACAGGAGCTGAGTCCTTGTGGGTACAACGTCATCATCCTGCTGTGCCAAAGGGACCCCCACGGGGGTTTGCATCTGGGGCATTTGCTGCCATATTTGCTGCTCTGTGTGACAGCAGCTTCTACCCAGGAGGGCTGGGGGCAGCAGCCCTCTGTGGGGGTCAGGGTAGGAGGACAGAGCCGTGCATCCAGTGCTAGCCAGGAGGAGCCAGCAGCACAGGGCTGTTCCTGGCTGATGTAAAATCACCCACATATGGTACTTCCACCGGGTCGTGTGCCCTCCATGTGAGCTAGTGCAGTGCCAAGCAAGGAGGAGGCATTGACAGAGCCCATGGGGCTTCAGCCCCTGGTCTAGGGGATGCTGCCCTGCCTGGGCAGGGGTAGCAGGGCAGGGGCACGGGAGTGGCGGTACCGAAGGGCTGGGCATTGGCGAGCTCCCCTTCCAGTGGCAGGAGGTGTCCATCACTCAGTTCCACCTTGTGGCAAACCGCCAAATCTGTGGAAAAGTTGCTTTTTCCATTTTTAGCCATTTTATTCTTTCCATGTGGTGATCCAGCCTCAGCAGCAAACACATTGCTTAAGCATGAACATGAAGGCATCCGGATAAATAAAGCTGGTGTGGATGCCGAGACACCTCCAGGTTTCTCTGCTTGCAAAGGAGGAATGTTTTGTAAAGCTGACAGTTTTACTTCCAGTCTTTGTATCTTTGCAGGGCACGTCTTTCCCATGATATGTTTGCTGTTTACACCCCACTCCACAGAAACAACAGCTTTCAGGCGCTTTTGGCACACTCCCAGCCCTGCCACCTGTGCTAACAGGAGCCCCAGGAGTCATCCCCAGTGGGATCCCCCCGGGGGAGGGGGGAGCCAGGCACCAGCTGCTGCAAGAGCTGCCCCAGAATGGCCGGAGGAAGGAGCCCTCTGCATTGCTGCACATTCCCCTTCTCATCAGCCAGCACCTTGCACCACAGGGGTTGGAGAAATGACCGTGAGCTCTGGAGAAGGTCCTTCCTCTCTCTACACTCCTACTTCATCCACTCCTGAACTGACCTGGCACTGCATTTTGCTGCCAGCCTTACACCTTCCTCTCCTTTATTTTCTTTTCTCCACCTCCGTTAGTTCCTTTTCAGGGTCTCACCAGTGCCCTCCTCTCCTCCTCACCTCTCCTGGGTTCCTGGCTCTCTTCCCAAGCGGATCTTTCCTCCTCCATTGCTCCCAAGCTTTGCGATCTCCCTGCTGGGGTGAGATTTACCAGAGCAGCTGGAGCCCCTACTGCCTTGCCCAGCATTAACCCTAAAGGTCCCTCACAGAGTCCAGTCCCTCCCAGGCCAGTCACAGCTCATTGATGCTGGTTTGTTCCAGAACAGTTTCTTCAAATGCCTCCAGGATGACTCTCAAGGTCTTCCCTTCCCACCCTGCCCAGAGCAACACCCAGCTCACGGGACCGCAGGTGCTGTGGTCAGACAAAACTCATAACACACACACACACACACACACACACACACGCACCATGGAAGGGATCTGGAGCTTTCCCTTATCCCGTAGCCCTTTCGCCTTGCTCCCCCTTCCCCAAGGCACTGATCATTCCAGGCCATGAACTGACAGGGCAAGAACCACTGCCAAGGGGCTGCCGGCTCAGCAGGTTCACCAGGAAGGACCTGGTCCAAGGGCTCATCCCAGGCACAGAGAGCTGAAGAGCTGGCAAAAAAAAAGAAAGGTTGCAGAAGTGTAGGAAGAGGAGATTATTACAGAAACACACAAAGAAAGTCTGTGCCAAGAGCACATGAAACCTATAGGAAGAAAGGGAAGCAATAAAATGTGTACTGGAAATAGCAAATAAGATTAAAAGTGCTATTCTGTCCTTGATGTCTTCCAGTTGTAGGCAGAAAAGATCAAGGCTAGAATTTATTTCCAGAGCCAAAAAAAGCCCTCAGGGCCAAAGTGTCATTGTTAATCCAGTTTTCTGTGTCTAACATGTATGTCATTAACAACCTTTTGATTCTGGGCTGACAAACTGCCACGTCTCTTTGTGCTGGGAATTGATGGCTGAGCAGTGCTCGTACCTGGGCTGGGGGTCCTCAGTGCCCCAGGGCAGCTGAGGCTGAGCTGCTCCAGCCTCATGGCCCTGGCAATGTCCTTGAACGGCTGCACGAAGCCTCCACCAAAGTGACTGCTGCTCAAGTGCCTCCTCAGCCTCCCTGTCCTGGCAGGAATCTTGGGGCTGGAAAAATGACATTTCAGTGTTTTGCAGCAGGAGGTGAAGGAGTGAGGGATGCAGTGAAGGGGCCAAGGGGGGTGTGAGGATGAGTGTCCAGGCTAACAGTGCTCAGAGACCTGCTGTGGGTGCTGTGATGGGGGGCATGCCAGTGGGACCTGGCCATTCCCCATCACTGGGAGCACACTGGGACTGTGTCCTCTCTCTTGTTCCAGCCAAAAGCAGAGGCTCTGGCATCACTGCCGTGGCCATCAGCACTTGGGTGGTTTTCCCCTCCCTTTCATAGAATGGTAGGGATTGGAAGTGACCTCTGGAGATCATCGAGTCCAACCCCTTTGGTGCAGCACTTGCACCATCCCAGCCTCCGTGAGAGCCGCAGGACATGGAGGTGAATATTCCATCCTTACTGACACTCCAGCTGCCCTGGCCTCAGAGCTGATCCTGAGGCTGCTCCAGCTCCCACAGCACCTCAGGTCATCACCACCAAACTCAAAGCTGGCTGGCAGGTCTCCCATCTCTGAAGTGCAGGGTCTCCCCAGGGCAGCGGAGTCCAAAAGTGCCTGTCAGACAGCAGGGTGAAAGCAGACTTTCCGATCTGCCTTGAATTGAGTCTGAAACTCCTGTTAAGCCTCGTTAATCAGTTGTAAATGCACTGTACTCTGAATAAGGCCAGAAACAGTAAATTTAATTTTGACTCTGACTCAAGCTACTTTGGTCCTAATTCTGAGCCTCTTGCCCAGCTGGAACAGCCAGCCCTGGCCATGCTGCATAAACTCATTTGATTCTGAAATGCATTTTTAAGCAGGATGGAGTAGTGCTTAAAAGCTAAATGGCTTCCCCCGGCTGTAATCACTGCTAGCAGAGTCCTGGAATGAAAGGGATAAAGTCTGGGGGCGGGGGGAGGTTTTAATCTCGCTGAGTAGATTACAGCGATTACTGCAATTTAATCCTTACGTATCTGTCACTGACGCTGCAAAGACCATAACTGGAGGTGGACAGGGGTGCACTGATGCCCTCAGGGCTCCCGCCCCTCACAGCGGGTGGCTGTGCCACAGCCCTGCCGCCCACTGCGCTAGAGGCCACGGCTGCTCCCGTGGGGATGGGGTCCAGCAGGTGCCAACCCCGATGCTGCAGCTGGTAAATGATGATGCCCAGTCGGGCTCAGCCTCCATCCCCAGCCATCGCTGACTGGGCAGAGCTGGCAGCTGCTGTGGGCTGAATCCTGCCCATGGGGCTGGGCACCTCCCGGTTGTACTGGGGCTGGAGATGATGAAGGCCTGAGGATGAGCTCCTGCCACGAGGACGGGAAGGGAAGGGCCACGGGAACAGGCAGAGCGAGGGTGACCCATAGGCTCCACATGTCCTGGCCCTTGAGGGCAGCTGATCTTCACTTGCTCCACCACAAGCATCTCTCCCACTGCTGAAGGAGCCAGCGGCAGCTCGCTGGTGTCGCAGGGCTCCGGGCGGCCGTGCCGGGTCTTCCAGCACCTCGTGCCGCAGAGCCACCTTACGAACAGCGCGGTGCAGAAAATGATGCAGTCGGCAGAGTTCATCTGCACGCTGCAGCAGAGAGGGACCCGGGAACCATCCTCCGCTCCTCATCATTGCACCATCACGCATGGAGCTCTCCCAGGCTCTCCGCAGCGTCTGCTTAGGTTAAATCTCATTATCATTCCTTGGGGATCACAGGGGCAGGAGCTAGTTCTCCAATAACTAGAAATATCTCTTTGGCTCACAGACCTTCACAATTATATTTAACTGCAAATGAGGAATCTGTACTCAAACACAAGCTGGTAATTTTTTTTTTTTTAAAGCTTGTTTTCAGTATTACCTCATGTTCAGCCCAGCTCTTCTGTAGCTTTATAACCCCGCCCTCACCTTACATAAACTTTAAATCAGAAAATAAGAAGCAAGCTGCCCCATTCATACTGAATGAAGAGAACTGGGTAATTCACACTCACTCCCAACACACTTTGTCCTCTGGCACCATCACTGGGTGGAGGAAAGGCTGCCCTCTTCTTTCTCCCTGCCCTGGAAAGCCCCTCTCCATGTGCCAGGAGGTGTCCCTGCCCATGCTGAAAGCCATGAGCTGGTTAAAAACCAACAAGAGCCCCAGAGAGCAGGGTGTGCTGACAGGTCTCAGGCTGCAGGAAAGCTGTTGCTTGAGGGGGGCCCCCTGCAATCACCCCCACATCAGAATCAACCCACCTGCAGCATCTCCTGGGGGCTGCTGGGCACCTGGGAGCAGTTCCTTCCTCTTCTGACCCCTCTGGGCAAGCACCCCAGTGCTCTGGGGGCCCTCAGACCACCTGAGCTGCACCCAAAGCTCAACACCCTGCCAACAGGGCTGCAGGAACCCAGGCAACATCATCCCCACTGCTGACAGCAGACTGCTGGAAGGTTTTAAAGCCTCACCCTCTGCCAATTGCCAGATCCTGACTCATCACCCACCTTCTCCTCACCTGGGGCTGTGAAGGGGCCAGAGGAACCTGCATGCAGAAGGTCTCCTCATGGGGTGCTCGAGGGGGTGCCGGCTGTTGGGCATCCTGGAGAGGGAAGGTGTGGCTGTACGAGACACGAGAGGTTGTGACAGGCAGAGCAACAGAAGCTCCTGTGGCAGCTCTGCACTAAAATTAACTTACTTGAAAGCAGTTTCTGGTGCATTTCCACAGGAGCCCAAGCTGTGAATGAGAGATGCGTTCCCGTCTCATCAAGCTGCGGGCAGGGCGGTGTGGCCTGTGCAGGCAGCCGGTGGGCAGAGCACGCGGGCGGCACGGAGATGCGGGTTGCTACCAGTCTGGGTGGGCGAGAGGGGGATGTGGGGCTGGATCCATTCTGCCCTGTGCCATGGCCCATGCCCGGAGCGGTGCTCCCAGCAGCTTGTGCTGCTTGCGCTCCCCTCCCTGTAAAACACCAACATTGACACCCCTCTCTGGCTGTTGGGAACAGCCAAACCCAGCCACTGGTGACATTGCATCAGCCTCTGACTGCGGCAGAGGGGAGGCAGGAGGATAGTGCCTGCTGCGTGGGGGCCCCCAGCCCGCAGTGCCAGCTAGCTCACAGGCTTGCCCAGCCCGGTGCCCTCCTGCAGCTCTGCTGGGCAGCATGGCTGGAGTTCGAGAGCTCCCCCGAGCCCATCTTCCCTGCCATGGCCACTAATTCCATCACGGCCCATGCGAGATCAGGGTAGTAAATGCACCTCGAGGAGAGGCTCTGTCTGCTTCTGAATCAGCTGTAATGCACCAGTCCCTGCTGAGGGTCCCAGGGGTGTGGGCCGCTCTGCACCTGCCCACATTGGACACCTGGATGGGCAGGAGCAAGCTCCAACCGCTCGGGGAGCCGCAGCCTCACCACACCATGCTGCAGGGAGCCAGGAAGGCTCATGGGGGTGGGATGCCCGTTGAGGTGATTGCCCATGGGGCACAGCCCCAAGCCCCGATTTGTGCTGGTACCACGAGGCACCCTGGCTGCCAGGACACACAGTGGTGTGGCACGGCGGTGCCGCACGTGTGAGGTGTGGCCGGAGCCGCGTGGCTGTGGTGCTGGTGCTCTCCCCACCGGCGCAGCCATTTCCCGGCGAGTGTGCATCCTCCAGATCAGAAGCGCTCTCCAGCAGGAGCACTTTGAAACACCCTGCCTTCTATTTTTAATGGGATTGAAAAGAGAACAAAACCGTTTAAGAAGTTGAGGAATCAAAGCAAGTGTCCCCACGTCACACCCAGCGCTCACAGCTATATCCTGATTAATGACAAGAAAGAGGGGGAAAACAATATTTAATCACACCCTGTTTATACTAGAGCCAAAAATCAAAGCACTGCATTCCTCTTTCATGAGAAAAACGAGGTGGGCATTTCCCCTCTGGTGATTAAGTTTCTCACTACAAGCACATCAATTTCCGTGATTTGGCACAGGGTCCTCGATCACACCACAAATGAGGGCTTCCTTAGCAACAAAATATTACAAACACCGAGCCAGATCCATACACAAGACACCGACATACATCTATCATTTTGTCTGGATTATCTCAATACGCTTCTCCTTGGGGAGCTGGAGGTACGGCAGTTGCAGCCAAACCACTGCTAATGATCTGTCGGCTGCAGCAGCCCCAAGTCGGGACACCACGGTGCTCCAGCCACCATTCCCAGGTCCCTGGGGCACGGGACCCCACATGGGCAGTGCTCCCGCATGTGCATGGCTGAGGCCTGGGCAGAGCAGGGTACAAAGGCTTTGGTGGGATGAACTCGGTGGGCTGGGCATGGCCCTGCGGGAGCCGGCTCCGTGGTGCTGGCAGTGATGTCGCGGGGCTGTCACTGGCCAGGTCTGCAGCAGAATCCGTGCCGAGGAGGGGGCAGAGCAGGTGCTCAGCGTGGCAGCGGGTGGGGAGGGTGGCACAGCCCCGGGGATCACAGGGCTCAGTGTGGGGAATTCATCTCTGCCCCTAGCCCAGAATATGGGTCAGGCAACATGTCATTCCCACAACCTCTGCTCATGCCCTCCTCTGCTTCCCTCCTGCCCACATTGATTTGCTCTGGATTCCTTGATTAATTAATCTAGGAGAAATGCAAGGTCTGTTAATTACCCCTGATTAATTAGGGTGAACTTTTAATTGTATCCCTAAGCTGAGATGTGCTGTTCAATAGGATTCGTAATTAGTGACCCAGCAATCTCTTTTAAAGCAATTAGCCCAGTGTAACAAGTGAAACGAGCTGGGAGCAGCCCAGCAGGCAGGGATGCTCCTGCGGTGCTCCGGCATGGCCAGGCTACACCGACTGTGCCACGGGCCGGCAGGGCGTGCAGCAGGGCCCCAGTACAGAGCAGTCTCCACGCTGTGTCCCGCATCCCACGGGACACGGCAGTGGTCGCAGCGATGGGTGCCACAGCCACGTCCGCTGGCTGGGACTGCCCTGCGCCCTCTCCCACCCGGGGACCACGGCGGGTTCATATCCCTGGGGAGCTCCTCTGTGCACTGTGATGTTTCTGATTAAAACCACCTCAACTCCATCCAGAGATGGGGAGAGGTAGAGACCAATCTGGTTTGAAAAGTCCTCCCAGCTCCGTGATCGATTGACTGGCATCCCCCAGAGCCTGCAGCCACCACAGAAGCACCTTCCTGGGCAGCGCGGGCAGAGTGGGGTTGATGGCCACGCTGGGTGCCCAGGGTCCCCGCACATGCCCCCAGCACTGCGCCGCCAGCTCCTGGTCACGGCACCGGTGCAGCACTGTGGGGTGTCCCAGCTGTGTCCGGAGAGTGGAGACACGGTGCCTGGCAGAGGGGTGGCACACACTGCCCTGTTCACCAATGTCCTTCTGTCCTTCCATACTTCTGTCCTTCTGCCTGGCATTTGCACACTTGAGCAGAAGGCTCTGGCAGGCAGAAGAAAACTTTCTTCTCATTGACTTATTTTCATCATCTGCTACAATTTAATATCCAGGTCAGGAAGCAGATGGAAACCAGCCCAGTTGTCCTGGCTAATGGGGACAGGAGCAGTTGTTTATGAGTTCTTGTTTACTCAGTTAATTAACTGCGCCAACAAAACCAGCCGCTCGTCCACTCCTGCTCCCACCACAGCTCAGGGGGTCGGGCACCGTGGGAAGCGATGGCACAGACACCCCGGGCCACGCACTGACCTGGGGCAGAACCCACAGGGAATGTGGGGCAGCACCAGCTGGTGCTAGGCCTGGAGGAGGGTCCAGCCCCGGTGAGCCCCCATGAGTCAAACTCTCTCTGGGCTGTGGGGAGTATGTCTTCAACACGCCTGTGGAAACGCTCCAGCCTGTGCTAAGCAGGAGCCAGAGGTGAGGGGCTGTATTCTCCGCCCCCTGCAGCTCTGCCTGTCGGATGCAGCCACTGCTGGCTGCCAGGCTCAGCAGCAGGCACTGCCAGTGTGGCACACAGCCTGGGGAGGCCCGGCTGATGGTGGTGGACAGGTCTCATCCTCTGGCTCCACACACTCGTCGTGTTGACGAATGGTCCATTCCCCGCTGCCCAGCACCACAGGCACTGCTGCTGCCCAAGCACTCATGTCAGAACTGCTCAGGGCCTGGGAAGTCATTAGTAATTAATTTGATTTCTAATCCTCTAATCCAGCTGCTCCTTGATTTGATAAGCGAAAAATCTGCTCCTGCCACATGGTCCTTGTTCTCTGTGGTATCTTCCCTCGGAGGCACTGGCAAGGACGGGTGCCACCCCCTGCTCTTCTCAGCCTGGCCACCCCCATGCACTGCTCCTCCCCGGGGCAGAGATGGGACCTCCTGCCCCCCAGCTCATTCTTTACTGGGCCTAGAGATGAGGCAGGACAATTCCCATCACTGTTTCGAAGCTGAGTTCGGGAGCTCCCGCACACATCATGCAAGGAGACGAGTGCGCCCTGTCCCACAGTCCCCCTTGGGGTGGTCAGAGCCCCTGCCTGGAGTCGTGTGCCCGGTGCAGTGCCCCCAGCCCCGCGAGCACAGCGCCACCAGCCATAAGCTGACTGAGGGAGCAGTCAGCAGCGGGGCAGGATGAGGGAACATCCCAGATGAGAGGCCAAATCCTTCATTAAATCCCACATTAATCTCTAAGAACAACCATGTCAAAAATCTTAGCAGCAAAATTAAATTTTGTAGCTATATTTCAGCTGCACAAAATCAATATTAATTACCGTGAGAGAGACATTGGTGTGAATGGGCCTGACCCAGCATGTACCCGCCAAGTAAAACTCCAGCTTGGTAACTTACTTATGTAAAATAACTGCACTTTTTTTGTGGCAAACGGCTCCCAATCTGTCAGGGCGTCAGGGCTGAATACAGATGTGGCTGGTACAACGAACTCCACCCCGCAGAGGCAGCTGGCACTGAGGAGGGTGCCGGGCAGGGATGAGGAGGACAAGGCGGCTGCGGTCCCTGGGGAAGGGTCTGTGGTGGGCTCTGGTCTGGCATCCCTGTATCCCACCAGCATCCCCCTCGGCTCCTGCAGGTGGCTCCCGCAGTGGGGCTGTGTGCCCTCTGCATGGGGATTTCCTTTCAGCCAGAATAAAGCTCATGTCAGAGGGTTAAATCCTGTGTTTATTTTCCTTTCATCTACATTAAAAAGTCCCAGAGTGCCAAGAAAACCCAAGTGGCACCTTTTGTGTTCATCACCCCCCTGGGCAGGCTATTGCCTTCCTTCAGAAATCCCATTTTACTCATCCTGCTTTGGTCAGCTAGACACAGAGACAAGCTAAAGCATGGTCTGCAGCAGAGCCTGCCCAGCCCGTCCTCTGGAGAGCCAGCTGGGCAGGGTATGGGGCTGTCTTGTCTGGACTAGGCTTTTGCCAAAAAAGGTTGGACCTTCCAACCCAGGATTCTATGATTCCATGATTCTGTGATCTCTGCTGTGCAAGTGAGGATGTCTGCAGGCAGGTCACTGTAAAGGGATATCTGCCCAAAAGCCAGACACTGGACTCACAAGGACCAGGCTGTGGCCCATGTGTCCCCACAGGCACAGCTGTAAAATGGGCAGGGGCAGAGCAGATTGTGCCTTTCACTGGAGCAGGGGCACATCTGGCTGGGCAGGGGCACATATGGCTGGACAAGGGCACACCTGGCTGGGGCAAGGACCTGTCCGGTGTGTGGGCGGCCTGTGCAGGGTCAGGGGTGGTCAGGGGTGTCCCCCCACCTGCTGAGCCCATGGCGCTGGGTCCGGGCTGCCCCGCAGTGGTGCTCTCCAGCACCAGGGCCCCGGTCGGTATGGGCCTGGGGCACCCCTGGCTGCCTGTCGCAGATGGTTAGTGTCACATCAAGAGATGATCCAGAACAGGGAGTTCGGGGGCACAGGAATTAAAATGGGAGGGAGAGTTTTAATTAGAGAAGAAAGTCAGAGCCCGTAATCAGCCGAGTGAGTGACTGCCCACTGTAGGGAATTCTCCTTATGTCAAATGGCATCAATCAAAATGCCACTTCTTACAAAACGGCCTCTGACAGGAGAGGAGGCCACTCAGTGCCTGCGCTAGGGTCTGTGCTGCTCCTCGGGCAGGGCAACGCCCAGCTGTGCTCACCAGGCACCCCGGGCACGGGAGAAGGGCCAGCGCCAAGCTGTGCCATGCCCCATGCGGAGCTGGCACCGGGCTCCTGTGCTGGGGTGAGTGGCTGCATCGTGGGAAGGTCCCGCTGTGCCCTGCTCTGTGGGCCAGGCATAGGATGGCTTCTTCAGGGGCCACAACCAGCTCCCGTGCCTATATCCAGGCTCACCACAGGTAACGTTGATCGCTGCAAACCTTTTGAATTGTCAGAAATACGAGAGGAGGTAATTTCCCGGTGTGTTGGGGCAGGAGGTGGTGTCTGGTGAGCAGGCAAATAGGTCCCTTTGGTCCTGCGTCCACCCACAGCATCCACAGCCGCAGGGACCATCGGCAGCCCGGCAGCCCCGGCTGTGCCAGTTCCAGGAGACGGTTGTGAACCGGAACAGCAGGTTCTGGCAGAACATGGTCTGGTGCACAGAGCCCAGTGGCAGCACCAGGACACGGGAGAAGGGCACTGATGACGGTGGGGCTGGAAGGCCATGGCCATGGCCACGTTGCTCCTGTCACATCCCACTCTCCAGTGAGCAGGCTCTGGTGACTCACCTCCTGGCCATGTTGGGCTCTGCTCAGTGAACATCTGTAGGGGTTCCTATAGAAACATATTTCATGCACCAATTGTTTCACAGCACGAAGGTACAATGGTTCACGCTCTGCAGGTCTCCAGGAGAGTCATTTTGCTGGAGATGGAGCAGTTGGAGTGGGAAGAAGAGCTCTGCCATGCTGAAGTCTGCGGAGGGATGAGGCAGATTCAGCAACTCCAGACTGGGAGGCTGGGGCAGCTCCCATGGGGAAGGGCCCCTCCTGTATTACTGGACCACGGCCATGGGAAGTGAGGTGCCCGCCTCCCAGCATCTCCCCCAATGTCTCCTCTGTGCTGGACCAAGGACTTGGTCATGAGTCCACTCTGAAGGACCACGGTGCCCGGGCGGGCTCCCTGCCCCATGTCCCCCAGCGCAGGGTATTCTCACCGTGCTAGCAGCTGAGCTAAACACTTTTGACTCTATTTATTACTAAAAAATTATGCAACTGGGTCGTGTTATTGCTATTTTTTATGCATGAGCCGAGCAGCAAATTCCATTATTTAAAAAAACTGTTTCAGCTAGTGATGCACTAGACCACGCAAGTAAATGCCCAAAATAATTCCAGCCGACACCTTTATGAAGGCAGAGTGAAGTGTAAAATCTACACAAGCCTTTCATTTGTAATCTCACATCCCTCCTAACTGGTTTCTAGGCTCTGCGCTTTCATCTGGTGCTTTAATCCCCTCTCCTGGCTCTGCCCGTGCCCCGTGGTGGCTGCAGCCCCCCGGCCTCAGTGCAGGACCAAGTGTTCAGGAGAACAAGGACAGCTCTGCTCCAGCACCTGCTCCACCCTCCCAGGGCAGGCTTTAGCCTGGAGACCCTGCTGTGACATCAGCAAACATCTGCAATCATCTGCAAATGGGGGCCGAGGCACCAACCACGAAAATCTTTCAGGACAAAAATGATGCAAAGCAACAGGGAGAGGCTGAACCCCAGAGGGAGCCTGAGGGAGGCTCCTGGGGGTATCGCTGCAGCCCCCAGGTGCCCTCTCACCCCCTGGGGACCATCCCCAGGCAGGCCAGGGCCCGCGGGGACACTGCAAGGGAGAGGGTCCCAGTGAGGGGCTTCGCCTCCACCCTGCCCATCGCTTCCCTCTGCTGATTTACTGACAGCTTCTAAAGCCACTCCTGCCAGTGGCCAGTGCCCGGCGCTTTGTCTCCCTGAAGGCTGGTGGCTTGCTCCAGGAGGCAGCGAGGCCTTAGTTTATCACCCCAACCTGTTTATTTCCAGCTAAATCCCACCCTTCAGCCTGACCTTGCTACTTTAATGAACTGGATGCTGAGATTCTTCTCGCCGTAAAAAATTTTGTTTGACCCCAAAAGTAAGAGATGACAAACAAACCATGAGATAAATAACTTGGCCTCTGGATAAAAGCACTAAAGGTAACTTATCAATTAGCCCTTTTCCCACCAATGAATCACTGTACCGTGGCATCTGACCCTGACTAGGCTGACATTTCTATAACCCATTTGCCACTGTTCATGTATTAAATGGCTTCCAGTCACCCTAAATTTGGAGATTTTAATCTCCTATATTAAGTCAGTGGTTCTTAGTTATTCAGTGATTTTATTTTTATTGGCTTTGTAAATCAGAGTTACCCATGTCAGTGACCGTGGTCAGGGAGAGGAGCGTTTGTCTGTGAAATTGGGTTGACACAGACCATTGCCCGTGATGATAACAGGTGATTTGCAGGGCTGGCTGGACAAGCCATTTACACCAAGCAGATTATAATATAATAATAAAGAAGTTTCATTACTGGAAAAAATAGTCGAAGCTTTGGCACACCTGGGCAGAGTGGGCAGAGCGAGGAAGGGGCTCCTGGGCTCCGACATGCCAGTGCTGAGCCCCTGGGATGGGGCCGGGACCCCTCAGGGTGCAGGATGGGCTGAAGGAGCAGTAACACCCTAACGTCAGCCTGGGTGCCCACCTGCGCCCACTGCCCAGGGGCACAGAGCCAGGGTCTGCTCCTGCTGCAAGGCTGCTCCGCTCCCGGTGGGTGCAGAGGCCCCAGCCCCTCGGAACGCCCTGCCCTGGAGGAAGGGGAACTCCCAGACGGCCAACAGGTGCCATTTTTAAGAGCTGTTGTGATTATTTAATTTGCTCCAGGCTAAACATCGACTCCTGCAGAGCAGTGGGTGCCCCCTGGAACACAACCCATAATTAATATGTTTGCCAGCCCATGCCGGCACTGCCTTGGAACACACTCTGGCATCAGCGTGGGCTCGGTGAGCAGATGCGGTGTCACGTTGGCCCCTTCCCAGCTGCCTCTTGAGCAGCACCGGAGCTGCACTGCGCTCCCCACGCAGGCAGGGCTGGGACATGCCTGTCGCTGCAGTGTAGCTGGGCCCCGGTCTCCATGGACAGCATGGTGAGTCTGATGGCATCCAAACGGCGGGCACTGCAGGCACTTGGCAGTGTGAGGAGAGGCTGCACCGCGGCTGGCACCACAGCTCAGCTCCGCCGGCACCGTGGCTCATAAATCTGCAGCTGAGCAGTGTCTGGAGAGCTGGAGGAGAGAGGAGAGCAGTGATTAACGGAGCGTGTGGAAGGCATGGGTGGCAGCCGCCCCGGCCAGCTCTGCAGGGAGCAGTCACCAAGGACTGTCTCTAGAATTACACCCTGGGCTGGTGAGCACCATCTAATCTCCTCGCACTTTTGGGATGTGCTCCGTGGATTGGGAGGGATAGAGCCAGGAGCTCGGAGCAGCTCATATCAGCTTGGGAGGAGCAACGCTGTGACGAGGGTCTGGCCGGCACTGGGGAAGCCAAGACAGGCTGGGCTGTGCAGGGGCTGCGGTGCCATCCCCAGGACAGGTGCTGCCCTGTGACCTGTGGGTTCAGCTGCAGGTCCATGAATGCCCAGCTGGGACCCGCTGCCCATCTTGGGCACCGTTCTGCCACCCGCACCTCACACAGCCCTGGGCACCCCAGGGCTCTCTGGGCACTCATCTCCCTAAGAGGAGGTCCAAGAAGTGAAGGTCTCTCAGGGAGAAACCCTCCCAAGGAGAGCCCTATGCCAAACCAACCCATCTAGAGCGTCTGAGCTGAGCTGCTGAGCCCCAGCTTAGCTGCAGCAGAGGATCACACAGGTAAGGACCTGTATATAATGTGTATAATGTGCCCGTGACAGGAAGCACTGTCAGAGGCAGCTCATTATTCCCAAGAAGGAGACTGAGTGTGGTGAGGGTGGCTGTGCCACCTTGTCCTGCAAATCCAGGGACAAGCCTCATCTGACGTTATTTGCTGATCCCCATGCAAGAGTCCGGGCTGCCCCAGTGCCACTGGCGTGATGTTGCTGGGGCTGCGCAGCACGGAGCACCTTGCCGTGGCCAGTGAAGCCCATCTGTGGGTATTTAGGAGCAGTAATTCCCTGGCAGAGCTGAATAATGTCATCAGCTGTTGAACACGTGTCAGATGACCTTTGCTTGCACTCCTCACAAAACCCCATTAATCAGGAGAGCAGAACAGAGCTACGAACTCTTTAACAAAACTTATTGTAATCTCTGGGTTTCTCATTCATCTTGCCTCTGCTCAGCAGCAGCCGCCCCGCCCCCGACCATTACAGGATCCCCCAGACTTTGCTTCAAAACACTCTTCCCTTTCCTCTTTCCATCCTGCAGCTCCGCTTGTGACTCCTTTGCCCACGAGGGGTTTGCAGCCCCCCACTCGTGGGCCTGCAGGTTTGCTCATCCTTAGCAGGCGCCTTATGGCACCTTCCCAAATCGCTGGCAGGGTGGTGGAAGAGGCCAGGAGTGGAGCGGAGGCACTGCAGTGATCCTGTTGTGCCAGGGGGATTGGTGAACCCTTCCTGTAGCGCATGCCTGCACACGTGCACACGCGTGTGCGAGGACGTCCCCTCAGCTCCGGTGCAGCCACCCCGGCCCGTTGGGAGATGCTCATGCGAAGCTCCTGGGGCTGCATCACCCCCGACCTCGCCAGCGGCTGTGGGGCTCCGGCTCCGGCACTTCGCTGGTGGCTCATAGCAGGGTGTGCCGAGCTCCACCGTGGGTGATTCGAGCTGACTTGGCCTGTGATCTGGAACCACCTCTGAATATTCTGGCTTTAATCAGGCTGTCCTCTAGGGAAGGGGCTTGTCAAAGTTGGTATTTTTGCTGCAAGATGAAAGAAAAAATATGTAAACGAGAGGCAGAGAGAGAGAGAGAGATGGAGCAGATTTACAGCTGTGATCCGCTGCCTGGAATGGAAATTCCCAGGAATGCTTTTGCCTGGAGCATGCTCAGACAAGTTGCTGTTAACCTCGGGGTCTGCAGGACCCGTGAGCATCCTGAGCTGCTCACGGGAGACGTGAGCCTGAATTAGCCCTTGTTCTCAGGAAAACACGAGTGCTGCAGGCGGCTGCTGACACCGGGTGTCTTGGGAACTGTGGCACATGGGGACGCTGCTCTCCAAGCACCTGTGAACTCGCCCTGCATCCCAGTGAGTCCCAGTCCCGTGCCGTGCTGGGGACCCCTGTCCCTCACTGTCAGCAGGAGCATCCTCAGCTGCAGCTCCTGCACACCTCGTTCCATGTGCAGGGACCTGTGATGGCGCCGACTGCTCAGATGTGCTGCATGGGGCTGATACCTTTGGTTTGAGGAGATGGAGCTTGTCCTGGTGTTTCTAATGGGATCTGGGCTACTGACTGGTGCCGTGCTTCCAAACTAACCAGGAAAGGAGATCAGCTCAGGTAACCAGTGGCCTTTCCAAAGCTTTGCAAGCAACACAACATGGGTCAGATGCAGGCAGGAGTCATTCCAGCCCGAGCTTGCCTGTTGCTCATGCAGGGAGCACGGGGGTTGCTCTATCCATGGCCCCCCCAGCATTGGGCATGGGTGGTGATGTGTTGTGGTCAGGCAGGGTGGGAGCTCCACCACCACAGCAGCTCCCATCCCATCTCCACCACTCTCCCCTGCCTTGAATGGACCCAGTTTTGCTGCCACAGCCCCTCTCATCCCATGGGCAGGGACGACTCCATCCCTGCAGCACCTCCACCCAGAGCGCCCAGCATGGCACAGCGGCTGCCCCGGTGAGGGACCCAGACCTTCCTTCCTGGGAGAGGATCTTCCTTGGAGATCAGGACAAAATAAAATCTGTGGATATATGGTGGATGGGGCTGCTGGGGAGAAAGTGAGCTCAGAGGCTGTGGAATGATCCCGCTAGTGGGATTCTGTGAACGTGACAGGGTCTCATGGAAGAGAAAATACTGCAGGAAAGCTGGAGCGAAGCAACGCAGGAGAGCTGTAATGGAAGATGGCATTTATTCTTCAAATCATCTCCCTTTTTTCTGCTGAGAGTTTGATCAGCACTGACACTTCCCTTCAGAACACCTCAGTGTCAGGACTGGCATTGGAAGGTGTTTGGCCGTGAGGGCCTCCACCAGCTCCGGTGGCAGTGCCAGCTGACCTTGCCAGCCTGCCTGGCTCCATAGCAAGGGGGCCGTACCCAGCCCCGCTCCAGGCCAGCCTGGCCCAGCAGCTCCTGCCCTTGGATTTGGTGGGATGGAGCCCCCAGTGAGTAGGACTCTGAGGACAGGGCTGTGCTGCCAGTTTGCCCAGCTCTGGGCTTGCGCTTTTGTTCATCGCAGGCACCACAGCCCATGATGGGCACACAGCTCCAGTATCTATCTGTTTCCCAGTTGCCCTGCTGGCCAGGGCATAGCTCCTGCCTGGGCACATCTCTGCTCCAGGAGCAGCTGCTCCTTTGGCTGCAACCACAGGATCCCCGAGCTGCTAATTACCAGCTCCAGCCTGGCT
Organism: Baryphthengus martii; assembly: GCA_013396935.1. Lineage (NCBI taxonomy): Eukaryota > Metazoa > Chordata > Aves > Coraciiformes > Momotidae > Baryphthengus > Baryphthengus martii. The sequence goes on from VWZK01006947.1 coordinate 695,771, forward strand.
CTGCCTTTTAATCCACACAACATCTCAAAGAATTAATTTTCAGCTGTAGAACAGCACTCAGAAATATCCCCCGGCATCTCCCTCTTCAGTAAGTCCCAGCTTGCAACGTCTGTGCTTAATGAGTGAGTCAAATACTCCAGAGTTCAGAGTGGCTTGTTGCAACTCAAGTCCTCTCGTGCTGCGGTGTCCCTGCAGACACCTCAAGCACGGAGGACGGGACTGGGCTCATGGTGGGGCTGAGCTGACGGAGAGATGATCTTCTCGCCCTGAACAGCACAGACACTCTTGCCCAGAATGGATGGACACTCCTCGCCCTCTACCCAGGGCGCTCCTCACTCCTCAGCCCAGGAAAGCACAGACACCTTTGCCAGGACAGCACGGAGACCGTTGCCCTGCACCCCAGGGCACTGCGGGGTGGCATCAGCCTGGCATGGCCCTTGCTCCCTGCTGTTGTCTTGGATGGCACAGGGAGGCCTCTCCCACTGAATTTCACACATAGGAGGAACAGGAGCAGGAAACAGGATTTCCAGGGATGATTTCCCCCACCTCGGAGAGTGTCAGAGATGGACTGAGTGGTCTCACATCACTCCTCCCACTCCGCTTCTGGCTCTGGTCCCAGAGCAAAGGGTGGGGGGAGCAGCCCTCCAGGCACTGGTGGCCCTGGAGTGGTAGGTGCTCCCAGGGTTCAGAGCAAGAAGGCAGATGCAGTGCCAGGGGGATTGTTTTGGCACCAAACCAAGTCCCCAGGGTGCCCCTGTCCCCCCGGCAGGCTGCAGCCGGGTGTTTGGCTTTCTGGCCACGCTGACCTGCACCACAGAGTGGCTCAGCCCCCAGTTTGCTTGGTTCCAGTGGGAAAACCACAGCCCCGTGGGGGGGAACAGGTGAGCAAGGGGGACAGGGAATTTCCTGGGACAGGAGTCCCAGTCCGAGGGCAGGGGAAGACGCATGGGCAGTGGCAGCACGGCTCTGTGCACCGGGTTTGCCAAACCAGGCCGGCGGAGGAGCTGAAAGTGAAGGGTCCCCAGAGTGAAACACCGATGACTCAAATCCAGCAATTTAAAAAAGCATCTATCACAGCAGAGCAGCCTGAACTCTGGCCCCAGTGAAGGCCACTTCTTCATGAGTAATCACTGGCTATAAGTACAGCCCATTAATAATGCACGTATCGACCAGCTCCAACACTGCACCCCGTACGCGCTCCAATCAATAACCCTGCTTAAGGACGCGTACCACAAAACTTTCAAGAAATACCACCCCTACACTTTAGCACGATGCTGTCACCTCCTAAATTTATTGACAATGCTCCCATCACACCCACCTCCAGCCCTGGCCCTTCCTGCACCAGCAGCAACCCCCTCTCTGCTCCCGCTGCTGGCATCATCCCCTGTGCCATCCCCTGCATGAGGTGATGCTGCCCTGAGCCCAGCCTTGCCGCCAGCGCAGGGAGAGGACCCCTCTGCTCACAGATTCTGAGTGGGGACACGGATGGGCAGGAGTGGGGGGGCATGTCGGCAGGTGCCAGGTGTGACGCACGAGTGCGGGCACCAACAGCTGAGCCGTCAGATGAGATTAACTCTGTGGACCACATAGTTCAGGTTTATTTCAGGGCTGTTAAACCCTGTTTTACATATTTATTAAACTGGTGGCAGTTTCTTCCTAGGGAAGCGCAGCAGCGATTACTCTGCCTGACAAGCAGCCGCCGTCGGCTGGCAGCGGCGCCTGACGCGCTGTCGGTGTTACCCGGTGATGCTGCTGCTCCAGCCGCTCGGCAGAGGCTGGGAGTGCTCGGAAGCAAGGGCTGAAGGAAAAATGTAGGAAAAAAACCCCATCACGATGATCCCGGCACCAGGGTGCTGTGTTCTGCCTGCCTGACATGGCACCTCTGATTGATGAGCCCTGCACTTCACTCCAATCTGTTCGGAGTTAGGCAATGGCAATCATTTTTTTTCAAGACTTGTCATATATAAAAGCAATTGAGTCAGCAGGCACCAGTTGTCTGGCACAAGAAGAGATTATATTTTTACAAGGTTTTGCACAAGGTCTATAAAAGTTTGTTCTTTAAAAAATAAATACAGACATGTCAATGCCTTTCTGAAAAAAAAAAAGAAAAAAATAAACTTGCAAATTGAAACATTATGTCTGCAAAAGATGAGCTTAAAGAGCTTCTTTATCGCTTGTATTAAATGACAAGGATATTGTGCACAAACTGTATTTTGGGCCAATGCCTTCGGAAAACTGGGAATTTCCCTGGTAGTTCTGGTCCCAGATGGTGGAAATGCTGCTATTGCTGGATGCTTTCTCCGGCAGAGGAGAGCACAGGCTCTTCCCATGTCCTGGGGCTCTGTTGGGGTCCCCCTCGGCCCAGGCAGCAGGACTGGTGATGCTGGGGGAGCTGCAAAGCTGCTGATGCCCCCTGTCTGGTGGCGATGGGCAGCAAGGTAGGGACAGTGGCCAGATGCAGAGCTGCGGTTGGCACCACAGTGGGCACCGTGATACCCTGGATCCGTGCTGGAATTCCCCTGGGGAGCAGAGCAAGAGGCAAGATGAAGAGTGTTGCTACTTGGCTTGCTCTGTGCCCCGTAGCACCCAGCAGCACCCAGCTGCTGCCTCAGAGGAGGCCCCAGGGGGCTCTGCCGTGCTGGTCCCACAGCTGCCGGCGTCGGTTCATTACCACCGGTTGCTCAGCAGTTGTTGGAGCCGTCGGAAACACCGACATGAATCTACAGCTATGGATTTTTTTTGACAGAAGCTGACCCCTTGGGATTGCTGTTCATTACGTGCTGGAGAAGGAGCTACTGTAGTTATAGCAAATCTTTTTATAATGATCTTTCATTGTAGATGTAGAGTATTAATTATCAGAGGGTATTAAAAAACACATTAGCCCTCTGACCCTGGGAGATGCACACGGGCTTTTCAAGTGTCTCCTGCAGATCTATGGGGGCCAGAGGCTGTTCATCAGGGCGGGGGTGGGCGCTGCAGGTAATGGGCGCCAGCACCGCTCGTTTGCAGAGCTGAGCCCCCACGCCGGGGACATCCTGGCCGGCAGCCCCTTGCCCTGAGCAGGACCACCAGCGGCTGAGGAGCTCGTCCCAGGAGAGAACATCTCAGGGGTCACAAAGCCCTGGAGCGGGACAGTGGAGCAGCAGAGCCCCCCTGCCCCTGGCAGCCCCTCGGGAGTGGGCTGCGATCACCACCCTTTGGGATCACCCCGCTCCCCTGCCCCGGCAGCCAGAATCTCCCTGGGGGCAGGGACCACCCAGCCCAGGGACCGTCGCTGCCCTCCCACCCTGGGGAGGAGGTGATGGGCACCATGGAGCTGGGACCCCCTGCTCCAGCTGTGGGGGATGAGCCTCCTGCACCATTCGGTGCCCGGCTGCCCATGGCATGTGGCTCCAGTGGTGCCAGAGCACCGATGGCAGCCCCATACGCCTCCCACTTGGACATGCTCATCCTGTGCATGAAACCTGTGCTAAAAATTTGTCTTCACCTTCATTAATGCTGGAATTTATTGCAGAAGAGAGAATTTCTTTATTTTCAGAAACCTATAGGTGGAACACAAGCAAATTGCTGGCTTTTACTAGCATATAAACTGGGAAAAAACCTTTGAGATACATCTACATTACACTAAACTGCATCCATAATTCATACCTAAAAGAGAAATTTTTAGCTCCCTCAGAGGTTTGCTGGTATCTATTATTGATGGGCCCATGTTAGGCAACAATAGGCTCCCTCTTATTCACACGCCATTTATGGGTTGAGTCAGGCTGCAGCACCTCCACTCAGCAGCGTGAGCTCTCAATTAGATTTTTGCAAGGATTTGAAGGGATTTAGTTAAGAAGCTGGAGCGATGCGGACTGAGTGAGTTGGGAGAGTATTTCTAGAGGGATTCCCGCTCCTGGTGGTTAATCAATAGACGAAGAACGCAAGACGCTCGGAACAATTAGTTCCTATTCAGAGCTCTGAGGGCAGCGTTTGCTCAGCACAACTCTGCGGACACAAGCGCCTTCTGAGCCGGGAATGTCGTAATCCGTTAATCGTGGTGACCAGAGGGCGGGTGGCCTGCAGCGGAGCAGGGGGGCTCAGGGTGGGCCCACTGAGCGTTTAGCTGTGCGTGCATCACGCAGGCGGGTGCAGCTCCCCTCCTGGCACGTAATTACCACTGGGACTGCACCACTTGCAGCCTTCTCGGAGCCAGATGGATGAAGTCCAAGTGCTGCAGGGAGCAAGATGTTCCCTGTGACCCCGGGTTTTGGGCCGACAGGGGAGGTTGAGTGCTGGCATTGCCTTCCTGGGAGGTCCTGGGTTGACATTGGACCCGGGGCCACTCGGGAGCCTGAATTTGCTGAGAGCCCCAGAGCCTGCGGCCGGGCGCTGCCAGGCACTGCCAGGCTGCCCATGGGACCGCGGCTGTCCCCAGCACCTGCCACGCGGCACAGTCCCCCGAGGCGAGGGAGCCCTGCACTCCCCAGGGTGACCCGAAAAGGCTGGGAAGGATCACACAGACTCCAAGCTGGGAGCATTGGCACTGCCAACCCTCTCTCTCTCTTTTTGCAAATGGGAAATTTAGCCAAAAAATTCCTAAGGCAGCTCAGAGAGAGATGGTTTGTGAAAATGCCTGAGAAATTTTCTTTTCTTCTGAAAAAAATTGAAATTTTTCTTTTTTTAAGTCAGTCAAAAAATATCAAACAGATACTGAAATGTGCCGCATCTTTAGAGGGCACCTCGTCTCCACTGACCAGAACAGGGCACATCTGGCCCCTGCGAGCCCAGGCAGGGACAGGGCAGGCGGACAGTGCCCTGGGTGTTCCCACAGCCAGGGCCGAGCTGTGCTCCAGGACACCCCTACCCCAGCACTTGGATAAAGGGAATGTTTGGAGAGACAAGAGGAACTGACAGCAGTTCTCACCATGATTACAAATTAAGGAAATGTGTTGGGCGCACACATGTGCACACAGAGCTGAGAGCTAAGACAAAGTTCAGTGTGAACACAGAAATCCCGTCCTTCTCAATCCATCAATTCTGAACAGAATGGGATCCAGAAACCAGAGTGCAAACCTCAGGGCTACAAATCTCACTGACAATATGCTTTGTTCCACAAACAGATGCAGAGGCAAGTACAAAACCACACAACAACCCTTATCTGGCAGATTTCCCTTTGATTAGCTTTTAATTGCTCATTATGATTTGGGTAGTTTACGTCTTTTCTGCAGGGCAGAGGAGCAGCGTCCCTGCTGGGGATGTCCAGCGATGTCCAGCAGCAAACCCAGGCTCCTCCCGGGGATCTGCGCTCTCACTGCCCGCCCAGCCTGCCCTGGGTGCTGTCCCTCTGGTCTGGGTGCTGCTCTTCGGTTCGGGTGCTGCACTCCAGTTAGGGTGCTGCTCTCAGGTTCAGGTGTTGCTCTCTGGTCCAGGTTCTGCTCTCTGGTCCCAGTGCTGCTCTCTGGTCTGGGTGCTGCTCTCTATATTGCATCCTCCCTGCTGTATTTCGGCATTGGTTAGGGATAGTCAGCGAGGATGGAAATAAATGATTGCTGAAGGAGCTGCAAAACAACATCATTCTGGAACAAAACACATCAATCGTGGCTCAGAGCCAAGGTCGTTATTGCAGAATTTCCCCGGCATTACCCAGATCTGAGGGATTACAATTTGCCTCCATTTGCCGGTGCAGGGTGCCCAGCGCCAAGGCAGCGCTGGTACCAGGCAGAGGCCTCTGGTTGCTCTGGGCACCCACCCTGCCTCAGTGAGCTGAGTACCCCGAGGTGTTGTGCACAACAGCTGCTGGGTGGGGTGGGCAGGATGGGACCCTGGGTGCCTGGCGCTGGTGTGGGGCAGAGGAGCCCTCGGTGCCAGTGCGGCTGGCAGTGCCCACCCTTGCGAGCTGCAAGGAGGCAGCTGCTCATTTCCTCCGCACTCCCAGATGAAGCACCAGGATTAGGGGTGCAGGATTAGCATGTTGGGGCTCTCCATGTTACTGTTTATGGGAGATTTGAATGAAATTTTAGGATTTACAAAGTAGTTACATCATTTAATCCCTTTTAATGAGGTCTGGGGATTTATGGGCCGAACCTTTTCCTTGGAAGCTCACCCAATTAGCCTTGAGTAACCTACATGGAAAACTGCAGGATAAGTTTGACTTCTTCATCTGTGAAAAGCAGGGATGGGATGAGCACCTGGCCGCCCACTGAGGCCCGGCTCGCTCTGCTGTCGAGGAGCTCGAAGCACCCCGTGTGCCTAGGACAGCTCTGCTCCCAGCTGCCTACGTGCTGGTTAACACTCCATCTCCACTTGATCCAGGGATTAAGCATCTGTGCTGAGCTGTGGCAGAGCCACTGGCACTGCAGGGCCCAGAGCAGCGTTTGCTTGCACAGGGAGGGGCAGTGGGTCTGGGGGTGGCTGCCCCTCTCCCCCTAGACAGGCACAAGGAGTACCCACTGCCTGGCCACACGCTGCTCTCCATCCAGGCCCCTCACCACTCCCTGTGCCCCCACAACCCTCCTGTGGCCATGGGGCTGCTCCCCACACTTGGGGCTGTGACCAGCCAGAAACCACAGCCAGGACGGCCACGCTGCCAGGAAAGGAGGTGACCAGGAGCAAATCCTACCCAGGAAGCCCAGTGAACATTGCTGTTGTGGCTAGAAGTGTTTCACAGAGATGGCAGCGATGGCTCAGGGTGTCCAGCTGCCAGCAGTATGGGAAGGCAGCGAGATTTCCTCTCCTGGAAAACAGCAGCAACGCAGGACATGGACAGCTGAGGGACATCAAGGACATAGGGCATGGATGGCTGAGGAACATCAGGGACACAGGGCATGGATAGCTGAGGAACATCGAGGATGCAGGGCACAGATGGTGCAGGTGCCCAGGGCAGAAGGATGAGTACCTTGACCTGGACCCTGGCTTTGCTGTGGGCTGAGGGCCCTGAGGAACCCACCTGGAACTCCTGAGCACAAGGAGGTCCCTGTGCCCTGACTGTGGAGTCCTGGGCGCCTGCACCTCTATCCCCTAGCAGTGCCCGTGCCGGTGGCAGCAGTTCAGGAGGCACAGCCGGTGTCTCAGCCAGCGGCCAACACATTTGGAGGATGAAACAAACCCGTGGCACAGTGGGGAGAGCCCTCAGCACAAGAGGGAACACCTGTGCAGTGTCCCCAGCCAGCAGTGACATCTGGGCAGTGCTGACAGCCTTTTAAAGTTCTCGTAATTCCAGAGTGAACCTGCATGGTAATTTCTCCCTGCAATAAAGCCCCTATTCCTGTTGCAAGCTCTCATAACCTGCACCTCGATCGTTCTGTGCTCTTTGCTCTTTATTACCTTTCAATGACTTAAGCCCCTGAACTGAATAACTTCATCAAGGTGTCAACCTAAACAGATTTTTCCCTCTAATGGCCCAACTCCCACAGGTTCTTAATGAAAAATATTGATTCCGAAGGATTAGTTGCAGATTTATGTGGTGGATGCTGATCCCTCTGTCACCTGATACCTTATCAGTGGATGAGGGAACTGATCCTCCCCGCACGGTTTTAGAAAAGCAATCACAGACTGTGTCAAGCCAGAGCTTATTCCCAGAGAAATGCATATAATGCTGTGTCTGGATCAGATACGATGCTTAACAGATAGCTAATAGTGGGGGCTGATGAGCCAGCGTGGCCCGGCCAGTTTGCATCTCCCTTCCTGCTCTGGCTCAGCAGAGCCAGTGCTGCTGGCAGCCGGTGCCAGTCCCGCTCCTGGGAGCATGGCCCAGACCCTGGTGACCACCTCTGCCGACCCTCCACTCCGGTTCCTCACGAGCCTGGCAGGGCTCAGGCAGATCAGATCTAAGTCACAGCCCATAGGGCTGCAAAAGCAGTCCCCCAGGCAGCCCCACGTGGCGTGAGTTTGCCGGGTCTCAGCACAGCCCATGCGGTCACACTGACTTGTGATCCTGCCCCTCTGCAGCCCCAGAGCGGCCGGCTCGGCACCACAAATAATCTCATGTTCCTCATTTCCCCTTTTCCCTCTGGGAAGAGGGTGGGACTGGTCCTTCACATGCCAGCCAAACCCTCCACTCCCCGCAGAACCCAGTGAGGCAGCTCTCACACCATCTGAAGGAGACTCTGACGTGCACGGGTATGCGGAGGGAAAGGAAAAGCAGTTCTGTGTGGGCAGGAGCTCCTTGCGTGGTGTGGGGCTCACCTTGCTGGCTGCTGCCAGCCAAGAGCATCCCAAACCTCAGCCGGACACCTCCCCAGGCTCCAGGGCCAAAGGAACAGAATTGCAGAGGAGGAAAAGCTCCTTCTCCTGGAGATAGCTGGGAGCTGGTGGGTAGCAGGGCACTGATGGAAAGCTGCTGGTGTGGCCCCAAATGGACCCCTCTTATGTCACCCAGCAGCAACTCCAGGTCCTCCCAGTTCCCTGGAAGCCGGTGATCGGGTCTGGGGCTCTTGGGGGTGTGCTGGAGGAGACACCAGTAGCAGTAGCAGCATTTAGCGACAGCCACACATCCGATTATTAATCTTTTTGTTCCCTCCCTTCAGAAACTTGCAGCTGAAATTAATACATAAATTACAGCCCTGAGTGAGGTGTTATAAATAATAGCAGAAGGGCTTTGATTATTTACATTTTTATGGAATCTGAACTGATCAAATACACAGAAGTCACCAGGCACAAGGGAGAATTATGCCGTGTTCGGATGTGATTTAAAGGCCGCGCAAGAGGGACCCTTCCACAAGAAGCGATCGGGCCAGGTTGGTCACTCTGGACCAGATGAGCAATGTGAAAACGCCACAAAACAAACCTCAGCCCCTCAAAACTTCAGAAGGAGAGGAGAAAGGCATGACTGCCCGTGACAGCAGCCCTTCCAACACCCCTTTGTCCCCCCGCCGCTCACTGGGTGCGGTAACAAATATTTTGGCAACAGCCTTGCTCAAAACGTAATAAAATTATTCAGGATTCTGTGAGGAGCCTTGGAAATAGAGGCTGTCCTACAGCAGCTGTGCGCCACTATGGCAGCAGAGCTCTGCGTTTTGGGTTGATTTAAAACCTCATTCGTTTTTCATTAGCTCAGAATTGCTGCAGACGAAGGTTCATTTTTACTACGTGCGTGGAAGGCGAACGAAAATCGGGATTTTGTTTCTTCCATTTACCTACTGTATGAAGTCACCCAATTTGAGGATGAAAGGAGTTATTTACTTCCAATTACCTAAACATGACTGAGAGCAGGTACATCCCTTCCTTGCTATCAAATGACTCCCATATTGCTCATCCTGGCAGGCTGCTCGTGCCCTGCCTGCCATGCCAGGCAGCTGCCCGCAGCTAAGCTCACCTCACCCCCCCCAGCTCCCTGCTCCCACCTCGGGGTGCTTCGGGTTCCTCCCTGCCTGGCTGGGCTCTTGGAGGTGAGCTCAGCATCACTCTGGCTCTGCCTTGGGCCAATCCAGCCTTGCTGGCTGGGAAGGTGGGACAGGAGGAGGGACGGGATCCACCTGCACTGGGGGAATGTGATCTGCCTGCTCCAGAGGCATGTGACCCATCTGTCCTAGGGGGATGTGAACTGCCTGCCCCCGAGAGCGGTGATCCACCTGCCCCAGGGGTATGTTATCCACCTGCTCTGGAGGGATGTGACCCATCTGTCCCAGGGGGATGTGACCCACCTGCTCTGGAGGGATTCGATCTGCCCTGTCCAGCTGGCCTCCACCAGTGCCAGTCCTCTCCCCATGCCCGGCACATCCGAAGGCCTCCTTCCCTCCCCAGAATGAGGAGCCTGCTTTGGGCCGGGTTGCTCTTCTTCCTGATTTTGTAATTTACACGATAATCACACTCCATTCACATTTTCAATTACTTTACCATTCAGGGTAGAAAAAACTCTATTCAGCTGATTAAAACAGCCATAATTAAAATTGAGGCTTTGTGCTGCTTCTGCCTTTTAAACATTTTACAGACTCTCCCCCAAATTCCTAATTTCAAAGCTCCCGTCAGGGTCCCAATTTCATGGCTGATCTGCAGAGCCATGAGAGGCTGCGGGGCCGGGTAGGGACAGTGGGCAGTGGGCAGTGGGGCAGTGGGCAGGGGGCAGTGGGTAGCAGGCAGGGGGCAGGGAGCAGCCCTGGCACCGGGGCGTTCCTGACACTCCCTTCTACTGCTGGACACTTATTTCTTCACTTTTGCATTATTGTTCTGCAAGCACTGCTGGGCAGAAGCGGGTCTGTGGGTGCTGCTTGCCCCTGTTTTGCTGCTCTCAGCTAGCCCATTCCCCCCCGGAGTGTCAGCCCTTCCCATCCCCTGCCCGGCAGGCACATGGAGGAGTGGCTTGTCCCCAGATCGGTGGAAACTGGTTTAGCTGTAACCACAGAAAGCTCTTTGCCAGCTGCCTGCCCAAGCTGCAAGGCTGCCACGCTGCTTGATGCTGATTTTTCCTCCCACTCTGGGTCTGCCCACCAATTTCTTCCCTGAAAATTGAGTGGGCCCTGGGCCTGGACATGCCCTTTGCTTCTAACGGAAAAAGAGGAATGCAAAAGCAGTGCATATATTTTATATGCAAGAATAAATGAGAATGGATTTGAATTACTTCTAATTGAATTTTCAGAATTCAGACAACTTCCAAATTAACACCAATTAACACGGTATACTTGATATCCCATAACATTCAATTAAACCTCTTAAAATAAGATCTGTAAAGCTCCCCTCCAAGCTTCACGGAGATGATCCCATTGGACACCACACTTTAGACGTATTTAAACAAAATCCTTGTACAAGCAGCAATTTCTGAGCCTGCTGCAGGGAGGGGCCCAAGCTCAGAAACACCTTCAGCACCGCTGTTAATAAACAGGGCTGATTAATCATCCCATGTGCACCAGCTGGGTGTATCAGGACACCCAGAGCACATCTCTGCGGCGCTGCCCCAGCAGTGGGGGGTCCCGAGCTGCTGCCAATGCCCCTCACCCTTGTTGGGAGCCAGCGAGTGCCAATGTCGGGCCAGCAGCAGTGCCTTTGCCAGGGAGATGCTGTGGGGTGAGGAGCTGCAGGGCAAGTGAACCCAATTCCATTCCCCCTGGGACATGGGGGCTCAGGCTCCAGAGCACGGGGCGCTGGGGACACCCTTAGCACCACTTGGAGATGCTCCGGGGGCTGGCAAGTGATGGATGGGCTCAGTTTAGCTTGAGTCTGGTTTAACTTGAGCCCAGTTTAGCTCAAGCCCAGGGTGCCCACACACACGTCTAACTACACGCACACAGCCAGGGGCTGCCGGCTGCCTCCTGGGCATGACGTGAACTCGCTGGGTGGGTGGGGGTACCTGGCGTGTGGCCCAGGCACGGATACACGTCCCCTCCAGTTCCTCATCTATTAAATGACACGGCCTGAACACTTTCTGTCCTTGTTGTCCAGAGTTGTCTTATGCAAGACCAACAAACAAGACGCAGCTTTGGAGGTAAACATCTGGTTGGGAGTCAGATGAATAACTGCTAAAAATTGGTATTTTTCTGCTTGTCACCATCACAGATTACAGCCCTTACACTTTGTTACCTGCAGCTCTCAGCTGGATGTACATTTCTTGTCCCTAACCTGCATCTAAGACAGAATCCAGCTGTGCAAAATCATATTTCACTTTATTTAGTGTCATGGAAACCTTTGCCTAGACAACAGAGGCACAATGCCAGCCCAGTGCAAGGAGCTCTGCTGCGGTGCAGACTGGAGCCAGCGGGAGAGCTCGGTGAGTCACCGCCACGGCCCCCGCGCTGCCCGCGGTGCCTTGCTCAGCCCCCGGCCACCACACCAACCCCACCAGCCTCACCAGCCCAGGGCTGCGTTTGGGGACTGCTGGCTGAAGCAGGGGTGCCTCTGGCCACAGGCATCTGTCCCCTGGGCACTGAGATGGCACCTGGGGACGCCTGTGGTTCGTGTGCCACCTGTGCTCCTGGGTCTTCCTGGGATCTGCACCCAGATGTGCCCCCAGCAGCTTTGTGGGGTGCCAGCCCCCCGAAGCAGGCTCCATCAGCAAGGCTGCCAGAGCCCAGGGTGTGAGGGGAGAAAAAGAGAAGCCTATAAATACCAGCCACGGGTTCTGGGAAAGGCCTGGCGTAGCATCCATAACAGATAAATTATAAAAATCTGATGAACTAATACACAGCCTCCCCTCCACTCTGACAGGCTGCTGACCTCCAGCTCTTGTCTGCGGCAAAGTGCCAGGAGACAAAAATAGTAAAAAACACCAATTAAATATTAAAACTGACAGAACAGGAGAGGGGAAGGGGGCACGTGTCAGCTCCAAAGGCAGGGCTGAGCCTTGACCCAGCAGGAACGGGTTTGCACCATCTGCAAGTAGTAAGGATGATTTGTACTGGGGATTAAAGAAGAACTTTCAAGCTCATCTATAATGAAAACATTCGGTGCCCACGACAGTGTAAAGGGTGTGATGGAAATCCACCTACCAATTGGGGTTTCTTGCACGTTTGCTCCTGACAGTTGTCTGCTTCTCAATTCCTCTGAGCCTGAATTTGCTCCTCAGCTGCCAGAGGCAGCAGACAAGGAACTGGGAGAGACACATTGCTCCTCCTTCCTATCCCCCAGGGTGCTCCTGCCCCCCAGGGACCTCCTGTCCCCAGAGAGCTCCTGGCCCCCCAGGGACCTCCTGCCCCCCAGGCAGCTTCTTGGAGCCCTCCCCACAGCTAGCTCAGCCCTGCTAAAGGAGCTACATATGGAGGTGGCACCGCCCCTGTGAGTGGGGCCTGTAAAAAAGGAATTTAGCCAGGACATGTGCTTATGGAAATGAAGATTAAATCTGCATCGAAGACGGAGCAGATGAGAGAGTTTTGCTCCCCGAGACATGCGGGGTTGCACCAGCAGCAGGCCTCCACGCCAGTGCCGAGTGGGAATGCTAATGCTGCTCTGCTCAGCTGCACCAGAGCCCAGAGCCCAAGAAAAAGAGACCGGGAAGTGCTGCCCAGGAGGGAATGTCGTAGGGCCCCATGAGACACTCGCCCACGTTTAATGCGCAGTCAAGATGCTGAAACACAATAAACCCATGGCTTGATCTGTTTGCAGCTTTCACAGCACTGCCCACCGTTCTGCTCCCCAAAGCTCTGCTTGATCAGACTTCAATGGATGCATTTCAAAGTGATTTAAAAGTCTATTTTAAAACATCACACGGTGACAAGAGAAGCATTTAATGAACAAAGTCCGCTGCAGGTTATGACAGTGCGATGAGAGAGTTTCCCTCCGGCCTCTCTCCATCCCCGCTTGACTGAGGGAGCCCATGCAGACATTTACAAACATCACTGTAAAAATTCTGGAGTTAGGAGCGACCGTAGCTGTGTGTGTGGCCATTGAGACTCGTGTTGTCCTGGGGATGCCCCTGGCCACACACCCGGGGATGGATGGGATGGACCCACGGGGCTCGGGCTCTGCCATCCAGAGCTGCTCCGGAGCCTGGGCAGGGAGTATCCCACCAGGCTGGGGCTGGAACTGGAGCTGGGGCTGAGGGTGGGGCTGCAGCCACCTCCTCACCCGCTTGTCTCTCCAGCCTGGCGCGGGCAGGCATGTCAGGGAGGACAGGCCGGGGAGAAGGGAGGTTCTCGGGGTTAAAAGGAAGGGAAGCGCAGTGCAAACAACAGGCAGATGGGTTCTGCGCAGCCTTTAAAGTGTTATCACACCTCAGGAATAAGCATAAAGGTCAAAATCATTAGTGTGTGAATTCTGAATTAAATCCATTGCAATTAGCCCCGAAAAGATAACTGGAGATGCTGTTGAGATAACAGAGCAGGTATCTTCTGTAATTGATAATTACTAGGTGTAAAGACATGTGCACTTGCCTTGAAAAGCGTAATTGTTTCTCATCTGAAGAGATCGCTTTATTTTAATGGCCCGCAATTATTTTTATTTTAGACAGACTGGTGACAACATCTGTAGCCTCAAACCACCTCATTTCTACAAGAAATTGCTGCAATTTGCCTCTTTCAGTCCACCCTTTACCTACAAGAGGATGTTTGTTTGTTGTTGTTGGAAGGGACAGAACTGTGGCTGTTTTGTAAACCTCACAAGGAAATCACACACCAGAGGGGTGTTTTTTCCTTGATCCTGTTCTGCGAACGCTCCAGGTACGCCCTGGATGTCTGCAAATGAGGCTGCTCCCATTGCCCGTGGAACGCTGCCCAAGAGCCGGGAGCGCCACGGGGAGCAGGGCACCTGAAGCAGAGGGAGCACGGAAGCGACTCAGGTCTGGAGATGCCCAAATACACCCATGAGCTCTGCCCTAAAACCTCACTCACCCTTCCAGCTGTGGGCGAGAGACAAGGGCTGGCACCTCCCTCCCTCAGGAGACCACAGAGCACCCCATGTCCAGGCAGAGCATCCCCATGGGCTTCGAGGCAGACAAATTACCTTTCGGTGACCTCTTGAATGACTCCTGCTTCTTCCACACACCAGCAGCTCGCACTGGGACGCTGGTGGAGCCAGAACCTCTTTTGTCCCTTCATTTCACCTGGAGCCCTGGGCAGGAAGTAGCCCGGCACTGCTCGCCCGGATGGCCCTGAAGCACAGCAGCACGTTCACCTGCGTGGCACAGGCAGAACAATTGCTCCATCAGTGCCGAACGGGCTGACTTCTGTTATCTCCGCTCTGCGCTGCGACTGCCAGAGACACCGGGGCTCTCTGCAATTGCCACTTTGGCTGAGAGCATCCTGATATCATGGCCTTGAACAATCAATGTGCATCGATCGTGTCATTAGTGCACAGCCTGACCAGAGAGCAGCAGGACCTGCGAAGTCTCTGCATTTCCTACAGCAAAGAGCTTATCTCCTCTGTGAGGACATGCGGAGGGGATGAACCGTTGTCCTTGCTTTCGGGTCTGTAGAGCTGCACTGCGAGCGGCAGCAGCAGTAGCAGGAGCAGGGAGGGTTTGAGATCAGCCTCCAGCTGCCAGCTCCCCACGCTCTGCCCAGCACCCCGGCTCCTCACCTTGGCCCCTTTGCCACCGTGGCTGCCAGAGGAGGGGGACGGCCTCATGCCGGCTCACTGGCAGCTCCCCAGAGAGCGGCTGAAATATCATTAACCAGGAAAACAGCAATTTTCCTAAAGTGGACACGCTTCATCAATGCTGAGAGGAGCCAGGTATAACTTCATAACCTTTCATGCTGTCTGATGACAGCACATACATCTCTGTTCATCACCGTGGACACACCAGGCATCGTGTGCCTGATGTGCTGCACTCAGAGCGGGGCTGAGAACTGGGCAGAGGGGCTGGAACTTGTCCCCAATGACTGCTGACCCGCCTGGGCACCGGACCTACTGGATGGCGCTGCCACTGTGGGCGCGATCCTGTGTGCCAGCCCTGCTGCAGGACGGGGATGGTGGCATCGGGGCTGCCCCATCCCACAGCCCGGGACGAGGCTGGGCAGAGGAGCTCCCCTTCTCCTGAAGCAATCCCCGTGAGAGCAGGGGGGAGGAGGGGAGGAGGGCATCCGCAGGGGCAGGCCTCTGTGCCACACAGGGCACAGTAGCCCGTGGGGCTCCCAGAAATGCCAGTGCACAGACCGGTGCCGTCATGTACAGAACTGCCCCAGCTGTTTGCAGTGCACAGCAGTCAGGTTTGATTTAAATATTTGCTCGGCTTATGCCAAATAGTTGTTCAAAATCTTTGGGGACATTAATATTTATGCCTGAGTTTTGAATAAATCTGTTATGATCGAAAGGTCTCGCATTAATTGTGGTTCGTTGCTGCTGTCCAGGACCTTTCAGAGCCCATGCAAAGTGGCAGGATGGAGCGGTGCCAAGGTTCGTCCCACTGACCTTTGCGAGAGCATGTGAGGGGATATCCTCCTGTCCTGCTGTCCTCCTGTCCACCTGTCCTGCTGTCCTCCCGTTCTTCCATTCTCCTGTGCCCATGGAAGCAGCCAGAAGCTCTCTCACTGCACCAGGGCCCAGGGCTCTCCATGCCAGCACCATGACCGCAGCACTGCCAGCCTGTCCTGTCCCTGTCCCTGTCCCTGTCCCTGTCGCAGTGCACACTACTCGCCCAGAGCAGCAGAAGGCCCTGGGCTGGCCAGGCACTGTGTTTGACAGTTTCTGCTCCATGCCTTTCACGTGGCAGATGGAGCCTGTCAGCCAGTCCCTCTATGGGCAGCTGGTGTCACATGCCAGGCACCCCCATCACCCCGTCCCACCTCCCACACAGGGCCCTTGCAGCTCCAGGGCTCTGGCACTCCCATCCCGGGCGATGCTGGGGGGCTGCGGAGGGGCTGTGGTGGGATGCAGGAGGTTCCTCGGACCCATCCATCGCTGCCCCGGAGCCCTCCTCTCCCGCCAGTACTTTGAAGCCACGCTCTCTAGCCCAGGGTAGGCTGTGATTAAAGAATGATTCATGTCTCGGGCAGAGGGTCCTTCCAGCCATCTGTCTCCTGAATGAGTTTCTCCAGCGCAGAGGTGAGTAAATCAGGGAGCTGGCGGCGGGCCCGGCCGGACAGTGTCACCCAGGGCCTCCCCGCCAGTGATGGACGGCTGTAATCAGGGCTGGGGGGGCTGCCTTCGCCCGGCAGGGATTTATCACCCCCGTGCTGCTGACACAAACACAGTTTGGGGAAGCAGTGGCAGTGTAATTATTCTGCAAATATAATTAGGTACAGATGTAGTGAATAAGTAATACTAAAATATATTTATATCTCACTATTCTCCTGACTCCTACAGCCCATTAAAATGCTTTATTATGATAATTTGTCAGGAAAATGACAACATTTATTAATGCGTTAAAGTTAATTCCTAGTAAATTAGTAATTGGCTAAACAATGCCACTCAGATTACAGCACTGGGGCTTTTAGGAAAAGGGAGAAGTGCAGGAGGAGAACAATTTGTTTTCCACAGTTTTTCCCTCTCTCCTCTGCAGCAGCTGCAGCTCACGGCAACCGGGTGGGTGAGCGCAGCCAGTGAGCCTCCCCCAGCACAGGGGTCCTGGACCCTGCAGGGAGCTGAGCTGCTGCTGCCAGCCATGTGCCAGGGGCCTGGGGACGGTGCCTTGGCAGGACAGGAGCCCTGGCACCCGGGCTGGGGACATGGCAGGAGCAGAACGTGCTGGGGATGCTGTTTCTGAGCCTTCAGGGATGTGTTTTGAAACTTCTTCCGAGTATGTGGCAGCAGGAAAGTTTGGGGAAGCTGAAGCTGGCAGCAGTTGCAGCCCAACAGGCCTCATTCTGGCTGTCAGTGAGGATGTGTCCAACCTCCCCAGTTTCTCCATCAGATGCTATGGATGAGCCCATCCCTGTGAGCCCATGAGCAGGATCCTGCACCTGGGAGCTGAACTCGAGTGTGGGGATGACCCCTCAGCCCAGCGTGGGACAAACCTCCCCATCCAGGATTGGGCACAGCAGGGATCCCACTGGAAGAGCCACTGGAAAGAGCTTCCCAGTTCTCAAACCCATTATGGAAAAGTCCAAGCCTAGCAAGCTGCTGATGCATGTGCTAGAAGACCCAAAATGCTAAAACGTGGGAAATTACGTAATTTTTCACGTGCACAACTAGAAATACTTACTGCAAAATATAAATGCAAACACATGTTTGCACCGCTGCTCCTGGCTGTCGGGGCCCTTTACGCTGACTGCAAACGCAGTCTTAGCAGGGTTGTTTGGGATTTAAATGTTGATGTCATTTCTGTTTGAATGCAAAGAGCTTCAGCTATTTGTTAAGTCCAGCTGCTCCAACCCCGACTTTCCATCTTGTTTATTATACAGAAAATAACACAGTGATGTATGAGTCATCTTCCCCGGCACTGGGAAGAGAATTTCAATTACGCTCTTTCTTAAAACATTCACACAAAGTAAACTCACATTCTTAGAAACATCTATGAAATGCTTCCAGGAGACCCGGTGAGAGAGGAGCCTGCTGAGGATCCCTCTCCACAGAACCTCCGTTTGCAGCTGCAGTCAATGAGCCTTGGAAAACAAAATGCTTTGTCGACATTTTGCTTCGTGTGCAGCTGAAATCATTTGCAACGCCGAAGGGAAGGCTAAAGCCACGTGTTAAGTACAGTTATCACATCCTGGAGCAAGCCACCCGTGTGATCGCTGCCAAGCCCTTTCACCGCTCGCTCAACGCACTTTCCTTCCTTACCAGTTGGCACTGGTATGGAAAAGTAAAGTAGGCCGGGCCCAGGGGATGGGGCACTCACAGGAGTTTTTCCTGGTTTTGCCTCTTTTGCATCACCCTCCACATAATGCTGTTATGGCGAGAACCTTTCCAGGTGCTTGTGTTTTTCAGAGGTGAGGTCACAAACCTCCCCTGGCAGGCTGCTCCCTGACCTACAGCACAGATTGTCACGAAGGTCACCTTCTCATCACCCAAGACATCCTCACTCACGGGGTCCCACACCCATCTCCACCTCACCCCACCTCACTTTGTCCAGGACCAAGATTTCAGCTTCTTCATATCATCTAGACATAATACAAAATAATTATGACTGTTGTTATTATTATTGTTATTATTATTATACCCTGGGGTGGGACAGAGCAGCCCCCAGAGCACCCGCTCACTGCAGTGCCTGTGCAGGCAGGCTGGTGTGCGCAGGCTGGCGTGGGCGGGCTGGTGCGCGCTGGCTGGCACGTGCCGGGCAGCCTCTCTCCGTGCTGCTGGGGAGTACACGGCATCAGGCAGCCATGCACCGCAGGCCTAGGTGTCTGCAAACTGATTAGGAATGACATTTGACTTTACCACATAATAAAAGTTCCCACTTATGACCTTTTCTACATTTATTTCACGCGCTCCAAGATTTCATTCAGAAAGGTCATCAACAATCTTTTATCGCCGGTAGCAGCGCGTGGATGCTATATTTATCATACAGAACTGGCACGCCGGGTTCAGCCGGTGCCAAACTTTGGAGATGCTGAACGACTAGATTTCAGAGGTGGTTGTGAAGGCCAGAGCCCTCTCTTCACAAATTGCTTTTCCTGGCCACTAATGCCACCCGCTCACCGACAGACCCACGAATCACCGGCACGTGGCGGGGATGCCGGCTGTAATGGTGAGCAAAGTGATGGGGGCAATGGCCATGGATGCACCACGGAGGGGCAAGCACAACGGCACGACAGGGTTCTGGCCACTGCCAGCACCGCAGCCGCATCCCCCCTTGGGGGGTTCCTGATGGGATCGGGGCTGTGCTGCAGAGCCGCCAGGTGCCTGGGAGGCTGGGGGCAGTGAGTGACAAATCTGATTCCTGAGCCGGCACGAGGAGCCGGGGCAGGGTTGCTGCTGGGGGAACACCCTCCAGTCACCTACACAACAAAGTGCCTGAACTGAAACCATGGCCTCGGTCACCTCCATCTGCACCCTGTGAGTTTGTGAGGGATGGACACGTTGGCCCCGTTCCTCCTAATTATGAGAGCTTCACACAACATTAAGTTTCTGAAAGCAGACGCTTTTGCAGCTCACCATGTGAAATGAAGATTACCCGATTCAGAAAGAGCTGCCAACTCCATTTAATTAAAACTCCTCTTGCTTTGGTGCCCAAGAAGTGGTCCTTCTCCCCAGTCCGCTGCCCAGGCAGGTCCTGGTTGGTTTGGAACCACTTGTTTTTCCCTCCCTGAGGGACTCAGGGGACTTAGAAAGCTCATTTTTCAGACTTATCTATGAAAATAAACCCCACAGGTGTTGGAAGAGCAGCTCAGTGTGAAGCTACCTGCAGCACCTCCCTTAGTTGAAAGAAACCTGCTCTGGCACTGGTGGGGCGGCTGGGGACACCCTGCTGCAAGGTGGACTCCCTGTCCCCCACCTCAGCAGAGGTCTCTGCAAAATGGGGCTGGGGGGAGGGGGGGGCGGTGCTGAGGGCAGAGAAGGGGTCAGTACCCATGGTGAGGGCAGCCGCAGGCAGGGTCTCCAGCGGGAGCTGCTGGCCTGAGCCCTGCTGCCCCTCACTCAGTTAAAGGCCAGGTTCCCCAGACAGGAGGAGGCAGGAGCTGGAGCCTGGGCAGGGCAGGGCAGGGCAGGGGATGGAGCCTGCGCAGGGCAGGAGTTGGAGCCTGGCAGGACAGGCAACACGGTCCAGAGAGATCCCACTGCTCTCTAGCGTTCAAAGTGCAGCATTTTGATGGCAATATCCGATTTCAGGAGCAGAAACAGGAGCTGCTGCAGGAGCTGCTCTTAGCCACTAAAGCCCATGGGCATTGGCTGTGCCCACCCCAGCTCCAGGGCTGCAGCTGCTGAGGGATCAATTTGAAGCATTTATTAAGGACTCCAGGTTCCCGTGCCCATCAGTGAGAGCTAAGGAGCACCATACCGCACAGTGTACTCTTTTTCATCACACCATCACACCTCTCTGATAGGACAAAAGGAAACAGCCTCAAGTTGCCCCAGAGGAGGTTTAGGTTGGAGCTGAGGAACAATTTCTTCTCCTCCAGAGTTGTCCAGGCCTGTCCCAGGCTGCTCAGGACAGGGCTGGAGTCCCCATGATCCCTGGAGGGGTTTCCAAGCTGTGGAGATGTGGTGCTGAGGGACAGGGGTCAGAGGGAATCTGGCAGGGATGAGGGCAACACTTGGACTCCACGAGCTGAATGGTCTCTTTCAACCTAAATGATTTCATGACCATGCCGCCTGTCCCAGCTGCACGCCACAGTCACTGGCACATTCAGCGAGTGACCCATGTGGCCGTGCCTGCCTGGGCAGCAGCTCTCCTGCCAAAACCACAACTGAGAGGTTATCTGCCCTGGCAGGTTGGACATGCTGCCTGCACTGGGTTTTTTGACAGCTTGTTTCTGGGACTGGTGAATAAGGTGACGCCGTCACCTAGCATGGGCAATGGGACGGGCGCGCTGTGCATGCTGGAGGGAACAGCGGCCAGCCAATAGGGAACCCAGGTGGTTTGTTAGGCACCGATGGCTTTGGAAGTAACAAGGAAGAATAAAAGGGATTGACGGATGGATATAGAAATCAATATCCCTGAAATATTTCATCCAAAGCCTCCTCCAGGTGACTGCAGAAAATGTTACATCTAAATCAGGTTTGCAGATGGCCCAGGAACCAATCTAAGTTGTGTTGTTTGCTAGTCCCTCACGCTTTAGACGAGGTGCGATTTAAAGGGTTTATGCTGAGAATGAACGTGCCAAGAGGTGTGAGCCTGCGGGGAGGGCGGCAGGGAGCGTGGCGGGTGGCAGAGCTCTCCTGGGGGTATTTATAGGATTGGGAAGATGCCGCAGGCAGGAGGGAGCCCGAAAGGGAGGACGAGAAGGGAGAAGTAAATGAGCGTCATGACCCAATGACTGATGGACCGAGTGTTTTAGCAGGAACGATGGATTTTAACATGATGCTAACAGTTATCGATTATAAAATAACTCTTTGTCACTGAGGCCTTCAGAAATCTTTGAGGGAAGAATGAAAGCTATTTTTAAAATACTAAGTGATCGATATCTCGAGTAAATGACAGGGGATAACTTTTTGCCCGGTGCTACATGACACAGTAGCTCTCACAGGGCACCATAGACTCGTTTAGGCTGGAAAACACCTTTTCTAAGCTCATCGAGTCCAACTCATCACTGCCAGGTCCCCACTAACCCCTGTCCCNCAGCGGCGGCGGGAAACGAGGAGGAGGTTGGAGCAGGGGGGGTCTGCTCACAAGAAAAAAGCGACAGGACAAGAGGAACCGGCCTCGAGTTGCCCCAGGGGAGGTTTAGGTTGGAGCTGAGGAGCAATTTCTTCCCCTGCAGGGTTGTCCAGGCCTGTCCCAGGCTGCCCAGGGCGGGGCTGGAGTCTCCCTGATCCCTGGAGGGGTTTCCAAGGCGTGGAGATGTGGTGCTGATCCCAGAGTCACTGGGCCTTGAAGACATTCATCAGGTGTACACTGGCAATCTGGCAGGAGAACTTAAGACATGTGCAAACTTTAGCTGTACTGCTTCATTATAACACTAAAAATCACACCCATAGATCAGAAAGACCCTTGCCCAGGTGAAGACCCTTCCCTTGAGCATATGCAGTAGTGGAAATACGGAGCCAGCAGTATTATAATTGTATATAAATTACTAACCAATCACTATAACAGGGAGTGAGTTCAATATATTAATAATTCTTGAATTTTCCGTATAAATATAGCGTGGAGAATCCTGTACGTTGTGCATGCTGGATGGAACTATCCCCTGTGCATCGAGCACCACAATAAAGACTGCCTGCTTTCTAAAACTCCAAAATAATTCTTAGAGAGTTTTTTCTTCTCTGTATTGGTACAGTATCAGTCCCAGCTAGGCACCTCTCCCACTCACCGATGCCAGCCAGGCAGCCTTGCCGCTTGCCGCCCGGCCGGGATGCGGCAATGCGGTGGCTCAGCAGAGTGTGCTCTCTGCTCGCAGAAGGCAGCCTGTGCTGGCTGCTGCTGCAGGACTTGTTCTCCCGCCTCACACCGGGAGTATTGGCAGGTTCTTTTCCTGCAACAGTTTACGTTGAAACCCTGCTGCTCTGGGGAGAGCCTGGCTGCAAGAAGATGGAGCCCCGTGTCTCCATCACCAACCTTTGCCATCAAGACGGGAGTCTGAGCCCAGCTACCTGGTGGCCTCCTGCCCAGCTCTGTGTATGGTCCTCCCAGAGTCATGTTGCTTGGGCCGCTGGAGGGCTATAGCTGGTTTCACTGGTCCTCAAACCCTCTCCCCCAGCAGTGCTGAGCACNACCCATAGATCAGAAAGACCCCTGCCCAGGTGAAGACCCTTCCCTTGAGCATATGCAGTAGTGGAAATACGGAGCCAGCAGTATTATAATTGTATATAAATTACTAACCAATCACTATAACAGGGATTGAGTTCAATATATTAATAATTCTTGAATTTTCCGTATAAATATAGCGTGGAGAATCCTGTACGTTGTGCATGCTGGATGGAACTATCCCCTGTGCATCGAGCACCACAATAAAGACTGCCTGCTTTCTAAAACTCCAAAATAATTCTTAGAGAGTTTTTTCTTCTCTGTATTGGTACAGTATCAGTCCCAGCTAGGCACCTCTCCCACTCACCGATGCCAGCCAGGCAGCCTTGCCGCTTGCCGCCCGGCCGGGATGCGGCAATGCGGTGGCTCAGCAGAGTGTGCTCTCTGCTCGCAGAAGGCAGCCTGTGCTGGCTGCTGCTGCAGGACTTGTTCTCCCGCCTCACACCGGGAGTATTGGCAGGTTCTTTTCCTGCAACAGTTTACGTTGAAACCCTGCTGCTCTGGGGAGAGCCTGGCTGCAAGAAGATGGAGCCCCGTGTCTCCATCACCAACCTTTGCCATCAAGACGGGAGTCTGAGCCCAGCTACCTGGTGGCCTCCTGCCCAGCTCTGTGTATGGTCCTCCCAGAGTCATGTTGCTTGGGCCGCTGGAGGGCTATAGCTGGTTTCACTGGTCCTCAAACCCTCTCCCCCAGCAGTGCTGAGCACCTTGTGCTCATTACCCACCCTGAGAGCCTCTGAAGAGGCTTCAAAGCAACGTAACTCTTCCTTCACCTTCTGCAGGGTGGTGGCAAAGCAAAGCAGGATTAGGCTGGGCTCTCACTGCACTCCCAGCACACAGACTAGAGATCTCTGGGGAAAGGGAAAAGAAACACTGTAGGAAAACACTTTCTGTGAACCTGGGACCATAACAGACAAGAACTGGGACAGGGAGCCCGAGCCAGCCATAGCAACAGCACTGCCTCTCACCGGCACCCGGGAGCTGCGTGTCCCCAAGGAATTGAACGTGCTCCATAGTCTGCTATGAGCAAAAACTCCCTTCAGGCTCTGATCGTTAATTTTGTGCCCGATTTAGTGCCACAGTTGAAGGTGCTCTGAAAATCCTGGGGAGGGATGGAGGCTTTCAGAACCTAGAGGCCGGGGAGCTCCCTTGCCCCAGGCAGGCCAGCGGCCTGGCAAGTGCTGGGAGGGGGCTGCTGGCCCAGCTCCAGAACTCCTGGGCAGCTGCAGGCCCCAGCCCAGCCAAGTCGTGGGTTCCCACCGTTGCTGGTTCTGAGTGGCGGCAGGAACAGGATGGCTAGATCTGCTCGCTCAGCAAAGGCTTTGCGGTGTCCATGGGCAGAAGCTGTGTCTGCCCAAGAGCCTGGCTCCCTGCAGGGCTGGTGGAGCTTTCTGCTTGCTGGGGCTGCGGGAGGCTCGTGTCCTGTCTGGTGCCCAGGTTGGATAAACAAAGACTGGTCCTTGACCAGAGGCAGCTCCACCTCTCCTGGATGTTGCTGAGGGCTCCTGGGGAGCAGCTGCCTGTATTTAACATCAGCCGCTTGCTTGCTCACCTGTGATTCCTGAGCAGCAGGCAATGATGCGCCTGCTGCAATAGTTCACATTGTGTTTGTTTCTGTCCCTTCTTCCAGCTGAGAAATTCACTCCATGAACTTTTCATCCTCTTCTTCTGGGGTGGGAGAGGCCACAGCTAGCGCAGTGGGCAGCAGTGAGCGGCTGTGTTCACTGCCTGCTCACAGAGAGCCTTTCCCCTCTGAATTAACCTTTGTGAACTCAGGAGGTGTGCAGCAGCCAGCGGCCCTGTCGTGTGTCAACCCACAGAGCAGCAGTTGCAGGGATTCCAGGGTTCCCCTCTGCTCCTCGTGGTGCTGGCTGCTCCTCAGCCTCCTCTGGAATCCTGGGGCCAGTTCTGGGCTCCCCAGTTCAAGAGAGACCAGGAGCTACTGGAGAGAGTCCAGTGGAGGTTCTGAAGCTGCTGAGGGGCCTGGAGCATCTCTGTGCCCAAGATAGGCTGAGAGCCCTGGAGCTGTTCAGCCGGAGAAGAGCAGCCCCAGAGGGGAGCTGAGCAAGGCTGAGCAAGAGCTCAAGGGCCCCTGGGGGGCAAGAGGCTGGGGCCAGACTCTGCTCAGTGGTGCCCAGCACCAGGACAAGGGGCAGCGGGCACCAAGTGGAACCCAGGAGGTTCCCTGGGAGCGGGAGGAGAAACTTCTTTGATGGGAGGGGGTTGGAGCCTGGCCCAGGCTGCCCAGAGAGCTTGGGGAGTCTCCTTCTCTGGAGAGATTCCAAAGGTACCTGGACCCTGCGCTGCTGGGCCCCCTGCTCTTGGTGACCCTGCTGGAGCAGGAGAGTGGCACCAGATGATCTCCAAAGGGCCCTTCCAACACCCACTGTGCTGGGATTCTGTGGGAGCTCAGCAGACCTGAGTGTGTGTCCTGTGCCTGTGGGGAGCTGTGTCCGGTGTACTGGCCCAGAGAGCCACGTCCCCGTCAGTGGGAGCCAGGCCCGCTGACGGGGCAGCCGCGGCTGCCGCAGGGCTGGGGCGCGAGGCTGCAGGATTAGCATTCATGTCCTCTCCCCGCTAATCGATGGGGCTCAGGAAAGCGCAGCGCCCGCACCTGCTGTTTCACTGCACTTTGTTAAGCACCCTGTAACCATGAGCGATGGCGCTTCCCTGGGCGGCCGCTGCTCTCTGCGTTTCAGTCGTATTTTTGCTGCGCTGGCAGTACTGAGCTGAGCAAAGGACAAATGTAGCTGTGTAGGGAGAGTCACTTGGGCTTCTGAAGTGGTGCTGAGGGAACTGCAGCAAGAAAGCAACAGCTTTGTAGGGCAATCCAGAGACGGGGAAAGAGGCTGCTGACAAAGTCGGCATGGCACAGCTTGCCAAGCGCCTAATGAAGGCTGGCTCTCTGTTGGACACCATGCCCTGCTGATGTGCTCCTGCTCACTCCATGCCCTACCTACCAAGGAGACCTCCTGGCCTGTCCCTTTCTCACCAGGTGCTGGATCATGAGATGACCGTGTCCCTCCCTGCACGCACATTCCTCCCGGTAACAGCCAGGACCATGCCTTGCTCCAGGGCATGCTGTGAATCCGGCTCCAAGGTAAATCTGTGCCTGGGGGACAAGGACCTTAGAAATGTTCCCACCCCTCCCTGAAGAGCCAGAGCAAGTCCCAGTGCCACTAGCTTGGCAGTGAGGGAAGCTGCTGAACTGGCACTGGGTCCCAGGAGCGATGGGCTGCACTGGGTGCTTTTAAAATGTGCTGAATGTGGGTAGACACTTCCAGTGACACTCGGTTAAATGGGGGATGGATGTCTGCTGTCCCATGGTGTCACTGTCCTGTGACAGTATGTCACTTAATGGACACACTAAAGTATGCGCTGCCCTGATTAAGCGTCTCAGGGACTTCTCTGTCTCAGAGTGAAGACAGGCAGCAGAGCACCTGGTAACTCTTTGCATGCCAAGACTTGTGGTACGAGAGGAAACAGATGGTGCTTTGCATTCACACAAGACGAGAGCAGAGAATCTCTTCTGGCACTTCAAGTGTGAGCTGGGTGAGGAGCAGAATTCTCTATCTTCAGATAAAATCTTCCCCCAAATATGCTCATGTTCCAGCAAAAAAAATTAAAAAATCAAATCTTGGCTCTTCTTGTTGATGCATCAGCCTTTGCCCTTGTGGAACAGAACCGCAGCCAGTAGGAAAGAGCAGTCAGTGTTGTAGGGTAGTTCAACACTTTGCAGGCCCCTCTGGGCACCCCCGTGGCCTTCCCAAGGGCATCACAACCCCACAGAACTCCTAGACCTGACACAGGGACACTGACACAACCCCACAGAGCTCCTAGACCTAACACAGGGACACTGACACTGTTCTCACACTCACACAAGAGCCGCTTCACCCTAGGTGTGGGCAGGCGCTGTGTGAAGATCCCCGAAGTCCAGCTGTCCAGCAGCACTGGGTACGGCGGCCACCGGCCAGCACCCGTGCAGCTCTGGCTGTTGCACCGGTGCGGTGCCGGTGGGTGTCAGGGCAGAAGTGGCTCCCCGGCCCTACAGGGCTCTGTGGCTTCTGCAAAGTCAAAGAAAACTTTGGAGCATGTTGCTGTTTTTACTGCTCAGCAGCAACCTACAGCCCTACGGATGAGATCATGAACCTGTGAGAATTGTCAAGTCCTCTCTTTGCAATAAATCAGCATCTCGTTGCACTTGTAACTTATCTTATCAGCTTAATACAATCCTTATCCAAAAAAAACATTAATCCAATTCCTCGAGAGATGCGTTTGATTAGATTAATTAATCTGTTTGCTCTGGAGATTTTCCTAATGTTTGAACTTCTTCGAGGCAAACTCCTCTCTGAACCCTGGGCTCTTCTATCTGAACTGGGGAAGAAAGGGGAGAAGAGCAAAGGTTTCATCAAGGTGGAGAGAAGGCCCCAGTGCTTTGGCTGCTCCGGTCAGACCAGGAGGGTAACATGCTGTAGAAGGGATTTTGGGAGGCGGGTGCTGCCCAGGGGTGCTGGTTCAGAGCCCTGCTGCTGGCCATTGGGCACGGCCACTCCATGCTCAGGGAGCCACAGCCGGGCGCCAACCCCACATCCTGCATGGCGGGACACCAGCAGTGCCCACCTCCCTCTGGGGTGGCACATCTGACTGGGGACCTCCACAGGGATCTGCTTTCTGGCACTTTTCCAAGTTGTCCCACTTTTTATGTATATTTTGCTGAGTAAATCTGCCACATCAAGCTAATCTAACTCCCAAGCAGAGCCCTCCATGCACTAAAACATGATGGAATCAAGATGATGACATTTTAATTGACAGTTGATTTTGACACATCTGTTTTTAGCCATTATCTTCTTATCTATCAAGATAAAAGCTTTGAAAAATTATTGGGTTTTGCTCAGATATTTACTTAATTACACCAAGATTGTCATGTTGGCCAGTGGTGTGTAGGTGAGGAGCTGAGTAGAGGGGTGGGTAGGGCAGAGGGAGATCCCCTGCTGCGGCAGGGCTCTGGAGGGCAGAGCCTGCAGCGATGTCTGCAGCTCGGGTCGGCTCCAGCTCCACTCCTGTCTCCTGTGGTCTCCTCTGAGATTGAGAGCCCCCACGCCACGTGGGAGAGAGAGCCCTGAGCCCGTCCTTGTGAGCGATGGGCACGGTGTGAGCCTGGCTGCCCTGCCTGGGCAGGATGACTGCGCTCCAGGGCAGGCGCCGGACACGGGACAGCTGCTGTGGTGTCGCCGAGGTGGGGACACACCGCTGAACGCCGTCCCCAGGGCTGTTCCCGCTCTCTGGAGAGGACTGAAAAATGTCATTAACGTTTGTATTCAGATATGCTCTCCCTGCCCCTTCTCACATACTGCAAAAGAGGTGATTTAAAATTTATCAGCAAGTGTCAAGATAACCTACGCAATTCAGAATCCAAGTGCAAAGACCAGTGCAAAATGACAGCCGCGACATCCATGGAGTCACATGTTTTATCCCAGTAAGTACATGAAAATTGCAATGTTCTTTTCTGCTATTCAGGCTGAAGGGCTCCTTTAACACAGACCATCTCCTGATATCAAAGTGAATGATTTCTTTCATTATTCCTGGTTATGATGCCTATTTTCATGTTATTTGTCATTTGTGAAGCAATTTGGTCTAAAGATGGCTCAAAGCTTTTGTACTGAGCAATCAGGGAGAAAGTAGGGAAGGAATAACTAAAAGGAAGATTAGGATTCTTGCTCTGCTGTTGCATAACCAGATGCAGAAGCTGCTCTGTGCAGAGCAGGGTTCCCTTCCCCGTCAATTGGATTTCGTGAGACCTCCAAGGCTCGGGCGGTTTCCAGGCAGGCGAGTGTGCAGAAGAGGGGCTCGGCTCTGCACCTCTGTTACCTCTGGGACACACTGGCAATTTAACTGACTTTCCAGCCGTCCACTTTGTGCAACTCACAAATTTGGACTTAAGAGCCAATCAATTGTGAGGCTGTTTTCTCGCCACCAGAAATGGAGTATGGATCTGCTGGCAGAATTTTAGAGGGACTTTTTATCCTCTCATCTGCAGCTGGGCTGCTATTCCTCATGCTGAAAAGCCAGCCATAAGAGTGTCCTGCAAACCGAATGCTGTGCTGCCGCAGGGCTGGTGCATCACTCACCCAGGAGCAGTGCTGAGGCACCAGCTAGGGGGGAAACCAGGGGCAGAATCCATTCTCCAGCAAGCCTTCTTTGATTTTGGCATAACCCCCTAATATTCTGTATTTAAAAATGTAGCTGCTCTGCCTTGAGATGAAAAGCTGTGGCATTACAATGCCACAGAGGGCAGTGGCAGCCAGCGAGAGCCAGTCAATTCCCACCCCAGGAGGTGGGCACAGTGCTCTCCACACTGCTGGGCTGCTCACGCCATGACCCACACCCAGGCAGTGGGGTCGCTTCCCATCTCCGTTCCCGTAGGGTCCTTGTCCCCCAGCACTCCCACTGCTGGAGCCAGCCAGGACTGGCTGTGCCAGAGCTGTCCCCGTGCAACATGTCCCTCCCCACCTGTGGGGGCTCTGGGGACCTTTGCTTCTTGCCTGGTCAGGCTGAAGACAAGTGGGCATCCTGCCTGCCCCGCAGTGCCGAGGAGGGGTCTTCATGGAGCACGGCACCCGGCCGGGGCTTGGTGTAACACAGCCAGAAGCGCCAAGGGGAGCAGTGGCTGCAGGCAGCGGGTCCTGAGCAGCCTTTGGAGATGCCAGCACAACGAGCCCCGAGATCAGCAGCTTGTCCTGAGGAGCAGAAGGTGCTGCTCGTCCCCGGGAACTGAAGGCTATTTGTGCTCAAGACAAGCAGTTTTGCTCCAAGTGCAAGGGAAAGAATCCTGTTGTTTCCAGGAGGATATTTTTACTGGCCGCTTGCAGAGAAGTGGCTTTGCAAGTCTGAAATAGCTACCGATGTGAAAGTGAATATAGGGAATGTGCCTGCGGAGGCCCCTCCTGACGGAAGCAGATTCCATCTGCTCCAGCACCAAGCACATTTCCAAGGGTTTTAGTCCAGTTTCAGGGATTTTGTTCTCTCTCTCTGTACTCTGTATTTTAAGACTTAAGTGAGATAGAGTTCTTAATTTAACTAAGATTTATACATGTCAGTGATTTTTTTTTTTAAAATATAAAACTTATTTTCCCCACTGAACAACCTCCCTGCCCCTGGAATGCTGTTTCCAGCCAGAGCAGCTCTGTGGTTTCCTTCACAGTGGAGTTGGATGCCCTGAGGTGGTGCTCAGGTTGCCGAACCTTGGCGCTGGCCCTGATGGATGGGGACACGGAGGAGCTGGGGGGGCCCTAGAATGTCTGGGGCAAGGGCTGGGGCCGGCCCCCCACCTCTCCCCCTCCCCACCTGCACCCACAGCACAGCTGGAGGGGTCCCTCTGCTCCCTGTCCCTTGGCTCCCCGTGTTGCCATCGCACCTCCCTGTCCCTTCACGTCTCTCCTGGTCCCCACGTGAAACGTTTGCTGAGAGCAACAAAAATACAAGAGTCCCCTTAGAAATGCACTTTATCAAACTCACCTTTCTCCCAGCAAACCTGCAATTAATTCTGCGCTGATTAGATGTCTCTGCTAATGACGGAAGCTGGTGGAGGTGGGCTGGGACGCAGCAGGTAATAACCACACTGGAGCACTTGAGAATTAATTGTAAAGGCAGCAGGAAGGTAAAAGGCTGCAGTGAGCCTAACAAGTCAGCAAAGCCAAATGCCAGCTCCCCGGTGCTCCCCTACAGCCTTGGTGCTGTGTCCAGCCCCTGGAGCTCATTGGGGCTCACCGCTGGGCACCCAGGACACCAGACGAGGGGGGGATGTTATGTCCAGCCCAGCAAAGGGCTCCGCTTGCCCGGCTGCCCTGGGCACAGCACCTCAGCTTCCCCCACAGGGCTGCTCCTCACCGTGACTGATGCCCCAGTGCTGGCCTTTGGAAGAGACAGGGGACTCTCTGGCACCCCGGGGTGGTGGCCAGGCTGGCACCCAGAGGTGGTCTGTGTGCCGGGGCACCCTGGGAGCCCTCTCCTGCAAGGGGATGCTCAGACCTTAGAGCTTCTCCTGCAGGGCATACACGTGTAGTGACTATTCAAGATCACAGCCTTAAAATCACAGCAGCCTGGAGACAAAAAGTAAGCCACTTCTGTGACTAAAAATCAGAGATGCTGTTTCCTGATCATTGCAAAGTTGACTTAGAATCATAGACTTCTAAAATAAGATACTTAATTAAATGTATCCATTCTTCTGATACTACTCAAAAGAATTAAGTCCAGAAATGATGCAGCAATACTGTGGGATGATGTATTCATGTGGATGGTTATCTTCCTCGTAAAGGCATTATGAAAGTAGCAAAAGTAATTGCATTATATTTATGTCAATTCTCTTATTTAACTTGTCTGCAAATGAAGTATTCTGTATTGAACTGCAACCCATTTTAATTTACAAAACCAGCTCTACTCTTTGCTCAGTAGTATTGCAACTAATGAAAAATGACTCAAAGGAACAGATCTTTTCCATATGAATGCTCATATAGACCCGGAACAAGCTCGGTAGATGGAGCAGCTGCAGGGGCTGAGGAAAGCTGTGGCTGAGGGAAAAAAACCTGAGTTTTAGCTTCCTCAGAAACTTGAAGGAGTGGAGGGCTCATTCCACCAGGACCCTCTCCCAGGAGATGCAGTCCCTCTCTACTCCTCGGGACATCGCCATTCCCTCGGGAGCTGCTGCAAAGCTGCCTGTGACCCTGCCCGGCAGGGAGTGGGGCTCAGCTGCAACCGGCTCTGCTGGGGCGCGGTGCTGGGACAGGCCTGTGTGGCCCCGTGGCCAGCGTGGTGGCTCCCTGCCTGCTGCCGGTTGGCACCCCGTGCCGGCAGGGACCTGGCACCCCGTGAGTGCTGTCTCCGTGGGCCTCCTCCTTAGAGAGTAGTGGGGTCATTGCGAGACAGTGACTTCCCAGCCGTGGCAGAGCTGCCATGGGGCAGGACATGCCCTTTGCCACAGGCAGGGAGGAGGCGTCGGCAGCAGCGCCCTCCCGTCCCCACATCAGAGCTGTGAGCTAATCCGGCCCGATGTTTCTGCATGCAGAGGCATTCCTGAGTGTGCTCAAACATGGTAATTTATTATTATTTATTTACAAGTGACAGAATGTCTTCTGGCCTTTCTGCCCCGCCGGGCTGGCTCTGGAGCCACGGTTCTAATAGCTTCTTGCACTTCCAAGGAATGCCAAAAGTGATGCTCTGAATCCCAGGGCTGAATCCCGACGCGAGAGGGCCTGGTGGGACTGCAAGAGGCTGCACTTACTCCAGCTGAGAGGAGCACTTGGAGACCACACGGTGGGCTGGGATGGCTCAGGGATGCTCTGCCCTGCTCTACAGGCCTCCAGCATCTCAGGGATGCTCTGCCCTGCTCTGCAGATCCCCAGCAAATCAGGGATGCTCTGTCTTGCTCCGCGCTTTGGCCGAGAAAAAGCCTTCTTGTGCTGCGGGCAGGGCTGGGAGCCCAGGGCAGAGCATGGGACTGGGATGATGTGAGATGGGTCAGAAGGCTGACTGCTGTTTCAAACCAGAGAAGGTTTTGTTTACGCAGCCAGGGGGAATACAGCTCACTCTCTGAGACTCTGGGAGCACCAGGTGAGGGTGAGCATCCCAAGCCCTGCAAAGCCCCAAGGCGAGGGCTCACCCTGTGCACACCCTGCCCCCAGCACGCACCCCAGGCTCCGCTGCTCCACCTGAGCCTGCTCCAGCTCCCTCACCCACCCTGTGCTGTGGGCACAGGAACTTGGGTGCTTATTAAGCACATCTGAAGGCCACCACGTGCGGGCAGATGTAGAGATACAGAGATTTTCATTGCCAGTGACAATATTAATGTTGCATGATTTACAATCTCCTGCGCGCCTGCTCTTCTGGCAGCAAAGCATCTGCTTCAGGCCCATTTGGGTGGTTTAGATCTGTCCTTGAGGATGTAATAGAGTTATTGAGAGGGCACAAACATTGATTGATTCGTATTGACTTGCTTGGCAGACGCCTCTCTCGCGTGGTTGTATGGGAGAGAAGGTTGGGACAGGGACAGGGAGTTGCCAGGTGCTTGCTATGCTCATAGCCACCCCTGGCCGATGGCAGGGGGAGTGTCCTCCAGCCATTCCTAATGAGGTAACAAATCCTCTTTGTGACCCCGCAGAGGGGCTGCCAGGACACGGCTCTGGGAATAGCGCGCTGGGCTGTGTGTTAACCCAAGCAGAAAGGATGGGCATGTCCCTTCCTCCCTCGGGCCAGCCTCGGTTTGTGTCCCCTGGTTTTGTGCTCCCACAGCACATGTGCTCTGGAGACACCTGAGAGAATAGAGATGAGGAGGGGAAAGAGACGTCCATAAAAATTCACCCTGTTCAATAAGCTGAAGCAGAAAGACACTGAAATCCATCATCCTGCAAAGCCACCTCTATTTTAAAGCCTGCAGTGCTCTCAAGCAGCCAGAGCTGACAGGATCCGCGAAGCTGGGACACAAGGGTGATGGTTTCAAGATGGAAAATTTGTGCAGAGCCAACAAGCAGGGACGCAGTGGGTGGCAGTGCCAGCGCAGGCCCCAGGGTGTCTCTGCACACCAGGGCAGGGCAGGGCAGGGCAGGGCAGGCCCAGGAATGGGCAGCGTGTGCTGCCTGTGGCTGCAGGGAGTCGGGCACTAGGCCCAGACGGAGCCCAGAGTGTGCCGGGACTGCTCTGCCCACTGCCCCCAGCATGACTAACCAGGACCCTAGGGGCTTGCTTCAAAAATGATCCTGCATTATCGGTGCCGAAGCACCCTGCCAACAGGCAGATTTTGCTTGTTCCCAAGCATATAGACCACACACCTCCAAAGGACCCCCGTGGTTTTGGAGGGACCTTCCCCACCCCCAGAAGCTGGCAGCAGGCATGGTTGGGAGGAGTGCAGAGGAGGACCGTTTCCAGACCACCAAAAAGCCATAGCATGTCTTGCCACTGCAGGGGACAACCGCAGGGCTCCCTGTGACCACGGGAACAGCTGTGCAGACACAGGCAGGAGGGGACACTGGCCAAGGCCAATGCTGTCCCCCATTTCAGAGCCCCCTCCTGCCCCCTATAGCCCCCCAGGAACTTCCCTGGGGCTGCCCCAGCTTGTCCCTGTCCTCTGGCAGTGGATCTGTCACATGGACTGCTCCCTGGTCTAAGTGACTTGTGCGAGCCAAGGTTTCTGCCATCACGGAGGCTGCCTCCGGATGGGGCATCTCAGGAGGTGAATGGTGGCTCTGCCCACCCGGGGTCACCCTCCTTGCTGGTAGTGAATCCATCCCCATCCCAGTGACAAGCTCTCCCTCCATCCCACCACCCATCCAAGGCAATCCCGGAGCCGCTGCTGGCATGCGGGCTGGAAGAGGCTGCGCTGGAGCAGAATGGTGAATATATTTTCTGCCAGCACAACTGACTGAATGACTAATGCCCTGCACATCCCCAGCTCCCGCCGCACGGCTGATAACCAGCCAGATGCAACATCGCGGCCACTGCCAGAACCGCCAGGCGGTGTGAGGGGGCCCAGGGGTGGGGGCTGGGGGAGCAGCCAGCAAGACAAATGCCTCCACAGCCGCTATTTATGGACACAGGGTACCAGTATAGGCTGGGTCACAGCAGAGCAGCGCCAGGTCCTGCCCCATGCAAGGGCCACCCAAGAGCCCACAGGAGAGGGCTCGGGGATCCTGCCCACCACTTCTGGTGCTACAGCTCTGCGCTGCCCCAGCTGCAGCATGAGGGGAGCAGGGAGCGATGCCAGCACCTGAGGTGGTGGGAGATGGTCCTTGACGCCAGCAGGAAACCCCTGCGGGCTGGTGGGTCATCTACCCTTGCACCACCGGTGCTGCCGGCACGTGGTGCAGCATCTCCCGCAGAGCGGCACCCGGAGACATAATTGAATTCACATTCTCGGATTTAACTCATTATCCTGTCAAGAGTCTGGCATTTCAAACGATTCACAATTGCTTCACTTATAAGAATTGGGGTGTTTAGACAATTCTACCCACCCTGCTTTCCTACTTTCCCATGCCTGGTGCTCCTGTCTGGCAGGCAGCACCCACCCCTGCTCAGCCCCGGTCGGAAGAGGGCTCAGCTCTCCCTGCTTCTCCCTTCACCTTCCTGGGCACACTTTGGGTGCCCCTCATGAGGTCTCTCGTGGTTGTGATGAAGGGTGGGTGTGCTGGGGACCCGGTCCTGTGCAGTGCATCATCTCTTGCCTCCTGAAATGGGCAACATTAAGGCAGCATTCATCCTGGAAGTGCCCTGCAGACTCACAAGGAAATTAATAGCTCTGTTTCCTGCTTTTGTGGTGCAGAATTGTAATTCTTCACGGTGCTGTAAAGAGCTGCACATGGCAGTGCAGGGAGGGACGAACAGGAGCAAGCTCTGCAAAAGGACATTTAGACCTGACCTCCAGAAAACATTTGTTTATCACAGTGAGAGCAGCTGGAATGGAGAGGAGCTGTCTGAAGGCAGGTGCACAGGCAGGAGATGGAGCTGCGTGGTTCCTGGAGGTTCTGCTGAGGCCCACAGCCAGCTCCTGTACCCCCAGGGATGGGGGGCAGTGCCAGGGTGCTCAGAGGGAGGGTGTCACCTTGTCCGTCCCATAGCCCTGGGTGAGTTCTCCCCATTCTCCTTCAGCCACCGCCCTCCAGCCCCCCCAGCCCCTGCCCACCCTGCGAGGCCAAGCCTTCCTCCGCAGACCTCAGAGCACAATCCTCCCACTCTCACTTTGATCCATGGTTATTTTATTCGAATCATCACATCAATACCTGATCAACTACAAGTACCCATGACCAACTTTGGAGTCTTTTAATAAAGAATTTTTTTTTTTTAAAAAGGCCAATTAAAGAAGCAGTTACAACATTTGCTATTCCTTTGAGATAGAGATATTTTAAAGCAATCCCTTGAGAAGAGCTGAAATATTTCACATCTGGGCACCCCAGCTCAGGGCCTGGTCCCTCACTGCTCCCTACTAGCTCCACAACCTCTCCTCTTCTGCAGGAGCCTACTTTTGGATTTGAGCAACTCCATAGTAGGAATATCCCCCCAGAGTCCTCTTCAAACTGCGGCAGGGGGGTCTTGCCCACCCACACACAGCTGCCCCAGGACAGGAGCTGCATCGAGCTGCTGACCCACACCTGCAGGAGCCCTGCCTTGAAAGAACCTGAGATGTGAACTCCGAGGTCATTCTAATGCCAAGATGATTTGGTTGGTTTTATTCCTTCTTTTCCATGTTGTCCCTCCCTTTTTGTGCCCTCAAAATATAAAACAGCATTGCAGTGCTTAAACTGTGCTCTGAAAGTCATCAATCAAAGGCCTGTAAAATATGTATTTGTAACAGGAATACAAAATTCATCATCTCGCGCACATTAAATATTTCCTGTTTGGAGTTTTATGACAAAGTGTGTATCAAGACATATTACATAAAATGGACAAGTTAAATTTAATTGGGTCTGAGTTAACATCAGTGTTAGAAACTTAATGTTTGCATTTCCTAGCTTTCTGAGATTTCCAATCCATAATTTCACCGTTGAGGTGAGGCTGGAGAGATTGCTTTTGATACCTGGGGTCCCCGTGCTGCACGCAGGTAATTTTAATATATTTCCTAAAACATGTAGTACACCAATGCCCAGTGCCCCCCGCCCCCAGCTGTTCAATGGCACTCCCCGGTGTTTGGCGTGGAATATATTCATTAAATACCCACAAAAGTTAACTGCAGTTTCTAAAAAGCCCAAGCCCTTTGTAGGAAACACAAAACAATGAATTTAAATGGTGGGTTCCTCTCTGGCCTGGAAGCCAGGCTGCTGTTATGCCAGAGGGTTTCCAAATGCCAGCCTGCTGAGGACAGCCCTGACACACATCTGCTCAATAGATCATTAACATTCTGAAGATTTTATTAAACCCTACCTATTATTTTTCCCCAGGCCCATGGAGGAGACGGTGCCCGCAGCACGCACAGCGCAGGTGCCCTGAGCCACAGATTCTCCCCATCGTTTCCAGCCCCAGCGCCGGAGCAGCGGTGCCCCCGCATCGCCGTGGAAGCTGAATGGCAGCCGCTGGGATTCTGCACATGTGAAATGTCTTGCCTGCAGCTTTGGGCTTTGCTCTGTGTCTGTGTTTCTCCACTAGCCCGATCCGCTGGACACATTCGGGACAGTCTGTGGAGTTTGTCTAAGGTGGCTGCTGAACTGACCAGAAATCATGCGAAAGTCTCTCATGAGGTCCTGGGAACCAGTAGCACCAGGTGGGCCCTGGGAGAAGCTCTGCTAGGAGAGAGCAAGGGCACGGAGGAGGGACGACCCCAGATGCTGGAGATCTTTGGGTGAGCATTTGTGCAGATCATCCCCTGACATTCTCACACATTTCGACGGTCAGCACGAGCGCTGAGTGCCAGCACCTCAGGTCATTGTGCTGGAGCAGGGGCAGGACAGGTGGCAGCAATTTGTGCTCCCCTGCATCAAGGCGTTTTCTCCTTGCTCATGACACCCAGTATACTGCTGGACCAGCCCATCGAGGGCCTGGTCCTCAGAAGAGATAAAGGCCATCTGGGTCCACTCTGACCCCGCAGCTCCTATGGGGTGATGGGGACAGTGCTGCTGCCCAGCCTCGGGTGACTGCGCTGGGCTGGTCACCGGTGGGGACGAAGCACCCGCAGACCCTGGCAGTGCAGCCTTCAGGTGTCAACATGGTTGCTGAAGAGGGGATTGCCTCGCCACCTGGTTTCCTGCCTCTCCAAGGGAATGCCACCAAGTTCAGCCCTTTTTGACCACTTCACCTCCATGATAGGAGGCACATCTGAGCTTTACCGTGTGGAACTGCACCGGGGAAATGTGTGGGGGTGGGGAGAATGCCCTGCTAGCTGTTTGACAGCACTGGGCACTTCTTCACAGTCTATTATTTGAAGAGGCTTAGTCAGTCCAGTTTATTTCTTCTGCTAATGAGCCTAGCAATGTGTTCACCTGCAAAGAGCTGTCTCTGCTGCAGCCAGGAAGGGTCCCAAGGTCAGAGGATGCTTTTCTCTGAAGCCACGTTTTGATGGAGCCACATGCTCTCCCTCTGCAGTTGCGGAGTCACCTCAGAGGAATGTCGGGAGCTGGCTGCAGGCCATGAGCCGGAGGGAAAAGAGGCACCTGGACCTGGAGTTCTCCCCTTGAGCTCCAATCCAAAGGCTGCACACAAGGCTGGGGTCACCACAGACCCTGCCCTGGGGAGAAGAGCTTGAAGGAACGATTTCCCTGGGAACACCAGGGAAAGACAAACCCCCTGGGAAGAAGGGAGGGAGGTGGTCAAGTGAGAGCCCCTTGGTATGGCTGGGCAGCTGCCCTCCCCAGGACAGGGGCGGGGCACCCCCCTGCTCACAGAGCCTTTGGAGGGGCAGCGGCTCCAGGCTGGGTCTGTCCCCAAGCAGGATGGGGAGCCTGTGTCCCCAGACCTGCTCTCTCCTGGAGCCTGGAGAGGGGGACTCAGGCTCTGCCATTTCTCCCATGGTTGTTCCAGACCCTTTTTTGCCGGCTAGAGCCCCACCAGGGGATGGCCTCTCACCTGCTGCTAACAGCAGAGTGGAGGCTGGTGCAATGTGTCCTGCTCCGCTAGGCAATAACAGCATTTCAGAAACCGCTTTCTCCAGGCACAAAGGAAAGTCTTCACCTAGAGAATATTAGCTCAGACCCCCTGATGTACGTGTGGTTGTTGAAATCCATCTCAACTCTTTAATAGAAAAGGGAGAAATTCTCCTGCTATTCATCTCCGATATTTATATAACTAACCGCCGAGCTAAGGCGCACTCTAAGCACTGATCTCAAACAAATACTTATTCAAGACTAGAGATTTAATCATTACGTTTGAAAACACAGTTGTTGTTTTTATTATTATACTGTAGAGAGACAGAGCAAGAGGCAGAGTGGTTTTTCCAGTCCAGCTCTGGGTTTGCTGCAGGCGTGCTCCAACGCTGCACGTCCTGCACCTCGCCAGGGAGTGGGGGCTGCCCTGACGTGTCCCTCCTCGGTCCTTGCAGCATCCACTCCAACCCTCAGCATGAGGAGTCACTCCTTGCCAAGCCAGTCAGTCCTTGTCTGAGCCTGGGAGAGGCTCCAAGGGAGCCCTTCCATGTGGGAAGCTCTGCTCCTGCTGCTTATTTTGAAGCAGAGGTAAGGGTGGAATTTGGTCTGAACTGGAGACACTTTAGTGTGAATGATGCTCCAGCTCATGATGGGGATTTTGGAAGAAACTTCTGAACTGCAGTTGATCAGGGGGTGGCAGAAGCAGAGTAGCAATGAGGGTTGCTGATGGCCAGGCTCTAGCTCTTGGGTAGTCTCCAGAATCACCAGGTAAAGATGCGCTTTCAGAGGCCAGCGTGGGAGCGCTCACAGCCCTGCAGCGCTGGCAGCAGCCGGTTCCCCACAAGCAGCCCCGCGTGTCTCCCCTGCCCAGCTTGCGGTGCCAGTGCTGTCCCCACCGAGTAGCTGGGCCACTGTCTGCAGGGCCTGGGGGATGCCACCACCAACAACACACACTCCCCATGCACACCCTCAAAGCAACAGGGCAGTGGAGCAGATTATATTAATTAGGCCTTAAATTGTACCACAGCACATACAGGAGTGCAGTTTGTTTGTTTTTAAACAGGGCACATGTCACAGTAAATGCCAGCACTCCCAGCGCTTGGAATAATAAATGTGCAAACAGCAATTAACAGTTGCATCTTCTGCTCACAAGCAAAGGACGTAATTAGCTAGTTCCATCTGTTAATTATACCTGCCATGGTTCAGATATGCATATCCCAGCTAGAACTCGGAGGAGGAAGGTGAGCCTGTGCAAGCAAAACTCTTGTCATCCAAACATTAGATCCAGCAAGTTTCTGTCTCTCTCTTGCCGCTGCTCCAAAGCACCATGCGCAGGGCGCAGGCGCAGAGCAGCTACCCCGCTCCCGCTGCTCCAGCCCCTCACAGGGTCTCTCTCCAGTGCCCTCCTGCTGGCATTTCACCCATTTGGGAGGCCCCAGCAACAGTCACCCACTGGAAATGGCATACACCTTCCTCCCACCGCCGCCTGTGCCTAAGAACAGCCCCCGAGAAACCCCGTCAGGGAAAAGGGCAGCCCCTCGTGTCAGAGTCACCAGCAGCTGCTTTGCCACTAAGGAGCGACTCCAAATTCAAGTGAGAGGTGCGGATGGAGCTCTGGCTGCCAGACACCTTCCTGGGTGCTAATTTCAAACAGACTTTCAGGATGTGCTCTTGTGGATCTAAGCATGCAGCAGAATCCTAACTATCAGAGCTCCTCGCTGGCTGATAAAATATGGATAAAGGAGCCATCACTTTAGAACAGCAGGAAGAAAAATAATTGCCAAGGTTGGCTCTCATTTGAATATTGTTTAAAACCCTTGTAGCATGGAGATGGCTGTTGCAGTTTCATTCTGCTTGTGTGAATAATTTTGCCAGACAAGGTTTCTCCTCGGCACAGCCGGAGCAGAGGTAACGAGGGGAGCCTGCTAATTTCCCTGTCAGACCCAAGCGATTCCCCTGACCAGCTGGGTTCCCCCCAGGTGCCCCTCGCTCTGACACTGTGGGGACCTTGGGGGTCAGGGGTGCACCCCTCTGTGCTGGTCTGGGGAGCAGCAACAGCAGCAGCAGCAGCAGCAGCAAATACTGTGAGCTGCGAAGGAATGAGCCATGGAGAGCGGAGTCTTGGCAGGATTTGGTTTGAACAGGCTTTTTGTTTTTGCTTTTTTTCCCCGAGCTGGTGCAGAGGCTGACAAGGACGGTAAAGTGACACTGACTAATTGAATTCTGAACTAGCAGAAGCAATGCAAATATCTGACAAATTGATTTAATTGCATTCACGTACAATAAAGCTGAGATCTAAAAGGTCAGCTAGAAAATGGAAAGGGTCCCTGGAGTGCTAACAGGAGGAAGCTGACTTTAATACACATTCATCACATTTTATCATCTAATTAGTTCACACAATGCCAGACTGATAGACAGAGCCCTAAACAAAACTATCGATTGATTATTAGCCACATATCTATCATATTGCTCCAGTTGGCTGTCAGAGCGTGCTGGCAACTCCTGTCCAGTGTATCAGCAGAGGGGGGAGCACTTGATAAATAGTTTTTCTATAGCAGCATTTTACACAGACACTGAATGATAAAGATCCTTGCAAAAGCTCTCTAGCAAAACCGCGATCAAAACCCAGCCAGTCTTGCCTGCATCGAGAATATTTATGAACGCAGGGGCAGCCGGCTCTGCTCCTGGAACTCGCACCTGGTCCCAGCAGCACCCAGTGCCCACTCTCACCAGAGCCTGGGGGGCTGCCCAGGAAGGGGGTCCCGCTCTACTCCCTGGTAGCGGAACCGTCTCTTCTGAGCCTCCCATCAGGCAGATTCCCTGCTTGACTTTTCTAAAGCAAGACAATTTTAAGTGGGCAGCAGGAAGCCTCCCTGCAAATCCACAGCGTGTCTTGCTTACTGGGGCACATGGGGTGGGCCCTGGGGCTTCTACAGCTGAGGAAAACATCTTGGGAACCTCCTATCTCCATGCCCAGGGCACTGCAACCCCAGTACAAGCAGCCTGGGAAGGCCGCTCAGCCTCGATGACACATGAGCACCCCCAGGAATGCTGTTCCCTGGTCACCCCTCGCTGTTGTCCCGGAACGCTGTAGCTGTTTCACAAGACAACATCCAGCTCCTGCCCTCAGCTGGCTCACCCCTGCTGCGGGGAAAGCCCACCAGTGCCCATCAATGCCCACCAGTGCCCGTCCCGCCAGTTCCACAAGGGGCTGGCACAGGCGCCCAGAACCTGCGAGGGGCACGGCAATGTGGAGGAGCGAGCCGAGCAGCATCAGTCCTTGGCAGGAAGACTACCCTGGCCCACGGGAGAAGAAGACTGCGAGGCCTGTGCAGCCCACGCATCCCCTCGCTGGTGGGGATGTCCAGCCTCTCCTGGGCCAGCTGGAGCAGCTGCACACACATATCTCCTGCACATATGGGTGCAGCCACTGCACAGAGCTTGGGGTGCTGGACTGGCAGCTCAGATTCTCCTCCTGCCCCCCTCTAATTCCCCATGGTGACAATAAACTCCCGAGAGACTCGAGCTTCTCACACGTGCTGGTTCAGAGCAAGGGTTTCTCCTTTCCT
Source organism: Baryphthengus martii (assembly GCA_013396935.1). NCBI lineage: Eukaryota > Metazoa > Chordata > Aves > Coraciiformes > Momotidae > Baryphthengus > Baryphthengus martii. Next base: position 737,521 of record VWZK01006947.1, read on the forward strand.
GGGCTGAGCCTCCCTGATGAATCTGGCTGGAGGGAAGGTCTCCAGCACAGCACAGTGTCCCAGGTGAGGCTGAGCCCAGGTCACTTTGGCCATGCCCGTGACAGAGCCCACTCTGCTCCCTCAGCCCCAGCAAGCACATCAGCTATGCTCCTTGGGAAGGCTCAGCAGGTATTTACTATTGATTTGTAAGACAGGAAATTTTATGAACTGTAATTTCATTAAGCAGGCAGTGTCAGCGGCTCCCCGCAATCCAGCTGCAGGGTGGTTGGGATCGATGCCCGTCAGCGGGGCAGGTAGCGGCGGCAGTGCCGGCAGCATTAATAACCTGCAGTGGGGGCTCCTGCCAGAGGCGAGAGACTAATTAATGACAGCCCACTCCAGGCAGCTTCACTCAATTCACCACTTTGCAGCTTGTCCTGGAATCAGCCCCGAGCAGTAGCCATGGAAAGGGATCCCCTTCAGAGGGGGCGAGGGGAGTGCACTGAAAACCAGTGCAATGAGCACGGGCAAAGCAGCGACTTGACCCCAGAGCCGTCGGGTTATACACCGATCTGCTGCACACCGACATCTGCATTTATTTGCATTATTTTTGTTAGAACATATGGGATGGGACCTCGCTGAAGTGGCTTGTTTTTCCTTTTCCTCGGGCTTTATTCATTTGTATTCTGGATTATCTAATCATCCGGGCTTTAAATATCTAGAGTTAGAAAACAGAGATTTGACTATGGCCTAATTCAGAAGAATTAGCTTCTGCTGAGACTGACACGTTCAACAACTGCCAAAACAACATCAGCCTTAAAAAGAATGTCTTCACTCTTTTTATTGTTAAAAAGTGAGTAGAGTTCATGACTGGAACAGAAGCATTTAGTTGGTGCACAGAGTGCTGAATCTACTTGTCAATTAGCTGTAAATTGAGCCTTAGAAGCAACGTGTTTCCCAGCCTAAAGGACCAGCCGGAGCAGAGGTGCCTGGCAGAGACCTGGAGGGAGCCTTGGCCAGCAGGCCCAGCTTGCCAGCACCCACAGCTCTACTCAGACCAGTCCTAATGGCAGGAAAACCTTCCTGCAGAGACCTTCTCTGGCTTCCTCAGCTCCCCAGCAATGCAGGGCCAGGCAGGGAGTCTCCTGCAGAGGCTGGAGCTCTGTGCAGCCCCCCAGCACCTCCCTGCTCTCCCTGCCTGCAGCTCCAGGCAAGGATCCCCCTTTCCTGAGGTGAAAGGAGCCGTGATAGAGAGGCAGCAGCTCCATCTCCCACTGGCACATCTGCATTACCCTCCAAACTTTCCATAGGAGAGGAGGAGAAGAAAAGGTCCCAAAAGTGGTGGGATGTGCAGAGCCACACGTAGGGCTGGGTCTCCAGCCTGGCTTGGCCTCGAAGTCTCTGACCTAGAGAAGGCTTCTCACATTCTGGTGTTTAGCCTGACTCTAATTATCTCTCTGAACAGACTACCACAGCTAATTTATTTTGAACGAAGATAGAAATAAAGGGATAATCAGGTTATCCCAAATGACAGCTTGCAACATCTGTATTTTCTGGTACACTGGGCACATTTGATGTACAGAATATTGTAATGAGGCTGAAAAACTTGTCAATGATATTTCTTTTGTCCCTTTCTCAAAGGAGCAATGGTTAGCTCTCCAAAAGAATATTAATTGGTGCAAAATGTGGGAAATGGCATTTTCGCAACAATATTTGTTGTTTGTTCCTGACTTTCTGCAGAGGAACCTCTCCCTACAGCAGTGAGTACACATGTCCCCATTCATCTGCAGCCAGCAGGGAGCAGCTGGAGCCACCTTCGGGAACATTCAGATCCCCTGGACAAGGTGAGTTTCCAGCCCAGGACCCTCACAGAGCTGCCCCCAGGGCAGGGGCTGAGCACTGCCCTGGCCCTGCCACTCGGCTCTCTGTGTCCAGACCCAGGCAGGGCGGCAGGCACCGATGTGCCGAAGGGCCCGGCAGCCCTCCCGGGTCCCGCTGGCTCTAGCTTGGGGCACACCAGGAGCCACCAAGCCTGTGGATTTAATTGTGGGGAAACTGATGGGTCCAGGTAAGGCAGGACAAGGATCTGCTCTGCTGCCCAGCACAAAGTCCCCGGCTCAGCTCAGTTTCCCTGGGGCTGGAGCACAAGGGCCTCCTCCTCACGACTGTCCTTCCATCGGCGTGGCCACACAGACCACTGCTCTGCAGAGGACACGAGAACCTGCTGCATCATCTTCCAAGGACAACCAGCAGCTCCACCATCACCCGGAGCATCCACTCTTGAGTCATGGGAAGAGTCCCTGGCCCCACTCTGCCAGGCTCCCCCCAACACTCGGGGTCTGGGCGCAGGAGGGGACTTGCCCACGGCTGGGATGTCCTCGGCAGGCACTTCCCATGGGGGCTTCAGGACAGCTCCAAGACTGCAAAGCTTGGAGAACAAGCACAGATCTTCTGTTTACATTCATTTTGGCTTTCAGCTTTTTAGCCCTGCTCATTCTGCTGGAGGATTATGTGTTACTCACCGCGAGGCTATTGCTTCACTATTTTCTTTTTTCAGCTATAAACCCATTTTCCACTCTCTTTAGGAGAAAGCGGCAGTCACCACCGCGTGCTGCCGGCGGGTCCAGGCTGAAGGCAGCGCAGCTGCCTCCCAATGGCCAGAGCAAGAAGGTGCTGGCTGCTCCTCGCACCAGGAGGTGCCGGATCTGCTGCCCATGGAGATGGAGACTCCTGAGTGACGTGCGTGAGGGACACACCAGGAGTGGCTAGCTGGCCAGCTTCTGTAGCTGGAAGAATTCCATTTGGCCACAAGCTCACAGCTCATCTCCTGCCTTCTCTTCATGTGGGTTCCCAACAAAGTGACTGGAGCCACCTTGGGACAGCGCCGCCAGCCCTGTGCTACTAGTTCAGTGGGACAGAACAGGGTGCTGTCTTGGGTAGCACACCACAATTTGCTGGTTTTCATTTAAATTGAGCTTTGTGCTGCTTTGATGGGGGATTGTATTAAAGCCGACGTGGCTGGTGTTTTTAAAATAAATTCCAAGATGAATTCCATGCATATCCTGCATTAATGTGGAAGGTGGAGATAGAGGCTGGGGTGAGCTGAAGCAGAAAGTATACTGTAAATTGAAGTTTGGCATGGAATATAAATGGCAAAGGTTGCTGGCTGCCAATAACAGTAAATCAGGTTCGTGGCGATAAGGCTGTGAGATGAATTGCCTTTGGCCTCAACTTGCCTGCTCTGGAGGACGGCTCGGGGTCCAGCTGGTGCAACGGACGGTCGCTCACCTCAGCCACAGCTCCTGGCGGGCGAGGAGCCTGCGAGACAGCACAGTGGGCATGCGTTTTCTGCCGGGACCGGGCAGGGGATGTGGTGCCTGGGGCCATGGCTGCCTGCCCAGCACTGCCAGAGAGCACAGGCAGGGGCTGGAGGGGCTAGCAGGGGGCAACTGGGACCCGGCCAGGCTGCATGGCTCTGCACACCGTCCGGAGCTGGAGGGCTCGAGGCTATTTATGTTATACATTGGCTAATTTGCTTGGGAGATAAAGGAGATAGTTAATATTTCCTTTATTCCTGAGGGGTAGATGTGCTGTCATGGGGATGTTTGCAAAGCTGCAGGGGAAAGTCCAGGGAATTTTCTCCATGGGGCAACAGTTGGCACCTAGTGTCCTGGGTTGGGTTGGGGTTGATTATCCCCAGCAGCTGCTGGGCCAAGCAGTTGGGAGGGGCTGCAACCGGGATAGACAACTGAGCCAGCCAATGGGAGAGTCGATACCACCCTGAGTCCTGCCCCCATATAAGTGGAGGACTGGGCCAGGGTGGGGTTCCCTGCGTTCACCTTGTTGCAGCTTGTGGCTTTGGTGTGGCTGGAGCTGGGAAAGTTGACATCTTGGGCACAGGTAGAGCCTTTCCTCTTTCTATCACTGGCTTTGTCTCTTGTTTTCTTAGTACTGTCAGTAGTGCTGGTGTTTTCTTCTCTCTTGGTGTTGTTTTGTTAGACTGTCCTTATCTCAAGTCTCAGTAGGGCTGAGGGTTGGCGTGACTGCTAGGGGACAGGAGCCCCAGGCCTCTGAAGAGCAGCAGCTCCCAGCACAGGGAGGACACTGCAGCCATTGGCATTTGGCTGAGTGTGTGTGTGGGGGGTGGTGAAGAACTCATCTGCTGCAGGGGGAAGGATATCCCTTGAGTAAGCTGGTTTTGCCTCTTAAGGAGGGCAGCCATTGGGCTGAGAAGCTGATGGCTGTGTGTGCCATGCAGCCTCTGTGGTGCTGGAAACTCTTGGGCTGCGGCTTTGCCAGCCCAGTGTGTGCTGCAGCTTCCCCTGGACCAGCAGTGTGGTTGGCAGGAGAAAGTGCAGCTTGCAGGCCTGGATGAAAGCTGGTGAGTGCGGGACTCTGAGGCTGGCTGAAGTGTTAAGGTGGTATTGCACCTACACTCTCCCTTGCTGTGAGCACGTTAAAAGCACCAGGAGTCTTCAAAGCTTTGCAGATGGGTTTTTGGAGGGCTGAAACCCAGCAGTGTGAGAAAGAGAGCTCAGAGCCTGCTGGGTGCAAGAGAGCAGCACCGACAGGGCCTGCGGGAACCTTGCCTGCTGCAGCGCCGGGCACGCAGGAGGCTGGTGGGAGGAAGCAGTGCCTGTGGGGCCGGGAAGCCGGGAACTGCCTTGCCCACCCTGGCTGGGGCTGCTCTGCCCGCTCGGCAGGAGCCCAGCCCAGGGCTCATACCGCTGCAGGGGCTCTGGGCATGCTGGGGAGATGCTGCTTCACAGCACACGTGGCCTCGTGCTGTGGCAGGAGCTTTAAGGGTCGTTCCTGAGGACACACCATGTGCACAGGGAGCGGCTCCTGTACCTCTCCCGTGGGAAAATACAGCAGTGGAGGAGTTTCTGAGACTTCTGGTCTCCTGGCTGGCCTAGGTATCAGCGTCATGAGGGGAGAGAAGGAAGATGACCACAGAGAGACATTTTGAGAAACGAGCAGAGCAGAATGTTTTTATAATGAAGAAGGAACCTGTGTAAAATTGTTTTTGATTAATCTGCAGCTCATTACATTCAAATTATTTCATACAGGAGGACACATTAAGAGTCTATGGGTCTTAATTTAGCCCCTCTTTTCACTCCTAGTTTCAATGCCAACCTTAGCTGGGTTTAGCCACTTCTGCAGGTTTTCCCTGAGGCAGCTGAAGAAAAAGAGCAGCAGGAAAATGCTGGAGCTCCCCAGACCTGCAGGAGGGCTACTGGGCTCAGCGTCCCCACTCTGTCCCCTGCCCCACCACCTTTGGTGACCACTGCTCAGTCCCAGCTAGGGACCAGTGCTGGCTCAGTGCTGCAGCCTGGGAAGTTCCTCACCCTGCGGGTGGGGGTCTGTCCAAAGGAGCAGGAGAAGCTGCAGATAATCATCCTATCAGGAATTGCCCAGAGAGGTTCTGCAGCCTCAGGAAAGGACCCTGACTGATGGCAGCTGAGGCAGGATGACGGCTCTTGCCAGCCAGACCTGAGGATCTGAACTGGCTCCAAGTTCCTCGTGGAAAAGCAGCCAGGCTGGGCTACTTCATGCAGTGCTGGGCTGCGGCACTCGCTACTCAGAGGCAAAGCAGCTTCAAGGTGATATAGGCAGAAATCTGCATGGCTTAGCGTCAGTGCTGATCCCGTGTCTGCTGCTCAGGAAAAAGTCCTTATTCTGGAAAAGTACCCCCCAGATCATCCCTATTTGTACTCCTCCCTGACTGGATTTTGCCTTGACAGCAGCCTGATTCCTCTGACCTCAAGGATTATTCCAGATTTGTGCTGGGATGTGAGAAAAACCAGGGCTGATCAGGCCTGGTGGGAACAACAGAAGGCAAATCCCAGCTGTCTTCCTAATGTGTCCCTAATAATTAAACTCTTTTAATATGATGCTTTTGCAAACTGACTTATCTCAAATGGGTCTGTCAACCAGTCTGCTCATGACCAATCTGCTCATGGATGTTAATTGTCCCAACCCCAGCCTGGAAGAATTCACAATATGGGGACTTTTGTGGTGCAGAGTCTGAGCCCCCTTGGCTTAGTGGTACCTCCCCAAAGGAAGCATCAGTTCAATGGATCCATGGAGGGAACAGCTCTGACTTCTCTGGGTTTTGGGTGGGCAGAAGGTGCTTTTCTCTTCCAGGAATGGATGAACATTCACTGAAACTCTGTGGAAGTGCCACTGCCTCTGCTCATTGAGGATCAATTTCCACTCTTATCACCACAGCAAAGCTCTCTGCGAGGCAATATGATTTTCTTCTATGTAAACAGCAATAACTTCAGAATTACTCAGGAAAGACAGAGACCTCAAGAGATGTTTAAATTACTGGCTATCTCATTAATCAAACACAAATGCAAGACTAGCAAAGGCTCTAGTTGCTGAGCTGGAAAATGCTTAAATTCATTTATTGAGAGCAGGGAAAAGCAGATCCCTGCCAAGGGCTGGGAGGTGTGAGAGACAGGAGGTGACCATGCTGATATGCAGCTCTTACTGCGGTTGTTCTGGAGCCTCTGCTGACCTGCGCCCCAGCTCCCCACACCCAGGGTTTATTCCTACCATGACCAGGCTGGGCTCAGCCCTTCAACCAGAAAGGACCCGAGACTGGGTGCTGGGCTGGGCTCCAGGAGCTGGGCCTTGTCACCCACAGAGCCGCGCAGTGACAGAACTCTGCACCATCTGCCTGGATCCATGGGAGCTCCAGCAGGAAGGAGCTGGGCTGTGTCTCCAGCCATGAAAGCTGTAACAAGACTGTGCCATCTATCCTCCTGGGTTGCCATGCCAACGATGAAGAGACAAGAACTGATTTAATTTGCAGAATCACCCTCTTGACACAAAATCCAAGCAGCTCGTGAAGAGTAGGGTGAAAGATGTCAAGGGAGCAGGTAGAGATTCTCTGTGCCTCTCTGCATCCAGTGCGTGGCTAGGCTTTGTGTCCCAGAAAGGTCTCCAGTGCCTCTGGAGTGCAGAGCTGGAAACACAAGAGCCAGATACAAGCCCACAGGAGGCTCACCTGGCTTGTCTTGGAAAGCAACTGGGAGCCCACTGGACATCTCAGCACAAAGTCCATCAACGTGCCCCTTTGTGGCATGGCTGGGTCACATGTAGGAAGAACTGTCACAGGAAATGGAAATGCTTTTGCCTCAGATGTTCCCCATTGTAATGAGAAGGGAGAGAGGAATGGTGGCAATTGCAATCCCATTTCTCCTTCTCTCCTTCTCGTTTTCCTGCTTGAAACCAGCTGGGACTGTGAATGATGAGCATTTGCCATCACTCCTGTCTAAGCAGCTTCTGTCTGGACTTGCAATACAAGGAGGCTCTTTCATGAGAGAGATGTCCAAAGATACGCGCCAGAATTGACTGCCTCTGCTGCGTGTCGTGCTCAGGAGCTGATAGTGTGTGTAGCATGGCATTTTGTGCCTGGCCATGCCTGAAGCCTGCCAGGTCTGCCTTTCTGAGTGCAGATCATGTTTGCAATATACAAACCAACGCTGGAGGCACCAAAAGCTCTGTGTTGTGCTGCCAGGAGCAGGATATGCCCCAGTGGTGTTCCACGGCCAGAATGACCCATGTAGTGGGGAACCGTGATGTGAGGTCTGAAGATGCGTAGATTGCTCTTGGAAGGGGTTTTGGGGCATTCCTGGCTGTCTGGAGCACCTGGGATCCCAGGGTCTGGTCAGATTATCCCAGCAATGGGCTGCCATCATCACCAATCAATATCCCAAATTACCTCTTCACACCAAAGGTGCTTTGCTAATTTTCATGGATCCCCTGTGTTTCATGCCCTTGGTGTCCTGTCATGCTCTGATAATTTTAGTCCACAAGCTGGAGTGCAATATGCTTATGAGTAATAGCATCTTATTGGAGTGTAAAGATCTTCCTATTTCACTGATTTATCCTGCACTTAAACTAATTCAGAATTCACTTACTTCAAAACTACTGGAAGCAAAATGCTCTCTGTAAATAGCTGAGCTTTTCTAAACTGATATCTCTGAAGGGGAGGATGGAATAACTTGCACTATCTATTTTCTCTCAGAGGTAGGATCGCTGTATTATTTTGACTGTTTTCCATAACGAGGGCCATAGTTGATTCTCTCTTTGAAAGAGGTTTGTGGGCTGGCAAGGACTATTTGACCTTTATATCCAAGTCTTTAGAAACTCTGCTGAGATGAATCTGAGGTTTCTTTAAGCAGCTCATTAGGCAGCACTTTGTTTTCAATTCACTGCACGGTGGATTTTTGAGCACAAAATGCCAGGTATCCAAACCTAGTCCCCTTGCTTTGGCATTGTGGGTTTTTTCTTTCCCTTTCCTCAAGCATTTCATTCTCTTTCAAGTTTGAGCTGTCAGTTCTTATATCATGGAAGACAAGCATCGCTCAGCTGCACAGCTGGAAATGGGGAATCGGAGGCTGAGGCTGGGGATGTGAAGGCAAGGGCCGGGCACCAACATAGCTCCTGCCATCCACGGCACAGGGATGAGGAGAGCAGGGTGGGAAATCCTCATGGCAGAATTGTCCTGACCTGGGATGCCAGGGGATCGTCGGCTCCCAGAGATGCCAAGCCCTGGTGTTCCAAGCTGGTGGGTACTAAGGGAGAAGGAGGTGCAGAGAAAAGTGTGGTCAAAGTGCAGCAGCCCAGGACATGCACATGCAGCCCTGCTATGGTTCCTCAAGGATGCAATTTGGGGATCATGGGCTGTTTCCCTGTGGTTTCCCACAGCGCACTGTGCCTGCAGATAACACCCCATCCTGATGTACAGTGACACAAGATCACGAAAGTCAGTCATTTGGCACAGGGCGGGGGTTTTCTGCTCCCAAATGAAGCCAAACGTTTTACATGAGCCAGTTCCACCCAGAAACTGCACCTAGAGCTGGGCTGAATCACAGGCTGAATGTGTTTACTGGTTCCTTGCACAGTAGAGGACAAGCTCAGGCTGCAAAATTGATCAGAGGGGTATGCATGCAAATTGGTGTTTGGGTGGCAGATACCCATTTTGTTTCCTGGTCCTTTTCTTAATTAATCCCTTGGTGCTTTGTACTCCAGAGCAGGACTGCTGCACCCCTTGCAGCTATGGGATGTGAGTTGCCATCACCAGGGAATGCTTTCAGAGCCAGGAGTCCTGAGCACTAGTTTTGTCAATTAAACTGTCTGGAAGGTTCTGGCTCCCTTCCTGCTTCCTCTCTTCTCTGTGCCTCTAAGTAAGGCTCAGATGCTCCAAGACACCCCCAGGGAGGTACAGTGATTGCCCCTCCCTTCCACCACTGGGGGATGTTCTGGTGGGGTGAGGATTGCGTCCCGCCAGCACTGGCAAGGCCACTTCGCTCTGCTGTGTTGAGCAGTGGCCCCCCTGGTTTGTGGCTGGTGAGGGAGGGGTGGTAGGAGCTGGCTCTGCACTGCAGCAGACTCTGGGGTGGGTCTCGGGCTGTGTCTGCAGTGTTGCTGGCCAGGCCAGGCTCTGATCCCACTTGGCAGCTTGCTGGTAGCCAGGTGCAGGTGGAACAACAGGCAGGTTTGTAACATTGAATATCACAATAGTATTTCTAACATGAGAGAACAAGAACTTCTCATTTTTGATAGAGAAGAAATTACTTCAGACTTTGCTAAAAGCCATCCCAGGGTACATTAACCACTGTCTTTCTCAGATCCCACTGTCTAGGTGGTTGTATAAGCCATGAAGAGCAGTTCATTTCCCCACTTGAAGTTCAGGTGTTATTTGTGTCACATCTATTAGGGACAAATCAGCAGAGTTTCTTCTTTGAGACTATAGACGTTACCAGAACCAAGGAAAGCAGATGTGGTACCAAAGTCTAGTAAATGAACAATCATGATCACTTATTAAACCTATTTTAATCCCATGTTAAATAATTCAAAATCCTAAAAGAAAGGGTCCCGAAGCAGTCAAGAGAGCAGAGCCCCACAGAGTAGGTGGCATGGGTGTTTCTGAAGAATAAATCTTAGCTGGGACATGCTGGGTACCTCGTTACCAGGCAGAGTGATAAATTAGGCAGCTCACAGAAGAGTTACAGAAATGATGAGGGAGGTGGAGGATCTGTCTAATGAGCAGAGATTAAATTACTGGAATTGGCAGGGCTTGGCAGAGTGGCAGGTGAGGAGGGGAGGAGGAACTGTGTGAGGATGGGAAAGGATGAGTAAGAACAAGGATGATTTACACAGATCCACACTGGGCATTGCTCCTGCCAGCAAAGGGCAGTAGATCATGGACAGGTCCTGGGAAGCCTCGTTGCTGGGTCCCTGTAAAACCTGATGCTGATTTGAGGGGTGGGGGGTGGGTGGGCTGCAGTTCTGTACCATGGTACAGCCTTCCTTGCTGAGGATCCACTGCCGCCAGCACTGATCCGTGGGTGAAGAGCAGGAGATGAGCAGCAGGTCACTGGCTGTCCCTCAGAGACATCAGATGCTGAGCCATGTCAGGGGCAGCGCTGGGGAATCATGAGTTATGACGGAGAATTAGGTTCTGATGCTGGTACAGGTTTGTCAGCTCTAATTTAATGGTTTAAACTGGCAGCATTGCTGCTGCCAGCACATCTTGCACAGAGGAGGGATGAAGTGAGGTGACAGTGCCATGGCCCAAGTTGTGGTGGAGAGGGAGGAGGAGAGCATCTCAGTTGGTAGGGCTGTGGCTCCGGGGTAGCTGCACCTCATTGGACCCCGGTTGCAGAGGCTGCCTGGCTGTTCCCTCTCCAGCAGCCTATCCCATTGCTATGGTAACACGTGAGAAGCACCTCCATGCGCGGCAGGAGACAGCTACCCGAGGTGGAGCTGGGAGGCTGGCACCACTGTACTGATTCCATGGCATCTGGCCATAGACAGTTGCCCATGAGCAAGCGCAGGAGCCACTCCTCGGGCAACCAAGGCACCCAGCCAGAGCGTTCTCCTGCAGTCACCGAGCATCTGCCGAAGGGCGTTCTAGAAAGCACGGTGTGTGTTGGCAAAACACTTCTAATCCGGCCTCCTGATGCAGAGCTGGCAGCAGGTTGTGCTGTGGAAGAGCTGCATCCAAGGGCCTGGTCTCTGCGCTCTTTTGGTAGGTACATCCCACTTCTCCCCAGTTCAGGACATGCCCCAGTGCTGTAGAAACCCTTGCAGCACTAAGCGAGCAGGGCACCGGCAGCGTCAGTCGAGGGGCTCAGGTGGAGTGGCCAGGCGGTCTGCTGGGTGTCCTGCCCATCTCTCATCCCTTGCCAGCTGGCCGCATGACATCGTGGTGGCTCAGAGTGAGATCACTGCAGCCCCATAGAGTTGCAGTCCGCGGCAGCAGCACAATACATCCACACACTGGTCACAGCCGCCCTGGAGGTAGCCCCATCCCCAGAGCCACCTTGTTGGCGGCCGGGGTCAGGTCTGTCTGTGAGGGGCCCCCAGCCCCTGAAAGCCAGGATAGACCAGGGCTGAGCTGCGCCCACAGCGGGGCTGGGATGCGGGCAATGTGCCTTCCAAGACCGAGATTAGAGTCACCCTGAGACCACAGGTGGATCTCTGCCTCCCTCTCTGCCTCAGTTTCCTCTTCTGTAGCCAAGTAACAGTGTACTTGGCCACCTTGTGAATGTGAAACGGCTTCTCTGCCTTCCCCTTCCTTGCCATCACTGCTACTTCAGTGCAGGATGGGGACAGGAGGCTCACACTGCATTCAGTGTAGCTTCACCATGTCATCCTGTCCTGTGATCAGCGAAGGGCTTCATTTGCAAGCCCTGGTCCTCATTCTGCAGCAGCCGAGATTAGAACAGATAATCTCCTAATAACCTGCAGATAGAGCCACTCACTCACTTAGACTGGTAAGTACATGACAGATAGGACAGGTCCCATCACACCCATCCTATGGGGAGAGCAGCTGGCTCCCAAGGACAGCCTGAGGGGAACTGGAGGCTGCCTGAGCTGTGCCTGGGGCTTGCAGAGTGGGAGCAGGTTGCCTAGGAAGAACAGGAGGTCCGAGGCTCTGGCCATGGCAGAGCATGGCCTCGATGTGCAGCCCTGCCAGCGGGACACTGGTCAGGCCGAGCTGATGCAGCCTCGCTGCCTGTGGCCATATCTCCTGGGGTGCCAGCGGCCCCAGGCTGGGCTTGCTGCCAGCATGGTGGCACAGCATTCGTGGCTGTCCGTCCACATCTCCTGTGGATGGGCTCCTTGCCGAGGAGCACCGCGTGGATCCAGGTTGGCGGCGGGCTGCTGGAGGGGCGGAAGGGAGAGGGAGCAGGCCACGTAATCAGGTGCTCAGCAATGGAAGGAGAATTCTTGGCTTCTTTTTTCTCACAGTTTTCCCAGGGGCTGGCTTATCAAAACCGTGACGACAGAAAGGGAGGCCCAGAAGCTCCCACTTCCCCCACTGTCTGCCACTGATTGCTCGTAGGGCTGGAGCCAGGAGCCCTCACCACCTTTGGCCGTGTGGAGTGTAGAGAAATGGGCAGTAAGGGTTGGTGGGACCTTGAGGGACCATCTAATTCGTTCCTATGCCTGAGGCACCTGTGACTGCCCCTTGTCTAACCTCTCCTATTGCCTCTGCCAGTATGCACCTCTCTCTGACCAAATGGCTTTCCCTCTGGTGATGTTTTCAGGACTATTCACTGTATAAATCATGTACTACAACATATTTGTGGCACATACACTTTTCCAAGCTTAAGAGCTGTTACCTTTTTTATAGCAACTATGAACAATGCATCAGCGAAACAGGGGGATTGGCTTCTGAGCAGCTTGCCTGGAGATGCTCTTCTTCCACCTGTTGTTAATTTTAGGCAAGGAAGATGGATGCAGGTTCCTGGGATGCATAGTTTGAGTCACAGCAGCCACTACTAAAAGCCATCAGAACAAACACTTATTCTAAACCTGAAGCTGTTTCCATGAATGGGAAAATGCTCTGACAGGGTGGAATGCTGCTGCAAAACATCTCGAGTGCCTTCATGGACTGGAGCTTAAATGTCATTGCATGTTTACTGTTTATTTTCTAGTCAGTATATATTTACAAACTTCATTCGTTCCCTGAAGGAGGCAGAGCACCCTGTGAATTAATCTACCTCTTTTCAAGGTGTTTCACTGCTTCTGTTGACAAGTAAATAGTGAGGAGGAATTACGGGAGGTTAACCTCTGAAGTTTTCGGAAAAAAATACATTTCTAGTGTTTGTAAAAGTCAGGAAACAAAGGTGACAATCTCTGGAAGGTTACTTCCTAGCAGAGGCAATAACTGGGACAGCAGCTTGCAGACATTCACAGGGGTGGCATTCCCAGGTTGCAGCTTGGCCTGGTAGGTCCATTTCTTGGAAAAGACTTCCAGCTGTGGTGTGAAGCCTCCCAAGAGAGGTAACCTGCCATATTCCTTCACAAATTATTGCAACAGGAAATTATGGTCCTGGTTAAAATATGCATATTTTATTTCACTCAAATGTGTCTAATTCCAGCTTCCCATCAATGAGTCTTCTTAAGGCTTTGATCGATGAAATAGCCCTTTCCTGTCAGAGGTCGTCTTCTCAGACTGGTGCTTGTGAATCACAACAGGCGCGTACAACTGGAAGGGACAGCTTGGGCCATCAAATCCCATTTCCCTGCAATTGCTGGCAACCATGTTATAAAGTCCATTTCAAACTCAATCTCAAAACTAATTGCATGCCTTGCCCCCAATCCTCCTTGCAGGAATCTGTTCCAGAACAACATTTCTCCCACAGTTAGAAACCATCTGATTTCCAGCCAAAATGTGTTTGTGCCAATTCATACCTCTTTGTTTTTGTGCCAGCACTGCTTGTTATCTGAGGCCATTTTCCTCCTTCCTTGGTGCTCATCTGCCTGTGCGTTTTAGACAGCAGGGAGGTGCTCCCCAGACCTCCTCTCAGGGGGCTACATATGCCCAGGTCCCCTCAGATGGACTCTTCAGTCTGGAGATTATCTTAGAGTCTGCCTCTGCCCCTGTTCCTCTCCTGGTTTATGTTCCTGGAGCAGAGGTGATGAGGATGGCAGACGTTCCCATGCCTCAACAACAAATCAGCCAACCCTCACCAGTCCCTGCCTGGGAGCAGAGTTCTGCTTCCCCTTCACCAGCCATTGCATGGCACCAACCAGGAGCTGGTACTTGTGCCTGCCATGACTTACTGTCGCATGTCCCCGTAACCAGGGTTTTGGCACGAATCTCAGTGCTGATGTGCCTTTGGAGATGAGAGCATCACAGGCATGTCCCCCAGGCTGGGATAGCCACAAGTCACACTAAACAATGTGGACTTAGAAGAAACTGCATCTGAGGGGAGGCTGCTCCATGGCTGCCCACTACAGAGTTCCTTCACCTTTCTCCAAAGCAACTGGTCTTGATTCCTGCCAACATTTGAGGCATGAACTAGATGATCCACCAGACTGACTTATGCCTGCAATTCCCACGCCGGGCTAGCAGCCTCAGCTGGCCTCGCTAGGCTGGATGCTCAGGGAATGCTTGGGAAGTGCTCTTCTTGCTAATTAATGTGAGCAGAAGTGTGCAGGTACACAGTGTAAATACATGAGCCTTTAAAAGCAGAACTGTCAAATAAAGTGTTACACTCCATCAGCTCCTGTTGCATCTACTGGCTGAGCACCACCAGACGCCTGGATAACACTCAACTCTGCTCACAGATGCGTTTGACATCCATGTAAGAGAAATACACAGTCTATGATGAATAAAACGACTCAGGGCCCAGGCAGCAGGCATTTAAGGCTAAACCATTTGTTTTAGAGGGCTTTATATTCTGGTTGTAAAATTTCCTCTGGGCTGGAAGCTAGTGCCTGAGAAGAAATAGTCTTTCCGTTATGTATGATTTTCTGCAAATCCTATTAGTCTTCTGTGCAGAGCATCACAGGAGAAGAGACGTGAGGATGTCAAACCAGGGCATTTTGCTAAGCTCTGTGGTTTAGATGTGTGCTCAATATAGGGAAGACCAAAGCACTGTGACTCTTCATTAAATGGTGTCTATTTTTGAGGTTTATCTTCTAATTTTGGAACTGAAAAAAAAAAAGTATGTTTTATTTCTTTCTGTGTGATATTGGGACACTTGAGAACAGGCTTGTTGATGCTGGCAGACTATGCAGGTTCTCCAATTTGGAATAAATGTATCTGCACATGTGAGGAGAATTCAGCTCACTCAAGGTAGATCTATACATATTATAACAGTCATGTGGAAGGACATCTGTATACAAGCCAAGCAGACCAGACCCACTCTGCTCAGGGCTTCCCAAGCACATCAACCTGTCCCCAGTCCTGCAACATGTTCTTCTCCCCACCATGACCCAAACTGACCCTACTTGGGATGTTCATTTAAGGTTCAAGTCCAAAGGGTAAATTTGCACAGCCTTTTGGTGGCCTCAGCCCAGGCAGGGGCCATGTGCTGCCCCAGGGGGCTCCTCAGAGCTCCAGGGGACCCCCAGGCCCAGTGCCTGCCATGGGGGCACCCGTGGAGCAGCCCCTTGGAGCACAGGGAGGGAAGCTGTGGTGAGGGATGGAGGCTTTTCCTCTTGTCAGTTCGAGTTAGTCCCTTAACATCCACATTACCGTAATGCAGTTGAAAAGGAATCCACGAGTTACAGGAAATGATTTACAGGACACAAGACACTGCATTTCAGAGGTCTCATGTGTACCATAAAAAATATATTATGAAGGAATAATCTCGGTTGGAACTGGAGCTGCACGGAGAGAACACATGTCCAGCTGAGAGCAGCATTGAGCTTTTGTTCATTATGAGAAAAGTCTGTGCTCTTCCTCTTCCTCGACAAGTATTTTTCTCATATCTGAGTATCTAGTTAATATTGGCACTTTATTTTTTTTCCACATGTTGCTTTTGCCCAAGAACAAGCATAGCTGAGACTCCAATGACACGTTGCTCTGGTGGAGCTTACAGTCCTGAGGGATATGGGTGTCCTGATTTCACTGGGACGGAATCCCAGGCCAGCCATGGTCTGCAGGCCGTGAGCAGCTTGGGGTCAGCCAGGGCAGCTGACCCGAGTTGGCCACAGGTGTGTCCCATCCCACTCCACAAACATCATGCTCGCTATAAAGGGGGAAGTTTGCGGAGGACAAAGGAATCTCCTGGTTCTGTGGGTGCCTTTCTCTTTAGTGTGACTGCTGTACATTTGATGGTCTGAGTATAACTTTGTTTACTTTTTACTGGCATTGGTGCTAGTTTGGTGTTTTCGTTTCAACCTGTGAGTTTCCTCTCCTTTTCCTGATCCCCCTCCTCTGCTAGGGAGAGGTCAAAGAGTGAAGTCAGGACCCTGAATTTCAGGCAAGTGAACTTCTAGCTCTTCAAGGAGTTAGTCAACATGAGCCACTGGGAAAGGGTCCTCAGGGACAAGGCAGCAGAACAGACCTGGCAGATCTTTGAGGACACTTTCCATAGATCACAAGAGCCCTCGATCTACAGGGGTAAGAAATCGGGCAATGACAGCAAGAGATGGACATGGCTGAGTTGAGACCTTGCCGGTCAAACTAAAGGGTAGTAAGGAATTGCACAGACAGTGGAAGATGGGATGGGTGTCCTGGGGGGAGGACAGGGACATTGCCCAGCTGTGCAGGGATGGGGTCAGGAAGGCTGAGGTGTGGCTGGAGCTGAACTTGGCAAGGGATGCAAAGAGTAATAATAAGGGCTTCTGCAGGTATGTCACCAGAAAAGGAAGCACGATGCCCTGCAACGAGTAAGGCTTGCAAGCTGGTAATAATTGATGAGGAGAAGGCTGAGGTACCCAGCAACTTTTTTGCCTCAGTTTTCACTGGCAATCTCTCTTCCCACACCTCTTGAGTGGGTGGGACTGCAAGACAGGGACTGGAGGAGTAAAGTCCCTCCCACCGTAAAAGAAGATCAAATTCATGACCACCTGAGGAACCTGAACAGACATAAGACTGTGGATCCTCGCAAGATACATCCCAGAGTTCTGAGTGAATTGGCTGATGTAGTTGCCAAGCTGAAAATACCATGAAACAGATCCTCCTAGAAGCTATGCTAAGTGCAGGGAGGTGATTCGAGACAGCCAGCATGGCTTCCCTAAGGGCTCTGATGTGTCGTGCTGTCCCAAGAGACCTGTCTGGTCGTTTGGGGAGCTGGAGGGTTTGGGCTGGGGACAGTGGGATGAGAGGGTGACGATACAGAATGTACTTTGGAACAGGTGGAGGGGAGCAGGTCAGGGAGCCGTGGCGTGGTGAAGGAGAGAAGGATCTGTAGAGAGTGCCTGGCACTGCCTCCTGCCCCTGGGGCCCTGGCTTTCCCCGCAGCCGTGGGCGCTGGCAGGTGGAGGACGCGGCACAGAGGGTAAATCCAGGGAGCGGGTGGGGT
>VWZK01006947.1:755373-914776 GCA_013396935.1 Baryphthengus martii
GGGATCAGAGCGGGGATCCGCGGCGGGTGCGGAGCCCGACGGCCGGAGCGCGCTATCGGCGCTGGCCGGGGTTCGGGTGCGTGCCTCGTCCGACAGCTGCGGTGATTTGAAATGCGTTGCTGTGATGGGAAGGTAGAAAATGTGTAAAAATGTCCCTTCTCGGTAACTCCCATGCACAGAGCACTTGAGCACAGCAGTTCAGTTGCACTTGGCGTAAAAGACTTTGGCGTAAATAGGTCAGTAATTAATAATTACTGAAATAAACAAGATTGCAAGTTGTTTCAGGTGATGCTGAGGGCTTTGAAGTGAAGAGTGATGCTTGCTTCGAGACAAGCTGCAGGGTTCACTTCACAAGTAAGACTTAACTCTTCATTCAACAAGTTCCTCGTCAGGAAGTTTTTTTCTGTTGACAGGATCTAATTCTGTTCGTGGAGAAGTCTCTAAACCCTGTTGTCTGGCATAGCGTAAGGCAATCTTATGCTCAAAGTCCCGATTATTAGAAAATACTGCGCTGCAGTAATGAAGTGTTAAGTGCCTTGGCAGGTTTAGCAAATCAATGGGTGTGATGGCTCAGGGTTTGTCTCCCTCTCTCTCTTAAAAAATGTCAAACTAAGAAGAATGCGGTGTATGAGTGGAACTTGCAAATTACTTGTAGTTCTGTAGTTTATGGTTAAAAGTAACCCATGACAGCTTCTTTCTAAGAAGTAACCTGTGGCTGAGCTGATAAAAAATTGTCATTTTGTTGCACTTGGTGTGTGGTAGCTGTTTAGCCGCTCTGAAAACGAAGAGGGGGGGAAAAAAAACCGAACAGAAATAAACACAGCGAATTAGTTACTGCTTGGGTTATCTATTAAAATAGAGTACACAGTCTGCACATCAATAGCATCTGAATGTAAGGAGCTCCCGGCAATTTTCTGTGGCAATTGTGGATGAAAAGTCTTTGTAACACTTGTTTGGTGGAGCACCCACTTGGCTTTGTTAAAATGTTTAGGGATTTTTTTGAGGAACTTCAGAAAAGTGGAGATCAGCACTGAGAAAGCGCATTTGTCTCTGAAAGTGTTTTCAGTGTGCTGCACCAGCGTGGGGGAGGAATAAAGGATTGACTGTGGTTATTGTGTTTATATATGTAATTTCAGACACAGTATCTTATTTTACTGAATTTTGTTGCAGGAAAGGCTTGCCTTGAAAAATAAGTTTAGAAACTTGCTGAAAGAGGCTAAAAAGTGGCATATAAAAAGGTTTGGCTTTATTCAAAACGGGCAGAAGATGATCAGTCACTGAATATGGCAAGCAGCTGTTTTTTCATCTTTAGAGTCATGCTACAAGAAAAGGGCCGGAGAGTGGGTGTAACTCTTCTCGTAGAGTAAAAGGCTCACACAGGTTTCATTTGCAGAATGCACATTGAAATTTTTCATCCCTGCAGCAGCTCTGTAGTTTGCTTAGCTCCTTTCTGGTGTTTTGCTGCTCTGGTAGAGAGATGGGAGAAGAAAAGGCTGGGTCAGAGCTCATTTATGATGGTCCTGGGTAGAGATAGGCTGGACGATGGATGCTCTTGCCATGGCATAAATAAATCGCACTGCTGTTAATTCCCACGATGGTCCTGAGGATTTGCCCTGGTTGTTTAATCCAAAGCCATCTTCATGCCTGCCCAGCCCATCAGCTGCCTTCTCTCTCCCTGAAAAAGTTTTTCAGCTGTGCTGGGGTGGGACCCGTGTGTCTCAGTGCTGGTCAGGCGCACACACCTCAGCAGGAGTGACAGATTTCAGCCAGTGCAGTACTGGTGCTGGTACTGGTGACAGGCTGGTGTCACAGGCCAGGAGGTTGGTGCACTTGGTGCTGTACAAATACTGGTCAAAAATGGAGGAGGGTGGAGATCATCATCCACACTGGCAGCTATTTCTTCCTGGCCTTCTTGGAGATCCCCTGATTGAGTGCACCAAGGGCTGGCTGCCTGCAGCTGAGTCGTGGGTACAGTAATTGGAGATTTTCATATCCACAGAAATGTCAATTTTCTTTAAGCCAAGAAGCAACTACTGAAGCATCTGCTTACAGGGATGTCTGTCACTTGTTTATATTTTGCACATAACACTGCTTTTTATGCATTTTAAATAGTTGGCTTTTAATACTGCCAAGTTTGTTATTGTGTAGTGAAATAAGGATAGAGCAGCCCCTCGGGATTCCTGGCTTCAGCACTGAGAATATCTCCCAGTCCTGAGCTGTAGGGGGGAGAAGCAGTTTCCACACCTTAGTTTCTCTTCCTGTAAGATGGAGATGGCACCTAAATGCTACCGTTTCTTCGGTGTGTGTCCCATGCTGGGTTGTTCATGTCTTTGCTGCCTCAACTATAGGCACCTTGGCCAGGACCTGTACTGGGACAGCGGTCCGGGGCTGGTGCTCGCGGAGCTTTCTGCCTGATGACCAGCATGTGCCAGCCCACCGTGCCAGCTCCCTGCGGTCCATGCCCTGCTCCTGGTAACCCTCAGGGGAAGCTGGACTGGCTGTGACCTTTTCAGCTCTGCAGCTGGAGTTTATTATGTAGAAACAACCAAACAGGTCTCCCTGCACACGGACTGACATGAACCAGGTCGAAGGCTTGTTTCAGTTGGTCAGTGTTACGCTGTCAGAGTTGTTTGTGTGATTGTAATTTGTGATTCCGTACATCCTAATGTTGGGTTCTCTGAAGGACATGTTCAATGATACAGCTCTCCTAAACCCTCACTTTGTACCCCCATGTACGTTAATTGTTGTTGATACATTTCCTAGCTTGCTCTTTTTTTTTTCCCCCTTCATGCAGAATGTAAATTGACCAATATTTTACAGGGTGTTAAAGGCTGTGTGGGAAGTGACTTTAACCCTTTTTGTTGTCAGCAGTGGGGCAGTAATTCCCTCTGGCTTATGCATTACTTGCATATTTTCATCTCAAGTTCAGGATGCTGGTACCTGGCACTAAATGTTATCTTTGGTGATGAACTTTGGCTGCACCTCTTACAATACTCAGTCTCACTGTGGGTGACCATTCTGGCAAGCAGCAGGGATCCACCTTGCCTTTGGAAGCGGCCCGTAGCTCTTTTGTCCGCTCGTTCCTCCTAAACCGCAGGACATGCCGTCCTCCCTGGCAGGAACTGCTGCTGGTGTCGAGTGTCCTTCTGCCTCCTCGCAGGCCTGGGGCAGCTCTTGCTGCACGGACCAGTGGCCAGGCTGGGCCGGCGGCATTTGCGCAGGTGACACGCTCGTTCCCGCGCGATGCTCATGCCTCGGTGGGCATGGCCCATGTCGTGAGCCCTGCTCCGAGCTACCCTGCAGCTGGAGATGAACTGTGAGAGTCTTTCTGAGTGTGCCATGAGGAAAGCAGAGCCATGGGGAGACTTTGACCTCTTAGCACAGAAGGAATTTAGCTTACATCTACAAATGTTCATTACCACTTGAACAGAAGCAGCATCTGGGATATGCCTGGGTTCCTTGCCTGGGCATGAAACAAAGATGCACAAGCACAAGAGGATTTTGTGGGTGACGGCAACAGCAAACTGCCCGCAGTGTCTGACACTTGCCCGACAGCCGTGGCAAAGGCTCTGGAGAGAGCCCTGGCTTCGGCGTGGCCCCGATGGCTTTATGTGACAGGAGGAGAAGGGGAGGTGATCCTGTTGGTGTCACACAGCTGCCACGCTGCTTCACACTAGTGGTCCTAGTGGTGGAACGGTGTCAATGTGTGCAGATGTGGACACCTCTGGGTGCTCAGGTGCTGCTGGTGACAAGACTGGAGGTGCCAGAGGAGAAATGCTTTGAGGGGCTGTGTGAAGAGAGTGGGAGCTCTTAGCACCAGGGCAGGTGGTGCTTCAGTTGGGTTGCCTGCTCGTGGGAATGACCAGCACAGTAGAACTCAGTGCTTTGGCATCTCGGTGGCTCGCTGAGGTGAGCAGAGCAGCCCAGTGCTCCAAGTCCACCGTTCCCAGCTGCCCAAAGGCTCAACACTGTGGGGTGGTGCAGATGTGCCCACTCATACTTTCAAGGCTACCTCGACATCCTGTGTTTAGCAGAAAGCTGGGGATTCATAACAGTGTTTTGAAGACCAATTTGCAGTTTTAACAAAAATATGATCTCTACAGTCAAAGAGAGTACCTGCGAGTGGTGAACCTAAATTGTAGTATTTAAAACCTTTCTGATTTGAAGATGATTCCAAATAATCGGGAGTTACATTTTATGTGTACATGCACGTGGCTTTACTCCTGGCCTCTCAGTGGAGCCTTCACAGAGAAGCTGCAGCAGCTTCTGTAATTAGACCACGTTCCTCTCGCTCTGCCTGAAGCCTCCGCACGCTGAACTCTTACACGAGGCATAGCTTTGTGCGTGGAGTGGCCCCACTGCAGGGAGCAGCCACTGTGACGGGCAAGGAAAGGTTTTGCATGTCTATTTTTACTGCCTGTCTGGGTTTTTTTCAGTGTTCTCCCCAACAGTCAGGCCTGTGTGTTATTCCGTGAGCTGCTACCCTCATACAAATAATGGATAATGCCATGACAGGGAGCTCTTCTCCCAGTAATAAATACGTGCTCTCGAGCTGGTGATTCCGAGGAGCAGCTGGCTGTGGCTGCGGAGCCAGCACTCTGTCGTGTCCCTGTGGACATTAGACTCGTCTGTATTGGAAAGTGGCTGTTGTGCACCGTTCCTGCTGTGACGGGGGCTGCTCCTGTCTCACCTGCCCTGCTGACCTGGGGGCTGGCGCTGTGTGTGCCGGGCTGATCCCACTGCTGAGCACTCGGCTCTTGTGACCATGGCTTCGACCACGGCTGCCAGTCGTGTCCGAGGAGGTGCGATGAGGCGCCCTCCACCCCCAGCATCCCTGAGCAGCTGTTGAGCAGCAATAGCTCGGGGCCATTTCAGCCCCGGTCCCACGCGGTGTGACCCTCGCTGTGAGCTATAATTGTGTTGCTGGGCAATACTTGTGCCTCTCCGATGAGCTCGGGATACTGGGAAAATCAAACCGCTTCCTTCGTCTCTGTGAGGCCGTGCAGATGGGCACCATAGGACACCCACAGCGGGTGGATGGATTGGGGTTTGCTGCTAATGATGGGCACTGCTGCAGAAGCCTGGTAACTGCTGTATTTCTCTGCAAAAGGCCTTCCCAGTGTACTGTGGCCTCTGTACTTCTGGTAACTTAGGGAAAGAGTATTGATTTTCTTTCTGGGACCTGCTGTGAGTTGGCTTTTGCTGAAATGTAGTGACTCAGCTGCCTGCCTCCCTCTGTGGATCTGGAGCATTGGGATTAATCTGGGCTGAAGACTGTACAAGTATTTCCATGTAATGTTGCTCCTTTGATGCCTTGTCCTCTTCACCTTTTCTAAACCTTTAGGTCTGAGTTAGAACCTACACGTGCCCTGCTTTTTCTCACCTGAGTCTCCCATGCAGAGCAAGCACATATGTGTAGCACCATCCGAACTCCGATGCCTGGGGCTGGCTCTTGGGGAAGATGATGGAGGGTCTGGGCTGAGCTGGGTCACCTACTGGAGGTTGTGAGTGGGGAGCCCAGCTCTTTGTGGGCCAGTCCTCGTGCCTCACCTGGCCGGGGGCCGGAGAGAGGCCACTCCAGTATGGATTTTCTTCTGCACCCAGAGCTACTGGAGCTAATGCCCTGTGTGCCAGAGCTGGAGGTCTCCTGGCCTTCCACCTGCCCTGTGTTCTGGGCCAGATGAGCCCACCCTGCCTTCTTACTGGGCAGCAGCCTTCTCCCAGCCTTTCTGCTCGGTTTCAGCATGGGATGCAGGAATGAATCAGGTCTCTTTGCAGTGTTTTATCACCTGATGATGGTTATCCACAGGCTACTCAACTGTAGCCATGGGAATGGCAGCTGCTTTCAGCACCCGCAGCCCCTCCATGCTGTGCTTGCTTTTCTCGCAAAGAGAGCAAGAGAAGTGTGAGGGACAACATGCTGGCAGGGAGAGCTTGGCTCGCCCGCTCCCACAGAGCTGATCCCTGTGCCGCCAGGTGAGATGTATTTGTTTGCAGTGACAGTGGGCATGCTGCAGAGAGAACTGTGGGAGTGCAGGCAGCACCACCGTACTCCGCAGCACCTTGGCAGCCCCCATGCTCAGTAGGGATGTGGCTGGCACTGCTCACTTGGGCCATGTCCAACCACAGCTCCCAGCTGGGTCGTACTCTGCTCCTCTCGCCAGCCCCAGTGTGTGCCTGAACCCCACGAGTGGGAGCAGCCCAGCACCTTGAGCAGAAGCGTTTGGGAGGGTTGTGAGCCCAGTGCTCAGAAAAACAGCCAAGCACAGCAGAGATGGCTCCTCCAATAACTTGGAGCGTAGGAGTGTAGGAGTGTATCTCCTACGAGGAAAGGCTGAGAGCCCTGGGGCTGTTCAGCTGGAGCAGAGCAGCCCCAGAGGGGAGCTGAGCAAGAGCTCAAGGGCCCCCGGGGGGCAAGAGGCTGGGGCCAGACTCTGCTCAGGGGTGCCCAGCGCCAGGACAAGGGGCAGCGGGCACCAACTGGAACCCAGGAGGTTCCCTGGGAGCGGGAGGAGAAACTTCTTTGGTGGGAGGGGGTTGGAGCCTGGCCCAGGCTGCCCAGAGAGGTTGTGGAGTATCCTTCTCTGGAGAGATTCCAGACCTGCCTGGACACTGCGCTGCTGGGCCCCCTGCTCTTGGTGACCCTGCTGGAGCAGGGGGGTGGCACCAGACGATCTCCAAAGGGCCCTTCCTACCCCTGCCCGTCTGTGATTCTGTGATCCCTTGGAGCATGCAGGGAGCTGTCCTATGTCTCCAGGTCTGAAATCTGTTATGCCACATTTTCAAGAACACTCTTTCTCTAGGACTTTGCTTGATAATCCACTGAGTGAATGCTCCAGTGCTTTGCTGCTAATGATTGAAGTGTGATTGGTAGTGTCAAAGTTTGTGAGCTTTTCTCTGTATGTGAATGTGGTATTGCTCAAGCATGTAGACGCTACAGAAACCCCCAAAATAGGCCTGGGGAAAAACAGCCCCTTTGGAGAAGAGAAAGGCAAAGAATCAGTTGGTTGTGTTCGTGGGTTAAAATGATGAGCCTGACCCTTGCTCGATTTCTGATTTAGCTAGGCTCGTTCAGCTCTGTTCGAAGCCCAGACTAGCAAAGGAGAAGCAACAGGTTCTCAAAGAAAGTTATGGACAAAGGCTTTTGATTTTTTCGAATGAAAATTCCAGTACAAATTGGTGACACCTTGTATTGAGAGAGGTCGGAGTCCTTTGCTTTTCATGGGTTTCTCTCGCCTCTTGTTGTCATGGGGACTTCTTTTCCCAGAGTCATTATATCATGCACTTCAGCAGAAATTTTATTGCTTTGGGGGCTGGAGAGGCTCATGTGGGACATTGCTCACTGCTTGTGGTGCAATACACAGAGGTAATTTCTTTCAAATGATTTTTGCTTGAAGTGGTTTCAATGAATTGAGCAGGGTACGGGTATGAATGGATGGCTGGAACGTTCGTACTGAGTTCAGGTGAGGAACATGCATGATCAAGCTTTCCAGAGCATTAAGTGTGGATATTGTAATTTCACTGTGGTATGTATGTAGTCAGCAGTCCATTTTATCCTTCTTATTCATTTTTTTTCAAGTATTGTTTAGGATTTGAGGTGGTTTAAATTGGTTTCTCCTCCCTTGTAAAAAGTTTAAAAGAACCCCCTAAATTATGATAAGTCTTTTCAATTGCTGTGAGAAATTCCTGTTGAGATCAAAGGCAGGGGGTCAGCCTCAGCAGAGTGTGGCCTTGACGTTGCTCCTGGGGCATAGGAGGCAGAGAGGCCTGGGCAGGATCCGTCCCTGTGCCCCATGTGGGAGCAGCTCAGCATCCCCCAGGCTGCAGGAGATGATTCTTGGACCTCAGCTCTATGGAGCAGCACAGCATCACTGCTCTCTGCTTCCGCTCTTTTGGGGGACAGTGGTGTGTGGGAGTGCGTGACCAGGGTCCTGTCCCCCTCTGACCTGAGGAGAGCACCCTGGGAGCCCCACATGCCAGGCATCTCCTGCCCATGCAGGCCCTGCCCTGCCACCTCTTTGTTTATTTAGGTAGCTGCTGTTTCCAAGCTGAAGGGAAGTGTTTAAGAGCCAACTGTTTCGAAGGCTGTGGAAAAGATTCGTATTTAAGAAAAAAAAGCCAACCCAGACCCAAAAAAACCCCCCAACCTTAAAAAACCCTCTAACCTGGGTTTTTTGTGTGTGTGCGGGTTTTTTTTTGTTTTTTTTTTTTTTTTTTTCAAAATCTCCCATTTCCATTCGTGGAGTCAACACACCAATTTAGTAAACATTGCAAAGTGCACTATTTTCCCCCTTGTCACATTATACATCCAGGCATCGAGGATGGATCATAAACTTGCTCTTTATGGCTTTAACATTTCAATTGCTAGTCACATTTTATGTAAATGAAGGTATTTACCTTGACAAGCTCTCCTGTGAAGTACAGTACTTCTTTAAAGAATTTATTTGGCAATATAAACAGGCCAAATGCTGAGGGTGAATGCAAAATTCACAACTGATTTTATACGGATCAGTGATGTAGAATTCTCTCAAAATATACCCACGGTTGTCTGCTCCAATCTTGTCAGTGCCATGAGAAACTGAGGCAGGGGGACCGAGGGGAAGAGGAAATAGCGAAGGGACATCGGCTATAGTCATGGACCTACTAAACAGGACTGGCTTTGGATAAAAATAACTCCATCTGCCAGACTTTATTTTGTATTGCAGAGATTTCTGTAACACATCTCAAACCAAAATCTGATTTCCATTCCCTCCAGAGCCAGGCTAGAGGGCTTGTGGCCCCCTCCTTTATTAGCGGGTAATCACTTTGGATCTGAGCAGAGCAACGGTGCTCTGGTTGCCTGAATTCACAGCTTTCCTCTGTTTTAGAGCATATTTTCTTTCATCTTGCATTGAGATGGGCACAGTAATATGATACACTTTCTATTAGCGTTCATCCACATCTGCAAATAACTTTATTTCAGCCTCAGCTCTGCCCTTTCTGTATTTGTTCTTGATGGACATTCATGTAATTAAGCTGAGCAGCAAGCACGCTCGTGGAAAGCCAACGTCAGCAGCGTGTGTTAAATCCACATTTGGATTCAGCAGCTGACAGCACGAACTGCCATTACCCAGCCCAGCAAAAGGCAAAACCACCCGCTCTGGGTAATGCCAACCAGGAGGTGGCTCCAGCTCTGGAACCTTTGAGGCGTCTTGGGTGCTGTGCCCTGACTCGGGACCCATCTCTGAGCATCAGGAGGAGTCACCTCACCCATGGGTAGAAGGGGCTGCATCACAAGAACATCTTATTGATTGTGAATTACTCTGCTCCAGTCCCACTCGTTTAGAAACAGACCTGAAACGCTGACTCCTGAGATGCTGGTGGCAGACCATGGATCCTGAAGTCTTTGCCGCTGGAGGTCTTTAATTGGCCTTTGGTTCATCCCCACTGGGTCTGTCCCCTGGGGAGCACCAGCATCTCGCTGCCACACGTCTGCACTGTCAGCACTCTCACCTCCCAGGTCATTTAGGGCTGTTTATTTGAACCGCATTAATCCCAAATCACCTTTGCCCTGCTGCTCTGTGTGCTGGGTCCTGCAGAGCCAGACGGTACCCAGGGGCACAGGTACCCCAGGAAAGGGCTCTGCCTCTTCTGAGTCATCATAGGAAGCAGAAAGGCAAATGCTGCTGTCAGCAGCTGGGCATGAACCCAGGGGGAGCCAGGCAGTGGGAGGGGGAGGGCCTTTATTTGGTGTGGAGGAAGATGTGAGTGTGGTACCTGGTGCTGGATGCCGTGGGCAGGGGGGATTAACCCTGGCCAGGGTCCAGCAGTGAAGTGGAGGCATTCCTTTGCTGAAGGAGCAGCGTTCTTGCTTGCCAGCCTTTGTTAATGGCTGCCCAAGGTGAATTAAACATCTGGCCTAATGAGGGTGATCCAGGCTGGCTCGGTATCTGCTGCTGTTGTAATTCTGTGCCAGTGTCCCCCTGTCCTGGAGAGCTGGCTCTGAAGGGGCAAGCACTCGGCAGGGCCCAGGGTGCCAGGGGAGCTCTGGGAATCCCTGGCCAGCAGCATGGGCAGCACCCATCTACCCCTTACTCATGAGGAGCAGAGAGCCTGGGACTCTGTCATCCCCATGCAAGACAAGGGCAGGGCCCGGTCCCTTGCTGTGGCCGCTCCTCAGGATGCTCTTCATCCACTGCGCCCGGTCAGCGCCGGCTGAGCCGGTGTGGGAGGAGGGTGCAGAAGCTGCCGGGTCTGCTGCACATGCCTGGATCAGGAGCAGTAAAGGTTCCTTACTCAGCTCAAAATCCTCTAGAAATCCCCCAAAAAATCAAAGCACTGTAGAAAAACGCCCGAGGCAATAACTTCATTGGTAAACTAAAGCATCTCGCTGCGAATTTCTAAGACCCAGCAAATTGTAATGCAATTTCCTATGCAAAAAGAGTTTATCTCTATCTAAATATTATTCTGCATCATTACTCATTGTAGGGAAGCTATTGCTCTCCTAGGTTAACTGATTGAACTTTGGAAATAAAGCTGCAAGCTTATCATACAGACGGGAGCTTGACTTTTATTGCTCCTAAATTGTAGTGATATTGTTAGATGTGAGTAAATGTACACTCCATTAGAAAATATTAAAGTTTGATACTACTTTAGAATTAAAAAGATTAAAAAAGGCATTTCTGCAGTCTAGCCCACCATGAAATTGGAGTCTACTTGATATGTAAAACATGTAATACAAATAGCCTAACAATTAATGACAAAGGAAGAGCTGGGATGGATTTAAGGCTCAGACTAGCCTGGATTTCTCGAGGCCGGAGTGGCAGCAGGGGAAATGTGTTATTAGATCATTACAGGCTTTTCTGCTACAGCCACTGCTGGTTAAGTTACATCAAGGTGATTTATTATTACCCTGTTCCCACATAATATTCTGAAACATCCTCATCCTGGGATTTGGTTGTCTCTGTGGGAGACTGTCCGTGTCTCTGCCATGGGCTGGTTCATTTGGAAAACCTGAGCAGAAATTCCTCAGCCGTTTTTTTGCAGTAGGCAATGGTGAGAAAGTGCTTTCCCAGGGTGTTTAAGGAGCTCATATATTAATGTTTAAGTTCAAAGCTGCCGACTGCGGTGGGGTGATGCATTTGGGAGCGGGGATTCCTGCTGGCTGAGGTCCCTGCAGGGCACTGTGGTGGATGGGAGTCTCCTGCTGCCCAGTTCGAGGTCCTTTCCCCAGGTAACCCAGCGAGGCGCTGCCAGCGCAGCTCTGCCGGTGACCCCTATTAACTTTTGCTAATGCTTGGAGAGCGTTGCAGGCAGAGCAGAGCCTGCAGGTCTCCACTGTGCCCAGAGGATGAGGCTTGGGGCTGCTGGTGTCGGGAGGGATGGGGGGCTTTCCAGAGGGATGATTTTCACCCTGTGGCTCTGTCCTCTGGCGATTGTGGAATGAGCTCAGCCCTGCGATACCACCAACGCTGGGTGCCCAGCGATTCACACCAGCCTGGCCTGGGGGGAGGCCCCCAAGTCCTGCAGCTCCTGCCATGGAGGGTCTCTGCTGCAGACCTTCCCCTCCTGCCCAGGAGGAGCCTGGACACTGTGCATTCTGCTGGCAAACCCGTGCAGCTCAGCTGGGCCGTGGGGTTTTCTGCGGGGTAAAAAGCTGATCGAGGTACAACGGGCTGCTTGCTCTGCCTTTGGTATGCAGATTGGGGCCCATGTTTGCGGTGGTGCTGAATGAACATTGTGTGGCTCTTCTGAGTATAAACTGCATTTTCAATCCAGTTTTTCTCCCAGAACAGCCCCTTGCACTTCATGGAAGAGTCATTTTGTATCCTGGTGCCCCTGTGCTTAAATGTACAGCACAGGGTACGCAGCTCCTTCGTTAATGAGATTTATATCCTTGGTATTTCTTGCTGGGTGACTTCGGATTGTAATGAAGAACACGAATGCTGTCTTAATTAAAATGCAGCCCCCTACATTAATATATACGTTGCCACTGAAAATGAAGGTTTATTGAATACAGTGAGCTTAAAATCTTGTGGTGGGTTTAACCGACGGCAAGTGACATGGGACATGACATGGGACGTGACTTGCGATGAAGTGCCGCAGCTCCACGGCCACATCATTCCACACCCAGCCCAACAGGGACAGGGCCGCAGCCGCCTCTGCAGTCCCTGCTCTGTCTGGCAGCTGCCTGGTCGCCTCCTATCCCTGCCAGGCAGCAGGATGGTCCTGGGGGGTGCTCGCTGCCTGCGAGCATGGGGTGCTGGAGCTCCTCAGGGTGCTGGTGCCTACTGGAAGGCAAGCTGTGGGCAGCGTGGGCACCTTCGCCCTGCCCAGCCTCGCCCTGTGCTCAGCTCCCGGTGGAAATCGTGCCAGCCCTGGTGCTTGCTCCCAGGCTCTTCTGTTTTACCAGGGAGATGTGAAGCAACTTAACGAACCAGAGAACTTGTTCCATAATACTGCTTAACAAAAAAATGTTGTCAATGCAAAAGTTTCCGTTTCCCTCTCTCTGAGCACAGTGCGTGCCTCACCGTTGGCAGTATTATCAGTTATGAAGATATTTTGCATTCGAGAATTTGCAGTTTCCAGGCCCATGAATATTCAGGCTCCAGTTTGCCCTTTCTGTCTGTGCACTGCACCTTTTCTTTCCTTTCCTTTGCTCTTTTTTTTTTTCTCCAGCAGATTCAATTAGTTCTATTTGCTGCTTTAGCAATAAAACAATTCCCTCTGTGGCATTAAAATGAGTTTCTTTCATTATTTTATTTGGCTTCTTGTTCTGTGCTGAAGGAAAGGAGGAAGCTCTGCTGGTTGCATGCCCCCTGCGCAGGGCGGGCTGCAGCCAGGGAGGGCGCGGGATGTACTTGGGGCAACATGAAGAATTAGTGAAGGGCACCTGCTAGCGCAGAGGCGTGCGATCATCGCAGACAGAGCCACTCCTCGAGCCGTGCTACAATTTCACCCATCCCACTGAAAGTTGAAGCCTATTGAAAATGGGGCTTTGGCACCCAAGTCACTGAGGCGGCCCAGACGTGCTGGGAGAGCTGGATCTGAGGGGTGCTCAAACACATGGAGCCTGCGCCTTAGCTCTTGGTAATGGAGTGTGGAGGCTGAGCCTGTGTTTGCTTTAGCTGAGGCGTGAGTTAATCTGAGCTGGAGCATCAACTGAAGCCCAGCAGGTCTGTTTGTGGAGGCAGTGTGGGCAGTGGCCAGTGCGGGACATCAGAGGCTGGAGCTGGCCAAAGGTCCTGATCTTGTTTTCTCCCAAAGCAGAGCCCAGTGTGGCGTATGGAAAGCACATGGGCATGGTGAGAGCCAGAATAACAGCGATTATGTGGGCAGGGTATACAAATAATTACATGTAACGTCAGTATTCTCTCAATCTGCTCTTGGAGTGCCCTTTTGGGGGGCTGAGATGGAGTCAGGTAGCTGTGGAGTGCTAACAGACCCATAAATCATTCTTGTTTCACACTGTGCTAAACACAAATCATATTAGTTACAACACTGAAGAGCATCTAAGTAAAGAGAAGAGAAAGGCAAGGTAGAAAGAGGAAACCAGATTTAAATCTAATTGCTTTTCTGGGTGTGTTTCGCTGCTGTTGGCTGGGACACAGCGGCACGCTCGGTGAGGCAGCCGGGAGCCGGCATTCCTCCTCCACTCTCCCCCAGACGGCAAACAGACGACATGGGTGTCAAAGGTGGAGGAGAGAAGACGTGGCTTTGTGTATTCAATATTTTATTTTTTTTAAAAAATTACTTTTCTTCCCTTTCCTGTGACTAGGGAAGGTTAAAACAGTTGTGCTGGTTCCAATTCCTTTTTCATTACAAGATTAAATCTAGAACCAAATGAGAATTTCCAGGCTGGCAGAGTGGTTGCAACCCCCCAGGGTCTGCAAGTGACTGACTTTTTGGAGAAAGAGATTTGTGCTTTTCTTCTCGCCACAGAAAGGCCGAGCCCCTCAGCGGTGGGGTGATGAGCGGTGCCCTGAAAGGGCTGCAAAACTGGGATGGGATGGGCGGCTGCTGGGCATGTCCTGGGGAAACCTTTCACCAGTTCTTAACAGCCAGTTTCAGTGGGACAAAGTAAAAGAGCTTAAATAGGAAGTGTCTGTTTGGGATGGAAAACCATTTTAAAAGGAAGAAAAATTAGAGAGTACAGCAGGGTAAGTAGGACTGGAAAGTTAAGTGATTAATCACACCGGTTGTAACTTGAAAAGGAAATAAACGTGAAAAAAAGGATTTGTCTGAGTAGATTACAGGCAAATTAGAGAAAAAAAAAAGGAGAGGTCATCACAGACCTGGGACTTGTGCTCTGCAGAAATCTTCAATCATCTCACAATCAATTCTACATTTCCTTAATAGCAGTGTGAAACACGGCCCACTCTGCACTGTCTG
Source organism: Baryphthengus martii (assembly GCA_013396935.1). Taxonomy (NCBI): domain Eukaryota; kingdom Metazoa; phylum Chordata; class Aves; order Coraciiformes; family Momotidae; genus Baryphthengus; species Baryphthengus martii. Next base: position 769,744 of record VWZK01006947.1, read on the forward strand.
AGATTAACCGCTAACTGCAAACCATACGTTAAATGAAGTATCGAATACTTGTCTCTCAACAATACACTTGGAAATTGTTTATTTCCCTACGAGGTCTTCTGCAATGCATTTAGGTACTGTAACCTAAACTCTGAAATGCAGACGTGCAGTCCCTGCGCTGGGGACCCTGCGGTGCCTGGCCCTGCCAGCAGCTGCTCCGAGGACCCGCAATTACCTGAGTGTTTCCTCTTGTAAACCGATTGTTTGTTTCTGGAGACAATTACACTGACTTTATTATACAACGTATGTTTCTCTGCAACAAACAATCTGCTTTATGGGTTTTCGTAGTAAAATACCAAGTCGCTGTGCTCACTAATATGATTCAATTGTATTGTGTTCTCTGACCTTTAAGGAACTTGCAATCTATAATAACACCCTTCTACAGCGGATTCACTAGTAAAAAGCCTTGCCTTCTGGGAAATTCACCCTGCAAATAAGTGGAGCCCGGGTATGAAAGGAACAAGATGACTCTTTAACCCCTTGGATGCTGGCCTGCCTGGGGAGGTCTTGCCATCCGGGCAGCGAGGTGCTGTCAGTTTGTGGGTGCAGAAGGAGGCTGGAGGTGGGAGCACAGCTCAGTGCATCCTGTCCCAGAGCACACAGAGCTGGCATCTCTCGTCCCCAGAGAGGGGACAAGGAGGGGACCTGCTCTCAGCTGGCTGCCCATGCCCTCGTCCACCGTGCATGGCGCTTGGCAGCGGCACAGGTTGGGCGCTGCCACCTTCGTGTACGGTGGCACGGGAATGATTAACGCTGGTCTCATCCTGCTCGCCCACCGCTCCCGTCTGCTCACTGCGCTTTGGGTGCCCACGAGGCACCGGTGAGATCCGCTGAGGACAGGGAGCCTGCGCACGGCCCCTCTTCGTGCCAGTGGCACGGGGTCCCTTTGCCACCTGTGTGGCAAGAGCGTGGTCCTGCCCTCCTGATCTGGCACAGCCCGGCCTCTGGCCCTCCCTGCTCCCCTCCTCATCTGCCAGGCCCTGATGGGACGCAGCACTGCAGCCTGTTGTCCCCATGACATGGTGGGAACTCAGGAGCCACACCACCACATGCACGGATTGTCCCTTAGCCCACGATATCCTTTTCCCACCTGGAATTTATCCACAGGGTGATTAGAAGAGGTCTGCAGGTCTTGGTCGTGGCCAAGGCTGGAGTGACCCCGGCTCACAGGGTCAAGTAGTCCTGCCTCTTGATGAAGGGATTGGCCATCCAGCAGCTTGTGGACACATGAGCTGGACATGTGGACATGCAGGACACAGAGCTGCCAAGGCAGAGGAAGCGTTGGGAGCCCCAGCGTGATGGAGCCATTGGGTCCCCTGGAGGGGTCCCTGGGCAGTGCCATCGCGTTGCGTCTGCCCCGCAGTCAGGCAAGGGGTCTCTGTCCCACCCTCAGTTTGGATGTATTTCCAGCCACTAATCACTCTGTAATCATTCTGATTGCTTCTGTTGACCTCCCTCTGTGATAGTGGTGCTTTTTCTAAGAGGTGTTGGAGTGTTTTATTTAGCTAAGTGAAAGTTGGAGGACAGTCAGGAATGTTAGACCCAGGGAATTGGCAAAAGGCTGGGAACTTGAGCAGAGAAGGAGATGCCTCAGAAGTTTTTAACGATTGCTTCAGAAGCCGGAGGACAACCCATGCCTAGCTCTAGGTGTTGGGTTTTCAAGAAAGTTTTCTCATCCCTTTGCACGGACTTTTGGCAGAGATCTTTGTGAAACAGCTTTTCCACCGAGGAACAGGAGATCAGAGAAGTGTTCCCTTGAACGCTCGAGTGTGTGTGAACTTGCAGGGATATCGTTTGAGGTTCCGCTAACCTTGTTAAAGGTCAGCTTTTGATCCCGTCAAATACCCTCTTTACCTGGAGATAAGATTTAAAAATGAGAGACGAAAGAGAAAGAGCTTAAGGAAGAAGGAGAGCCTGGAATCCGACTGAGCGTGCCCGCGCCTGCCTTGTGGCAGGGGAAAGATTAAAGCTAGCACTGGTGTGGCTGGGGAAGGGCCAAGTGGGGTGGAAACGGAGCGTCCAGGGCATCTCTGAGGCCGTCGGGCAGCTCCATGGCACGGCCGGGGCCAGCAGCGCCGAGCATCGCGTGCCGCCAGTGCTGCCCTGCCGGAGCCACTGCCTGTCACAGCCGCCATCGCCGTGTGCGGAGGTGCTGGCGAAGGAAACCGCTGGGCCAAGGTCGTGGCTGAGGTCAATAAATAATACATGACAATTAATCTTAGAAACATGCACCTCGGAGGAGAAAGGCGAGGACACTGCGGATCCAGGGCTGGGCTGTCAGGCGGATGCTTTGGCTCCATGACAGCGCAGGCAAGTCAATGAAAAATAAACCTCCACCGGGATGCTGTGAGCCGGGGGTGAGTCACTTGGCACGGCCAGCGTGCCCCCGGTGCTGGGGGCAGCCGGGTGCCACCAGTGCCCTTCCTGCTGTGACTGTGGCTGCCTGGGCGGGGGTTCCTGGGGTGCCTGCCTGTGGGTGCCGCGCAGCCTTCACACGCGCCAGCCCTGAGCCCTGTGTGCTGGGGGGTTCAGCAATTGTTTGCCTTTTACAATCAATTCCCATTTGAGATGTTTTTAAATGTGTAACGGTCTCCTTGAGACTACAGCATTCAGCAGGTGGTAACACTCAAAGCTTTTTTTTTTAATCTGTAGTAAGGATTTACAAAGGAAACCTTGACTTTTAGATTGATTTTTAAATAAGCATATATTTAGCTGTTAGTGCTTGAAGTACATATTGGATTATATTCTTCTGCAAACAGAATATTCTAATTGATCTTCCTAATAAATAATGAAAGCCAGCCCTGCTACATATAATTCAAGGTTACATTGCATTTGTACCAGCAGTACTGGGGAGTTTTTTAATGCTTAAAAGATTATTTCTTTAAAAAAGGGAAAAAACCTGTGTGTGGGGGGAAGACTAAACACTGAGCTTTTCTCTAGAATTTTCCTTTGTTATTTCTAAAATGTAATTAGCAAGTGTCACCGTTTGAGACCCTCATATACATATAAAACTAAACTTGAAAGCCTTTCCTTCTCCCGGAGGCTACCCTCTCTGGCGCAGCAGCCGATGAGGGATCGCGGCAGCCTGCGGTGCAGGGTGCCATGGGGCCAGAGCCTTCCCGTTCCTGCACCGCGCTGATGGGTGCCAGTGACAATGGCAAGTCTGCAGAAGTCGTGGGGAGGAGGGTGTTGCTCGCCTCTGGAATGTGAGATCGGGTGGAGAATCAATTTTAATGTTCAGCCTCATATCGATCAGTGCCGTGATGGGTCTCTTGGCTGGGACATGAGCTGCTTCAAGGAGTCTCTGCTCTAGGACGGGCGTGGGTGCCAGTACGCCTCAGGGACACAGGGCCCGAGGGCTGGCACCGTGCCGGGAGCTTGCACGGAGCTCATGGCTCTGGCCCCCGGGACCAGCCGGGCTCTGGTGGAGATGTGGGGAGCAGGGCTATCCTCAGGTGCTCCCACACCTTGCTGCAGGCCAGGGCCACAGCTGGTGCTGTGCAGGGCATGCAGTCCAGGCAGCTCCACCTCCCACCCCAGACACTATGGCCAGGAGTGGCTTTTGGGCTCAGCCACGAGTCGGGCGTAGCCACAGCTCTTGACACCGATGCAGAACAGCCTGTCGTTGTCAGCTGGTGTCCTGCTCAGCCGTGTTCTGGTGAGCGTGGAGGCTGCCCTTTGTGTTGGCTCACCAGAGCCCAGCAAACGGCCGGTGACAGAGGCCGTGCCGAGCGCGGTAGCTCGGGGGAGCTGGGTTATTACTGCTTGCAAATGTTGTGCAGATTCTCAGCTTGTAGAGCAGGAATTAATCACTTGGTGACATTGCAATTACCATACAGGGTAGGGCATTTATTTGGCATTTAACTTGTAATTAGGGGGAATAACTCTTTCTTCTCTGTGCTAAGAAAGTGCAAATTGCAAATGGTCAGATTTGACCTGGTGAGTTTATGCAGCTGAGCTGCATTGGCTTTGCCACAGGGCAAAGAGCTTTTTTGTCCAGCTAAGGTGAAGTCTGCTATTAAAGCTGACATCTGTAGCAATCATCCCTGCTCCCAACAAAAGCCTCCCGCTTGCTGGAGTGGCAGCAGTGATGGAGCAGTTGGGAGGGCACGATGACTGACTGGTGGTCACTGTGGGGGCAGGTCACCAGGGCCGGTGCCCTGCCTGCTGCCATTTGCCACAAGCGGATGCCCAGGGTGCAGGATGGGGCGTCCCTGTGTGCATAAGGAATTGCTCCCTAAAATGGATAGCATTTCTCCCCGGTCACCTCAAATGTCCTCAGCCCCAGGATTAGGATGGAGCCCAGCTGGGCACCCAGTGCCAGCGGTGTGCAGCTGTGCACCTTCATCCTTTGCTTCCTGCTGGCTGCTGGAGGAAGGGAGCAATCTCTGATGCTCTGGTTCTGTGATCTTCAGGGACAGGGCAGCGGCCCCAACCTGCCAGCAGGGCAGGGTTGGAGGGGTGGGGTGGTGCAGAGGGCTGCATCCAGTTCTGCCCTTTGAGACTATCAAAGCTCTTCATTTCTGAGCAAAATCCTGTGAACCTCATGGCTGGGACCTGCTGCTTCACTCCCTGCTGGGGATAGGGACACAATCTCTAGCTGCACGTTTGCTGCTGACCCTCCTGCTGCCATCTCGCTACCTGTTACACGAAGCCATTCTTTTATAAAGTCAAGAGTGATGCTCGAGGATGAGCCAATGCAGGTCTGCCAGGCGGGAGGAGACGTTGCCATCGTCCTTTTCCTGCTGGCAGCTGGCAGCCGCTCTCCCCACCAGCTGGAGTGATGACACGATCAGCCACCAAAGGCAGAATAAAATTAAAGAGCTGCTGGCACCTCATGGGATATTCGCTTAAAAAACATTTTATTTAGGTGCATATCTGTGAATTTTTTTGCTTCTCTGCCCCTTGCTCCATATCAGAGAGAACACTGCCTGGAGCACTGGTCTCTTGCTGGATGGAGTCCTGTGGTTCTTGGTGGGGAAAGGAGAGCAGGGGAGAGGGACTCAAAGCCAAGTGCATGCAGCACCCAGTGCCCATGCGCAGCGGGTGCTGGGAGCTGTCTGCTGTGAAGCTGCAGGGCCTACGGGCTGCTTGGGTGGGCACACTGGGCAGGAGCAGAGGAATGGATGTAGCAGGGGTTTGGGAGAGGACAGGTGGATTCTGCTGGACCTGGGCAAGACAGAGGGCTGCAGCTCATGGCTGTTTATTAGCAAACTGCTTCTCGTGGTTTTGCCTTGTGTGTGTTCTAGGAAGTCATGATGAATACGGATGCAAGCGTGCAGGGAGCTAGGGTGGGTAGTTAGAGCAGAGTCCTGGAAGTGGGAACTCCTGGGCTGTAATCACACCCCAGGGAGGAAGCTGGTCCTGCGGGTACCACCGCAAGGTCTCCCGGGCTGTGTGCCCTGCCTTGGCACTGCCACTCCATGAGACCCAAGGCCGCCAACTGCCCTGCTCTTCGGAGCCGATGGTATCTGCCTCACAGGCGTGTTGTAGGAGTCTGAGTTAATTAACGCTCATAAAGCCACTCTGCATCCTTGGAGAAGAGCAAAGTATTGTAGCTGCTGTTAGGATTTGCTAGGCAATGCAATTAGTTTAATTTGGGAAGGTTTGCAGCCCTTTCCCAGCCACAGTGCTGTCCCCGTCCGTACGCTGCCATGTGCATGCTCACGGAGAGCCAGCTCACGCCGTCTGCCAGCAAGGAGACAGCAGCGCCCTGCGTCTGCTCCTTGTGACCACCTCTCCCCCCTGCCCCATCCCTGGTGCTTGAATCATCCCCCCTTGTCACCCTTTTATCCTATTAACGGCCTGATGTCATTGTGACCTGTGGCTCTGGTAGCAGCAGCCACCAGTGATATCATGAACAGATGAAGAGTCATCCCGTTTATCCTCAGCTGTTTACCTCGTGGGGAGCTCTGGGGATGCCAGTCCCTCCTCTCCAGCTGCAGAGGGTCGTGATGATGCCCTCGTGCTACAGCCCAAGCTACTGGGAGCCCAGGTGAAGGATGTGAACCCAAAGTGGGCACTGCTCTACTGACAGTCTCCTTTTCCCACGCTGCCTCTGACTAGCAGATATGTGGGGCAAACTCTACCTGAGGGTAGCTCCAAGCTCTTTGTAGGGCTGAAATGCTCCTGAGTTCCAAAGACTAGGAAAGTTCAGAGTGTACTGGATGTCCTTCCTCACAGGCACTCTGGCATCACCCTCAATCCAGGAAGAGCTGCAGGACTACTGTGTGGGGGTCACAACTTTTGCCAGAAGAGCTGGACTGGGTGAGGGCTGCAGAGTGGCTGTCCCAAGGGGGCTGTGCCTGTCTCACCACAGGTGCCACCAGGTCCAGGAGTGTTTAAACCACTGTCAGGGAGAAGGGCTGCGCGTGGCTGGGGCAGAGCAGCGTGGGGCACGGCTTTGCGGCAGGGCAGTCCAGCCACCCGCGTTTGCAGGGTGAGGCAGGTGGGTGTATCCAGCCAGAGGTGATGCGTATTTATATATTTTTATATATACAGACATGTATGTGTGTGCATGTGTATATTTAGTAGCTTAGGAACTTGAGGACGGTCTGTTCCAGCTTTGGGAAAGCTAAAGGCCATGCCTGCCGTGTGCTGAGGCTGTAGGTTATGAATCAGCACGGGCTCTGCAGTCCACTTCCCAGCCTGTGGTGCGCTTGGTGCTGGCTCTGACGCCCCGTTAGCTGCCTCCGATGCCGCTGCAGCCAGGGATGACCCCAGACCTGCCGCCTCCCCGGCAGCAGCCCGGGGCAGGGCAGGGGGCAGCTGTGGGGAGAGGCTGTGCCCCCTGTGCACAGCGCCATGGTGCTGCCGCAGACCCCCGTCTCCCTGCGGCTCAGGCCCTTCCAGTTCAGCCTGAAATAATGAGACTGCTGCTTCTCTCCAGGCTGCCCAGGGAAGAATGCTTGGCCTTTTCCTTTGTGCCCCATCCTTTGTTACCGACTCTTTTTTCCTCCCAAGACATGAAAACTGAGGCCTGTCGTCTTTCCCTCTACCTTTGCCACAGATGAAGATGTCAGGGAGCTTGACTAGCTGTTGAAGAGATCTGCCATTACCTTTTCCCTCCTCCAATTCTTGAAATCATTTCACAGGGATCCAATTTTCTCTTTCATATTCACTCCTGCAAACAGATTTGAAAAACTCTTTGTTAGTTGAAATAGTCTGAAATGTGCTGCTGTATTTCTTTTTGCTATTCTAATTAGCCTTTTAACTCGGTGCTGCTTGTATTTATAGCTGGCTAATCCTCCCTCTCCAGTCCTCCTCCTCCAGAGCAGAACATTTCCACTATTTAAAAGCCGTTTGCTCTTTCCTGTTTTCTGTTTCCCAGTTTCTTTGCTATTGCTGTTTAAATGCTCCAGCTCTTGACTGAGCTTCCTGATCAGACGCAGGGTCTCCTTTGCTGTGGCACCTTTCCCCGAGTGAGATTCAGCTCCAGGCTGGCACAAGCCTTTGAGCAGCTGCCTCACTTCTCTCCTTCAAGATTATTTCAAGACTGCCTATTTTAGGTGTTCAGCTCCTACCATCCACTCCTGCAAAAATGGGCAACCCAGGGTGGGTGCGAGCACAGACCCGATTCACTTGTGCCGGTGTGGGCGGGAGCCTCTGGCAGGTTCTCAGTAGCCACGGGCTCACTTCCTGCCGCTCTCAGCCACCATCACCCAGAGCGACATCTTGCTCTGTACCTCTCAGAACAACTTCTGCATCTGTGCAAAGGCAGCTATGTAACCAGATTTGCATCCCCATCCATCATCCTAATTAATCGCCGTAGTTTAAAATACATTTTTACTTTTTGATGCTTTTATGTACTTAGGAGCAGGGATGAATTGCTTTGCTGCAGTGGTTTCAGTAAGCCCCTTGGCTTAGCGCTGGTGCGTGCGTTGCGCTTCCCCCGGGGTGGGGGTTGTAAGCACGCACTTATCCCCCAAAGCCCATGGGAGAGTACCCCATAAGAACCCTTTTTGCTCTGCGCCTTGACTTAGGAACAATTCCCGTGCTAATGCCTTAGCTCTGCATTTACAAAGCTTAAGATAACTCAGAGCTCTTCTGGAGCAGTGCCAAATTGTAGCATAAAATATCAAAACGTCTTGTATGGTGCAAAGCTTTATCTGTAGGCTGGAGATGTAGGGCTTTCCCTTTATGTGGCCCTACTGCCAGAGCTTTTCATAGCATGGTTTCAAAGAGCAAATATGCAGGAGATCTGCTGGCTTAGCGCAATCCTAAATGCAGATAAGGCTTACAGCCCTCGCACCAGGTAGGAAGATTCCAGTGACAGTTAAATGTGCTTGATTGTGTAAATCTCTGGCTGTGGCAAGGAGAGATGGGGAGCACAGACAGATGGTCTGGCACAGCGAGCACGCTGGGAGCCTACTAAAGCACTTTCAAAAAGGCGTCCGGATTGCCTCGCGGCAGAGTGCTATACCGACAGGGAGCTGAAAAGCCCTGACTCCCGTCTCTCCGCGGGCTGGGTCCCACTGTCACAGGTCATGGTTTTCACAAGTCCCTCAGCACGTCGTCTTCCTCTGGCGTGGACTCGACCAGTCTCAGTGCACGGCAACCACTTAGGCAGGAGCAACTAATGCTGCTGAGCCAAAGAGCAATCCCTGCGTAGAGAGAAATGCCCTTGGCGGCGGGGACGGTGCGGTGTCGGGGCAATCGGAGCACATGGGCTGGGCACTTCTGCATCTACAGTCTGTCACAGGGATGTTGGTCCTCGGAGAACCAGCTCCTCTGCTCTGGAGCGCTGGAGCAACAAGCCAGTCTCAGTTTGCCAGGCTCAGCAGGGAGAGGAGAGTCGCTGGGAATGGAGAAGGGCAGGGAAGAGGGGGGTGCTTAAACATGAGGCAATGCTTAGTGCAGGGTGACGGGGTTGTGCTTGTCAGGGGCTCTGATGAGAAGTAGGGGAAACCAAGACCTTCTTCCTAATACCACATTTTAAAACATGTCTATATGTTACTAGTGAGTTATTTGCCTCACATAAAATATTAGTCTTTGTCAAGATATATCTTTCCTGTGCATAAACTGCTTATTTTAATACCTCGTTTCTTTATTCAATCTCTCTACTTCCAAAAATTCATCTCCATTTTATCATTTGCTGAGTCTCTTCGTGTTTGTAGGGCATTTATGAGCTAGCCACAGCATTAATCCTCTGCCTTGGGCATCTCAAAGCCTCAGCTGAGGAGAGGGGCTAGCAATGTCACCAGCCACAGGTCCCCCCGCAGGCGTCAGAATCCACACGGCACAATCCAGTGATGATAGATGCAGCTCGGAGAAGCAGATGTAGGTGGGTGGTAGCTTCCCAGGGACCATCAGGTTGTTCCAGGAGTGCTGCTGAGAGCCTCAAACATGGCCTCTGGCCAGAGGCACAGAGATCAGCTCATTCCAGCTCATTAGGGCATGGTGACCTACTGTTTGCTTCTCTGCAGCATTGAGCTGAGGACAAAGCACCAAAGGAGCCTGAATGAGCATCAACAGTGTAGACTCTGCCAGTATCTGATGTGCTGGTGAGTAGCTGCTGCCTCAAGGAAACCTTGGCAAACTCCAGTAGCAACCCCGGGTTTCACCAGTATTTGTGAAGGAGAGGCTCAGTATTTTCCAAAGGATGGTGTTCCAGGAGTCGCCAAGTGAGTGGCCCGGGGAGCCCACCCCTGGCACCCACCCCTCCTGCTGTGTCGGGACCTCTGCAACTCGAGCTATGAATGGCCGCACACAGGGACTTTGTAGAGTGCAACCACTTTAATGATTTTCTTCTCCTAGAGGGAAGGAGAATCCAGAGATCTCAGGGAAGGTTTCAGGATGGAAAAAAACTTTATTCCATTTAACACTGAGTCATAACATAGGAAAAATTTAAAACAATAGAGCAAGAAACCCCACAGAGAGCATATTTAGCTACCAGGATTAGCCTTGGCCACCTCAGTGTTTCAGGTACCGCAGGAGCCTTCGCTGTCCCAGTGTGGATGTGATGCACCAACCTCCCTCATCCAGCGCCCATCAGATCTGGCATCTCAGCGTCTTGAGTCTAGCTTTGGGGTATCATACGGAGACAGAGGATACAGGACAGACCTTCCCTGTGCCTCTGTTCTTTGGGCTCTGGCTGCTCCCAGCCCTTCCCATCCTCCCCAGATTAGCCTTTAGATCCTTCCCCCAAACTGGCGTTCCCTCAACTGGTGTTCCCTGCTCTCAGCCTCCTTAAGACCTTGCAGTAAAACTTTACACATCATTTGTCATGAGATGTATTAACGGTACAAACAATCTCTTAGCTTCCTTTTATCTCAGCATGCCCACCATGTGGTCTGCTCATGACTATTAGCAGCACAGATGATAGACTAGGCAGTGAGAGGATGTTTTCTGATTTGCTTTCCTCGCCCCATCATATCTGGGGGGGGTTCCACTACCAGTCTAATCTGAGAATAGACTGAGAGGAATTTTATAGTTTGGAAGGGTTAAAGTTTTGTGTGTCATCATGCACAGACGAAGAAGATTTCTGTCCGTTTCCCAGACCAGTCGGTATTTTTTAAGCACCATAAATCTGTCTCCTTGCTGCTAAAGCCAGCAAGAAATCACAGCTCCATGTGTCAGTCTCCAGTCAGTCTCTTGTCCTGATTTAAGCAAACCCATGCAACTGGTTGCTACTGTATGCGAATGCAAAAGTAAATGCCTCATCTGCTATGCTGCTGGTGGTTCTGCAATCATTAATCTAATGAAACCAATAATAACTCTTGGGGATGTGGTTCTGGGTGAAATCTCAACTCAACCAGAGACATGCTGTGCAACCCATACATTCAGGGAGCGATTTGTTATCCACAGGATGGAGGCACCTGTAATGAGCAAGACAACTCCTGGAAAAACTGGATGCTGCTTCTTGGCAGGGAGCAATCTGGGAAGTGTTTGCTGAAGCTGCTGCTCACGCAGCACTGAACCTGCAGATCCTGGCCGGTCTGTGGGGCAGGGATGGTCAAAAACAACATTTGCAAGAGTACCTAAAGAACCTGAAGTCTCACTGTCAGAGCTGGCTGGGCACCCTGGAGCCCAACTGGCCCTGAGCCACCCCTGTGTGTCAGCCCCTTTCCTGGCAGCGTGAGATGTCCAAATGTCTGGTAGTTTCCCTGTCAAAGGCCCAGGGAAAACACAAGTGCTCATTGTCATTCTTGCTTTCAATGAAGAATTGAGAAAGAGCAGGCAGTGGAGAGACAAGAGGTTTCTGCTGTCAGGGAAGGGGCTGTTATTAATTTGCCCTTATGGAAAGGTCTCCTTGGTGTCAGGGGATGATGCACCCAGGTGCCCACAGTGGCAACTTCCCACTCCTCAGCCAAAGGTGTCCTTCCACACCAGGGATAGCTGAGAGTGATGGGGCCAGGAGTGGCCCAGGCTGTGAGTGCGTAACCCAAAGGACTCAGAGCCTTAGCCAGGCAACTGTGCTCTGTTTAACATTACACCATTTTGTCTTCTTTACGGCTGGAGGCTTTTACAAGAACATGCAGTTTTTGTCTGCACTCCAGCAAGAGGAAGAAAGATGTTTAGAATCCGGTGCTGGAGAAATTGGCTGAGGATCAGAGATTTGTGCCAGCCCCCTTTGCTCTCCCAGAATCTGCAGCAGAGATGCCTGAGAGCGTTTCTTAACCTTCTTTTTGCCATAAAAATAGCTGCTAAGTAAAACACTAAACAATTTGCAAACTAAAGTCGATTTTGATGAACCTTCAGATTTGAAAGTGTTTGGGGGAAAGGTTCTGTTGTTGACAGAACACCTTTATTCAGCTGCTGTAATGAACAGGTTTGAAAATGACTCAGAATTTGAAGACTTAGTTCAGACGTAGTATGTGATAGAAACCCCAACAAACTAATAGGGCTGAAATCTGGGAAGGCTATATTTCTATAGACGCCAAACAATTCACTGAGAGGCCATGACATTTTCCAAGACATCGATCTTTCATCCATATGGGAAGAGCTTTATATGTTTCGAGATCTCTTCGGGAGAGAACAGTTCCTGGTTGGTTTGTAAGCAGAGCTTCCTTCCAGACAGCCCCTGCGAGATGTCTGTAGGAGCCGGATGGACTCCAAGACAGCAAGAGCAGGAGCAGATTTCAAACCATCCAGCCCTTTGTGTCCAGGGGTCCCGTGCTCCCCAGCACATGCCCAGGAGCATTCTCCTGGAGATTTTCCCCAGTGGCAGCCACGGCTGTGGAGAGCACCTTTAATGCACAGAAATTCAGTCTCCTTCACTTTGCACTTGTCCTCCTTGCTCTACTCAGCCTCATGAAGGGGGCAAGTGGTGGGTGCCAGTTTCTGGCACCTCCCCCTGAGACCTGCCTGGCTGCTGCTGCCCCATTTGAGCTGTTGCCTCCCCAGAGAAGCCTCCTGGGATGGTGCTGGTTATCCTGCAGGTTTTATGCACTTCCAAGGGGGCAGAGGGAGGAAAGTTTATGGCTGCATTTATGAGGAGCATGAGATTATCTGCATACGCTGAAAAAATCACAGAGGCTCTATAAAGAAGGGAAAGTACCATCCTTCGGCAAATGGAGTGAGTTGGTATTAGCCTACAAAGAGGATCTTAAATTATTGTTGTCTTTTTTGTATTGCTGTACCGTAGTTTAAAGATAAAAGCCATCTGGGAAGAGTTGAGATAAGTTGTGGGGGAAGCCAGATGAGCTCAGATGCCCTGACTGCAACGCGCCAAAATGACCCTGCTGCCATGAGGGTTTCTGCTTCGCCTGGGTTCAGGATGATAAATCTGAGATACCTTGGTATGGGATGGGGTAAATCCTGCCCAGGTGCTTCAGCCTCTTCCGCCACAGCGTCCCCTGTCCCAGCAGCTGCCTTTGCAAAGCAGCGTTGCCTCTGCGAATGCTGCCAACTGTAGCTGCCCTTTGGAAACACTTGCTCAGTAACACAGCTCTGGCTGTAAATTCTCTCTCTTTCCTTAGTGTGCATTATCACTGAGCATTCCCCAAAACAGGAACTGCGAGCTCTGATCAGGGGCTGCCAGCTCATCCCCATCTCCTTGGTGCCTGGGACATCTCCATCACAGGCACAGGCCAGATGAGGTGTTTGCTTCTCACCTCCCAGAGCCAAGGTGTGTGAGTGGGTATGCGGTGAGACCCTTCAGCTGTCCCCAGGCCTGAGGAGGTGCCTGAGACCCTCAGCTCTGGAAGCCCACCCAGCAGAGGAGGGGTGGTTGCAAGCCCCATCCCAGCTGATCATGGGATGCAGTCAAGGGCTTTGTCTGGCCCGCAGCTGACTGTAGGAAGGCTAATGGAGTGAAAAGCCCTCAAATCAGTGGGCTCCTGCCTGGTTCTGTAATTTAAACATGGGTTTATTAGAAATAATTAGTTTAGCCTGCAGCAGAACAGCACAGGGAGAGCAGCACGGCTGTTGGCGCAGGAGCTGGGATGTGATGGGAGCTGGCATGACTGCGAGTGGAGGAGCTGGGAGTGCGGGGCTCCCCTGTTCTCCAGTTCCCCTGTTCTCCAGATCCCCTGCTCCTCTGCAGCTCACTTCCTTTGCTGCCCTGATCCCTGTCTCCCCTGCTTCCCATTTCCCCTGTTCCCCATCTCCCCATTTCTCCAGTTCCCCTACTCCATGACTCCCCTGTTCCCCTGCTCCCTAGTTTTCCTGATCACCAGCTTCCCAGCTCCCCAGCTCCCCAGCCAGCCCAGCCCACGGCTCAGTCTGGTGTGGATGGCCCATGAGCATCACTCTGGCTCTGCCACTGCCCGTTTTCTGTCGGTGCTGGGTGCGTGTCCGGTGTGTGTGGCAGGCAGGCAGTCCCATGAGTGCCATGGGCTCTGCAGACCCGGGATGATGTGATGCGGTGCTGGACATGTTCTTTCCTCCATGGGCATCTGCAGGGAAGGGGTTGGGCAGAGTGATCAGCCCTGGTGCCCCTGGCCGTGGTTGCTGCCTGAAGGCGTAAGTGGCATTTTTGACCTTTCCTGCGAGGTGGTTTCCTGCAGTTGCTTCCCTGGTGGTTTTACACCAGTCCAGTGGAGCATTAACAGGTGTGTTTGGCCCCATGAATGCCAGGGCAGTTTTACTCCACAGTGCCAGGATCAAGGGGTGAGCAGTGACACAACAGGGACACTGCTAAGAGCAGCCGCCCTCCTGGCACGGGGGAAAGGCAGCTGATGTAACACCAAAGTCTCCTCTGCCAGGGGACAAACCCCGATTGAAAGCAGTGATGGTTGCAGAGCCCTGGCAGCGCTTTGTGGCCGGGGTGGTGGGGGCACTGGGAGTGCTAATTGTGTGGAGCACTCATTAAAGCTGGCGACCTGGAGCACTCTTCTTTGAAGACCTTTCCAAGCAGAAGAACCGCCTGGGAGCAGCCCTGGGGTGAGGCACTGGGCTGACAGTGGCAGTGGCACTGCCCTGCAGGGCTGGAGCTGCGAGGCATTACTGTAATCTCATCTGCAGGACATAAAAGTGCCAACAAGCTTTGTGGAATCAGACAAGGATAAACACTGACAAAGTCTGAAATGTTTTTTCAAATGATAATGGCTCTCCTTAATAAAACACTGAATGCAACACTCTGGTAAGTTCTGAAAGTGGCAAACAGCAAAGGCTGTGTGGTCACCTCAGCCCAAAGCCTGAGCCTGCCTGGGCAGGCCAGCCACCAGCTCTGCAGTAGCACAAGGACTCGTCCTGCTGCCAGCTGAGGGACGTTAGACCTGCACTGACCTCGCTGGGACTAAGTCACCACCTTGGGACTAGCGGTGCTGAAACACAAGTTTAAATCACACAGGACAGGCACAGGGCGAGTGCGTCTTTGAGAATCTATATTAATGATTCCCCAATGGCTTCAAAATCTTTCTGTGGTGCTGCTTTTTGAATTGCTTGTGTTCACACAGCAGCTTGAGGGGAGTGATAAGACTCATGAATATGGAAATTCTTCTCAGAGGGTAGAAAGGGTTTAGCTGGGACCTGGGGTGTTTTCCTGAAGCGCTCGCATCCTGGCTTTCTTGGAGCACTGCGTGCTGAAGTGATGGAGGGCTTGGGGTCGAAACAGACCCTGGGGCAAGCACTGCAGCAGCAGCACTCAGCCCAGCCTGGGCAGTGCTGGAGCAGAGACCGAGCAGTGCCTGCGCTGGTTCCTTCTCCAGAGGAGAAGAGCAGGGGCCCAAGGAAGCGCTGGGGAGCTCTGTGAATGTGGCAAGGTGTTAACCTGTGACCGTGCAAAGGCACCCGGTTTTCCAGAGGCCACTGTGCAACCAGGATGAACCATGTGGTCTGCGGAAACAGGCACATTTCGTTCAGCATGCGCTGTCCCTGCCAGCAGCACAGCCCAGCACCACGCTGTTTGCCCAACGCAAATGAAGTGGTTTTCTAATTTCTTGGCACTGAACACTCCTCTCCCTGCTAATCTGCCTGCCGGATTGAAGCCGGGTTTAAGCAAAACTTCCCCTTGCTCCTTGCAGACGTCTGTGTGCCCACATCCTGCCCAGGGAGCGGGCAGTAGCCGGAGCCTGCAGCTCACAACAGGATGTGCTGGAACCCTGGTGCAGCTAGGACTCAGTGTGCCCCCAGCCACGGTCCCGTGCCAGCAGGACTTGATGCATCCTGAGAAATCCCACCACAGCTGGCCTGGCCTTGTGCTGCCCAGCTCCCCTGGTGGCCCCTGGGTTGGGTGCTGGGAGCTCCCCGTGCTGCGGTGCTCAGTGTCTCATCCCCCTAATCCTTTCAGTGCTGTGGGGCTCAGCATCCTAGCCCCCTCACCCTTCCAGTGCCATGGCGCTCAGCATCCCAGCCCCCTGATCCTTCCAGTGCCACGGGGCTCAGTGCCCTGGTGCCCCTCAGCCCTGAGCTGCAGGGACGATCACCACCGCCCAGCTCTGTGCTCAGCATGGGTGCTCGCTGTGCTGGGAACTGCTGCTCTGCATGCTTCCACCAGTTATTGATCGTTCTAAAAATCTTTAAAGATTAACTTCTGGGAACAAATATAACATCTTTATGGAGCGCCGGGAACAAACTGCTTTAGCATTCGGGTGGCTGCTCCGTTGCACAGAGACATCTGTTTGCAACAGGATGCACAGAGCAAATGATCTGTCAGTATTTGAGAGGACGCATCCTACGAGCGGCTGCCTCCCGGTGACGGTGGGTAAAGGTAACCTTGCCATCCGCTGCAGCAGCGCGGCGCATGCTCCACAGCTCTGCGAGTGACACTTGCTACTACACCGAGTTCCTGGCCTGTGCTGTAAAATCAGCCGGTGCCTCTTCTGTTCTCGACCTCCAGCATCACGATAGGTAGGGCAGAGCCTTCTGGAGGAGTGGAGGGAGCAGCCTGCAGCAGCTGCGTATGTTCCAACCCTTTGGATTAACTTCCTTACCACAGCTCTAGAGAGCTTTATTCAGGTCCATGATTGCAGAGCACACCCAGAAATGGGTGGCTCTGGCTCTCCTGTGTACGGCACCACAGCGCAGGACAGCGGCATCTCCGCGGTTAAAGGAAGTCTGGGAGGAGCTCTGGGCACTCTGTGTCATCTTGAAGGATGCACGGCATTCGTGGTGGTGTGTAGCAGGCAGGCTTTACACTGCACGGCCAGAACTGTGTGGGCAGCATAAGCCAGGAGCAGGTGGGAAGTCCCACAACCCAGGGGGTTCACCCCAGCTGGGACCGGCGAGTTCAGCGGGGGGGGTCACTGTGTCTAGGAGGAAGTCAGTGCAGGTACAGCAGCGCTCCTGCACTCACTGCAGCCTGCCCAAATTTCTGGAAAAGCTACTGTAAAAATAGAATTTATGAGTTGTGGTAATTTTATTCCTTCACCTTGCAGTCTTTACTCTTTCCAAGGCTGGCTGGAGCCCAGCATTCCTGCTGGCAGCTGCCACGCAGGAGCAGGTCTCTGGTGTGGAGCTGCAGGATCGCAGACATGAGGTTTGCCTGGAACCGGTCCTGTCCCACCGCACTTTCCATGAGCCTCCACTTCCAGGCAAGGCTGCAGCTGCAGCTCCTCCAAGGAACTGAGGTTAGTCCTGGGCAGTCCACAGGTTGATGGCTTGTGCGCAAAGGAATAACCTGCTGCAAAGTAATAACCTTCTGGGAAGCCCAGCCTGTGGCAAAGCAGCAGAGTGAGCATGGAGAGACCTGAGTAGCAAATGTTCTTACCAAGTGGGGAGACCTCGGAGAGCACATTGTTGCCTTGCCCAGCAAGCCATGAATCAATGCGCCTTTACCCAGAGCAGTGAATCATTAGAAATCACTCAGTGATTGATACTAGGGACAGCAATATGGGTCATCCTGTCCATCTCACCAGCTAGTGTTTGTGCATTCCCTCTGGGATACTTGCCAGGGATCTCTGACCTCTATCATGCCGTGGAGTTTCCCCTTTCCCTGGGATGGCAATTCTGTGATTAGTATGGTTTGCTGCCAGAGAACTTTCTCCGATACTCAGTCTGTTTTCCTTATGGTAATTTCTTGCCATTACAGCACCCTGATTAATTACTCTGTTTATGCCTCTAGAATATTTGCAGGCTGTTGCCATTGATGCAGGAACACTTCATAGAAGAGAAATGTCTGTAGATCCGTAATTGCTTAATGAAGTGCCAACAGACAGGAATCAAGCATATTCACTGTTACGCTGGGGTTCATAGGACAACGAGCGTCTTTGTGGTCTGCAAAAGATGCGGCCGTGCCCCGGTTGTGATCATCTCGTAGCCAGGCTGGTCCAGCTCCAGCCTTCTGCTCAGCCTCATAGTCACTGGTTGATTTTGCTGCCATTGCTGGGGCAAAGCGATGCCCATGAGGACTCGTGCCACAGACTCCTTGTCCCAGGGACCGGTGCTTCAAAAATGTGATCCAGAAATGGGACAGGGCTTCTGTGTGGCTTCACTGACTTGCAAACCAGGGTAGATCACAGGGAAGATGTCTGGCAGTGAGTGCGTAGGGGTGCAAATTCCTTGGCCCACTACCCCACTACTGCACTTCCTACTTGACAGACGGACCTGTCAGTTCTGGCTGTTTCCCTGGCTCTGGGTGTTGTTTTAGCTCCCTGGCACTCAGCGGTGCCTCCTTCACAGACGCACAACGCTCTGCATCCCCAAGCAGCAGCTGAAATTCAGCCTGTCCTGTGCTTCCCAGGTTGTCCCACTTTTCCCTGTGGCATTGCCAAAGCTGGGCTCCCCGCTCGCCTCAGGCATCAGAGGTGCAGCGCTGGCACCCAGCTGCCCTGAGATCTGTGTCGTTTCATGCTTATGCCTGGGCATCTCCTTGGCAGAGGGAGCTCACAGGGCAGGCGCCGGCTCGGCTGATGCTTCCATGGCCTCAAAATAAAAAGATGCTCCAAAAGGCCTTCTGACTCCCCTGCCAGGCTCCCCTGCCTTCTCAAGTGAGAAGAAAAGGATCCATTAATGTTTAGCTTCATTTCTATTTATCAAAGAAAAAAAGCTTTTGTCAGGCATCAAAGCCTGGATTTAGGACACAAAGGAAACTGCTTTGCTGTGGGCTTCTAAGAAACCAGAGGAAGAAGAACAGTTGTTTGAAATTACCAACTAAACTGGTTAATCTGAAATCTGCGGTTTGTGTTTAGCCAAATAGAAGAGGCTCAGGAAATTACCTGCCTGCTGTAAGCCTCTCTGAAGTCTGGAGCTCCATCCAGGTCTGAAATTTGGGGCACCCAGGATGCAAACTCTGCTCCAAATGGATTTTTGGGACCATGCACTGAGGTGGGTCTGCCGCTGGAGCCAGCAGAGCAGCCCCACGCCTTGCAGAGGCTGGTGACAGAGGCCTCAGGAAACCTCAGCAAACCCAGAATGGGGTGAAGCAACTGCAAGGAAAATGTAAAATAAACATGTGGCCTGAAGTCTGGATGTGTAGTTTATTTTAAAACCTAATAACTTCAGATAATTGATAGTGGAGTGCAGTATTTTCAACGTGTTGGATTACGAGCGTCTGTCGCTCACAAGAAGCTGTAACCTTGAGCTATGAGACATTATTGGCAGTATTTAACACAAATCTGTTTTCCATCATTGTCAAATCCCACTTCAATATGCACCGCAGGAAGAAAGCTGAATACTAAATTGATTTCTTTAATGGGAAGTGTTCTTCAGGAGATACCAACCTGTGTGGAGATGCATTAATAGGATTACAATGGAACCTTTTCATTTTGCTTTATTTTTTATGGAGATTTTTTGTGGAGATTTCCTATCCTGACACACCTGCGACACACTGCCTGGCCGCACACGCTGCAAGGCAATCCCGTCGTGAAGAGAACGTCTTCCTCTGGAGATGGAGCTCATGAGCTTGGGACTGTTTCTGTGGTGGGTCTGCCAAGCCATCACTGCAGAGAGCAGCCTGGGAAGCGGCAGCATTTACCGAACACTGAAGAAGAGCTCACCAGGTGCTGCCGACCAGGATACTGGGATGGGACCTGGGAGCACTTGGCGTATCCCTCTCTTGCCTCACCCAGAGCCCATTATGCCTCAGACTGTGGTACATCAGCCCCTGGAAGGGTGTGGAGAAGCATCTGTAGAAAAGCAGGAGGCAAATGATGGTGGGCACCGAGCAGAACTGGGCACAGGAGCAGGAGGCTGAGCACAGCCTGTGTCCAGGCCTGGCCCAGACCTGCCAGGAGCCCCCTCGCTGGCAGCCGGCAGGGCTGGTGCTGCTGCCTGGAGCAGAGTGGGCAGTCCCACCACAGTGATGTTTCTCACCATTTTCCTGACTGCTGCAGATGCTGAAGCCGAGTGTGCTGGGCACAGCACGGGTCAGGGCACGTTGGTGCTGTGCCTGGGGCAGCCCAGGGCAGGGGACACTGAGCCGACAGCACCAGCCGTCACCCCGTGGGCAGTGGGCTGGTGGGGCTGGCAGCTGCTGGTGGGGATGGTGTGTGCCAGGAAGGGAGGAGTGTTTGCCTTCTCCTGGAGCGCGGGCGTACTGGGAGTGCTAAAGTAATTACCTTCTTGACCATGAGCTAATTGACAGAGAGATAATTGACTTTTTAAAAATTGCTCTTTGCCTTCCCTGGGCAGGGCAAAAATCCCCTGGAGCTTCTCTCAGCTGCTCCTGTTGAAGTGGCCTGAGCTCCCTGGAGCACAGGGCAGATCTGAGGCTTGGCTGGGAGTCCTGAGCCAGGGTGGCTGCTGTACCTGGGGGGCTGGCAGGTGGGACGAGCAGCTGGGGAGCTACATCTGCACTGAAGAGCTCGTGGCTGTGCCATAGGCCCTGGAACAGCGGTTTCGTGTGGCAATTGCTGACTCGAGTGTAGCTTCAGTGAACAAAGGTGCCACATTAAAATGTCTGTGTTGGAGTCATGGGCTACTGTAAAGTGGTTTACAAGTCTGGCTGGCAAAGCTGAACCTTTTGTGATATTCCGAGGATTTATGTGTGTAAATAGAGAGGAGATGTGTAGGAGGCGTGACTGGTAGTGGAGC
Source organism: Baryphthengus martii (assembly GCA_013396935.1). Lineage (NCBI taxonomy): Eukaryota > Metazoa > Chordata > Aves > Coraciiformes > Momotidae > Baryphthengus > Baryphthengus martii. The sequence goes on from VWZK01006947.1 coordinate 790,138, forward strand.
TGCGAAGGCTGAAGGTTTGCTCCTGGCAGCGGCTGTGCATCCACCACGGGTTGTTGCTGACCAGCTGAGGATGCTGCGTGGAGCTGTGGCTTGGAGCTTCCCGAGGGCAGTGAGGGAGGGTCGGGGGGTGCAGGAAAGGCTCTATCCCTCACTGGATAGAGGACGCTCTCGCTGTGCACATCTTCCAGCAACTGCCGCTGCTGGGTTGTTTGCTCTCGTCAGAGACATAGCTGCACAGACATGTGCAAACACACAGAGGAGCACTTCCCCCTGCTGTAAAATGAGGATTCTGAAACTTCAGCCTAATATTGAAACCGTTTACTGCTCGTTTGTGGTGACACGTCTCCCCACGCGTATCTCTCGGAGGCTGACAGTCTGTTTGGCATCCCTAGTCCCCACAGCCATCCCAGGATCCGAGCTCAGCTCCTCAGACCTTGTCTGGCACGCACCATTTCCCAGCCTCAAGATTAGAGTAGCCCCTCAGGAGGTGAGATGGAGATAGTAGGCAGAGACACTGTCAGCAGATGAGCGCACTGAGCTCGGCAGCTCTGGTCGCACCACCAGCTAACAAACAAGAATTTGTAGATTTACAGGGAAAAGTTGCAAATTCCCAAAGGCGGAACAGTACATTCTGGAGCTCATCCGGACAAAGGTGTTGAATCCAGAGAAGACATTCGAGGTTTGATTACCAAAGAAGAGAAGAATCATGGTGGAGTTTTGTCCACATGCCCTGGGGTGCAGTGAGTCTGCACAGCGGTGCAGATGCCCCTGATCTGATACCCTCCTGCATCCTGCCCCTCCTGGCAAACACAGGGAGCATGAAGCCCTGCTCTGCCTTTGCATACCCCTCCAGGCTGTCCAGCATGACAGCCAGTGACAGCTCCCCAAATCTGCTCTCTCACTCCTGGAACCCACATGGGCCTCCTGCTGCCCCAGAGTTGCTCAGGGATGGTGCTGCACCCCCTCCCTGGGCAGCTGGGACCTCACCTGCTAGCACCTGCCTCTAGCTTTGGTCAGCAGGACTCATCCTGCTGGTCCAGCTGCTGTGATGGGGAGCAGGACCTCATCCAGTCAGCTGCCCCACTTCTCCACTGCTGGAGCAGCAATGGGTCTCAGGCAGGTAGAAATAAGCTGCCACTGTGATGGATAAGAAAATCACAGCAGCAGTTAGGGTGGATTATGACTTTTTATTTCTCTGACAGGAAGGAGACATCTCTCTGTATGAGCCTGAAGTTGCCCAGGGCACGCACCACCACGATCCGTCACTTCTGGTCCCCAAGTGCTCCCAAACTGGAGATGTGTTTGGTCTGGCACTCATCCACATGGGGTGAGGCTGCTGAGCAGGTTGGAGCTGACAGAGATTGCTCTGCCCCGGAGCTCCAGCTCAGGCAGGGAAGTTGTCCTGCTGCCTCCAGCAAGCACTGCCCATCCCTTCGAGCTGCAGAAAGCACAGCAAACACCTGGAGTCTGGAAAAGCCCCAGGCGACGGTGGGAAGAGCTGCAGGGTGTGCCTGGGGCAGGCAGCAGAGCTGTTGTCTGGCAGGGCTGCCCTTCGCTGGGTGCTGGGGCTGCTGCTGGGACCAAGCGGCTCTGCGGTCAGTCAGCAGTGGGATCACCGTCAGTGCCCGGGGCTTCGGTGGTTTTTGGGAAGGGTGTCCCTGCCCCATGGGGTCTCTGGTGGCCCGGCTGGCCAGTACCTGTGCTTAGACTGGCCATGGCTCCCTGGTCCTCTTCCTGCTCCCAAGCCCACCACCGGCGGGGATGCAGTGTGAGGGTGGTGCCCGCAGGCAGCAGTGACGAGGCTGGAGCTGAGCATCGCTCACTGAAGCCAGCCAGGGTGGCTTAGAGCAAGGTGTTTGTGATCAGTCAGATAACACAGAAACATCTGATGGGACTACCTTCGGTGGCGTAAGCGTTAAATGTGCAGGCAGCTTTGTCCCGTGCAAAGCGCAGCAGCAAAAGGGCAGAGTCACTGAGAATCCTCTGTGGCAGAGCTTCTTGGGGGTCAGGGTGTCATACTGCAACAGCAGCCTCTCTGGAAGGGCTGGGACAGTGGTGGGGTTTACCGTTCGTGGCAACACAAACAATTTTTCCTGGGAGTCTGGTGCCTTCCCAGCAGAATCTGTGAGGGGGAGCAGTGTCAGCAGGACAGCGCTGGCCACACCGGCCTCGCTGTGCAGGATATGTCCCTCTCTGCAGAGCACCAGGGACATTTGAGTCATTTGGCCCCAGGACAATGCCCTCCTTGCTGGGCAGGAGCACTCTCACTCTCCGGAGCACATGCTGTACCATGCTCTCTGCTCAGGGGCTGGGGCTCTGCAAATGTCCGGTGGCACCCGAGGCACCACGAATAGGCTGTCTGGGAGTGCATTGCCTGCCAAACAGCATCGATCCGGGCTCCGTCTTATCTGAAACCGCCGTGGCCCCAGCCAAGTGCAAGGAAGACGCTCCACTTAAGAAGCACAATTAGGGCATCGCGGCCGTGACACAGCGGCAGAAGAGGAGCTTAGCCACAGTGATTAATTTCCTCATAGTAACACGTGCCATGGCAGGGCTGCATAGCTGCCTCTGGCACAGGACGGGCTGACTCCAGCTATGCTTTGCTGTAACCCCAATTTGCTGGAAACTTTCAAGTACAGGAGGAGAAATGTTTCCTCTAGGAAAGTTTGTGAGAATGCAGTGCCCGCTTTTGGAGCCAGTGCTGCTGGCGTTGTCACTGGCAGCCAGGAACCAGGGCAGGCACAAGCTTGGGTCGAGGTCGGGGTAACGCGGCACTGCCCTGAGATGACAGAGCTGTGATGGGATGCAGTGCGCCGGGACGGCTGCCTTGGGCACAGATGGGCACTGCCGTGATACATCACGGTGCTGCCGGTTGGAATGAAGCCGCTCACGGTACAGAATCCATTTGCTGCCGAGGCCATGGCCTTTTTCCCTCTGTGCAACTTGGGGTTTCTCTTACTCCTTCCTGGCTGCCCTCACCTGGCCTCTCCACAGGCGGCACCACGCTCACACTCCCAGCACCGGAGCCTCGTGTTCTTGGCAAGCGCCAGAGATTTGATTGGCTGTTTGCTAACGGGGTTGGAAATTAACATGATTATTTTGCATAGTAATTGGCAGAATGTGTGGTAAGGAGATCAAAATGCAGAAAACCTAGAAGAGGTTTAGCGAAGCAGAGCATTGGGGAAGTTAAATGGTGTGTTTAAATGCCTGGAAAAGGTGGTCTGCAGCCAAGGTTCCCCAACACGCTGTGTCACTGTCCCCCCGTGACACGTGCTCCCTGTGCTGTCCCAGGGGGACAGTGAGAGCAGGAGCAGCCAGCGCCATCCGGGGCGCCAATGGCAGGCGCCCAGCACGCCGGTTGGTATCTGCCGCAGACAATGGCGGGCGGAAGCTCTCCCTCCCACGGCGCCATACGGGAAGGATTCTGTCACCGTGCCACCGTGGGGAGAGGAATTCGGATGTGACAAGGCAGCATCCTCTGAACCACATCCAAATACCCACCTAAGAATAGTCTCGCACTCCAGAAGAGCGGCTGATCCAGTCTCAGCTCCAGACGCTCCCAGCGCCTCCGCTCCCCCTCCTTACTCCTGGAACCTGTCGCTCGTTACCAGCTGCTGATGATGGATGTGCACGGGTGTTTGCTGTAATTCAGGAGTCACACAGAGAGCACAGTTCTTCTCCCTCAACCCCAACCTGCACCGCACCTGCATGAAAGCAGGAGTCCTGGATTTATTCACCCTTTCCTTCTCCTGTTAATAGCAGGCCCTCTGCTCTGCCTGTAATGCATGGGTGTAGCAGCTTTTGTCAGGTGATAAACCTGACTCAGTGAAACCAGACTTTGTGTCAAACACACTGTAATAGTCTGGAAACACAGCCTCAGCAGCGTGCATCCTAACACCCATCGTGCAGCTCTCAGGATTAGGCACCAGAGCCCCGATGTCCTGTCAGTCAGGATACAGCAAATCCTGTACGTGCAGCGCGGGGGAGCTTCTACTTGAGCAGCACGGCAGCAGGAGCCTTCCTCCCTCTTTGCTTTCCATTGCAGATCTTTTACCTTTGGATCAATAAGCTGCAAAGGTTTTCTTTTTTGATAAGCCCAAGCATTAGTATGCAGATGAAAATGCAGATTGACATAGATGAAATTTCCTGGACGGCAGTGGAAGTCAAGGATTTAATCGAGCCTGATCTTGGGCACAGTTTAAGCTCCTCAAAACAAGAACACGTAACCTGATGCAAAGATTTCATCTCAATAACCCCCCTGTCAACAAGCTCCAGGAGCCTTTGTTTGTCTTAGTGATGATGTTCAGGCAGAGGTGAAGTGCTCAGTGTCGATCCCTGTGCCCAAGAATGTCCCTGCTGTGCTGCCACAGCAGCTCCCAGCCCTGACTCTGCCCTGTGTCCCTCCCCGCTCCCTGGCTGTGCCAATTCACCCCCAGCCCAGCCTGCTCCTCCAAAACACACCGGCCTGATCCTTCTGCCCACCTCTCTGGGCCATCGGGTGCTTGGCTGGACCCTGTCCTAGGAGTGTGGTCATGAGCAAGTGTGTGCTGCTGCCTTTCAGAGACCTCGGACAGCATCTTCCACTCACTTCTGTCCTCTTCATGTGGCTTGTGGGAAACCCCCACTTCATGGTCTCCAGCTCCCTCTCTGGGAAGCCACCCAGCTGTCTGCTGTGGGCCAGGACAGTCACTCTGAGCCGTGCTGGAGTACTGACACGGATGAACAAACCACATGCCTCTGAGCTTTAGTATTTCATCATAAGAAACTAATTGTCATTTCTGTGCCGGTTTCTGGGGTTTCTTCTGCCAAATCCTGCCTGCTTCCCTTTGATACAGTGGCCAATGCTGTGGAAGAAACAACCAAGCCCCAGACTTTGATCCGAGCTCGTGGTGGCTCGGATTGCCACCTGCGAGTCTCCAAATCCAAACACAATTCATGGGCTGCAGAGTCCATGAACTGCTCTCTGGGCATGCTGAGAGGGAGAGGCTCGGGCACGGACCAGCCTACTTGGTAAGTGAGCACTTAATTAGCCTCTGTGTTAAAGCGCAGTCCCCAGGAGCTGTACAGAGGAGCTGTGGGGAGAGGAAAACTTCTTTAGCAAGACCAAGCACGGAGACTGTGCTTCCCAGAGCTCCCTTCCAGATCTGGAAAGCCTTCACACCAGGAGCACGAGCCAAGAAACGCTGGCAGCGCCAGGAAGCTGAGCACAGCCCTCACTGCTCCATCCTTGCGCATAAATTACCTCCAGGCTCTCAGCTAAACAAAGGGCCCTAAAATAATTCTGCATTTTAATAAAGTCAGCCTTCATGCCACTGTCATCCTTACAGAAAGGGAATTTGCATTTCTTTCTGCCAGCTCACTCTGCACAGCCTGCTGGCACCAGAGACTGGCCGCGCTCCCCTGCACCCCCTCCAAGGACTAAGTTACACTTTGTTGCTTAATCACTGTAACTCCAGAAACGCAGGGTAGAGCTGCTCAAACCCCCAGACTGGAGAGCACACCAGGATCTCAGAAGTCATCCAAAGTCCAAGTTTGTCTGAAAAGCAGCACTCTCCAGAACAATTCTGCTGGTGCCTGCGTGTCTCCTGCAGCCTCTCCCGCACTTCCTGCGGCAGGATCCTGCCGGATTTACTGGGAGCGCCAGGAGCAAGAGCTGGCACTGGCGCTTCTGCTTTGTATTTCTGTAAAATCTGGAAAGAAACAAACTGCAGGTTCTCCCTCCCAGGAGAAAGGCATCCCCTGGGCTCACAGCCTCCCACAGACAGTGCCCACTGAGCCAGTGAGCACCCGATGAGCTACCCAGGGCTAGCGGGGCTCTGAATGTCCCTGATGCTCACACAGGGCGGGTGCGTGGGGCTGGCAGTGCCTCCTGCCCCCACCGCCGCCCCACTCTCCTCCACTGCCCACGCCAGGGCCTCCCACTGCAGGGAAAGCCCTTATCGTAGCTTTCAGCATGTTCAATTACTGTCAGTTAACGATGATTAATTTACAATTAAGGGCCTCTAAAGGGTAGTGTGTGTGTGTGTTAAATAAATATTGATCTTTCATTTATGGCTACAGATATATTACCCCAGTTACGGGAGAGGCAGCAGCACCAGGAGCTGGGCTGCCTGTGCTCCCGCCCTGGCATGGGGAGAGCTGCTGCCATGCCTCGAGCTGATGGGGTCAGTCAGGAGACGGGGGCTGCCCGGTGCACGAGGGTTTGGATTGGCCTCATCCCAGCTGGGAGCTCGGCGGGCTCAGGGGCAGATGAGGATCACTTTGCTCAGGGTGTTTCAGCCTAGCAATTTCCACCTGCAGAAAGCGCCTGGGAGCAGGGGGGTGCTGGAAGCTGTTTTTTTTTTCTCTTGCACAGCCCCTAATTTGCCTTATAAAATAGACAAGCTGTCCAGAGCCCGTTACAGCCAGACAACTTGACAAACTTGTCACCAAATACACAATGTGTTTTTCAACCCAGTTTTGCCCATGCACTGGACGCTTTCTGGCTGGCATGGTCATGGCACAGCCCTCGCACATGTGCCACACGTGTGCCAGGCATGGGCACGTGCCCCCAGCATCCTTCACAAAGGCACCATCAGGAGACCTGACTTGATGCCTGTCAGGGTCCCTTAGGGATTTGGCGAAGGTGGCCACAAAAGGTGCTGGTTAGAGACACCACAAGGGGATGAGCAGTGTGGACCCAGGGCTCTGGCTTCCCTGTGAGCCCCATCCCCTCCTCGGTGACCATCTCCAAGCCAGAGCTCCTGTGCTGCCCCAGGCGTGGGCCATGCCCTGCGGGAGCCCTCACTCAGCAGAACCGGCCATGTTGGGCAGATCCTCATTTCAGGCCTCAAGGCACAAGAATTGCCACCAGCACAGGGACTATCACGTCTACAAAGTTTTCTTTGTGCCGGAGTGTTTCCTGACATCTGTCTGACTTTCCTGTCTGTAATGAGCACGCTCTCCAAGATGTACTTTTCTTAAAGTCTTTTATCATTCGTTGTTAGCTTTACAGCTCTCTGCATTTTCCAGTTGTATCACAGTTTTTAACTCGCGTTTGTGGCTGCGTTGTTGGACTAGCAATGGGTATCTGTGCAGTCTTGTCAACACATCCGGATCCAGCCTAAGCCCCTGGAGTGTCCTCTGTGCAATGTACCCTGTGCAATGGCCCTTCCCAGGCCACCACCCCCTCAAGCATATCTGGAAATGACAGGAAACGCAGCACTAAGGATCCTAAACTGAGGAGCGTGCCAAAGCGTGCCTCTGGGATATGCCATGGCCAGCAGCTCCTGGGAGCCACCACAGCGTGTTGCTCTGGGAAAAGGCAAGGAAAACAGCCCAGGGACCAGCAACAGTTAGAAACAACTGCAAGAAACAGAGACATCTCCTTTGTGTTACTTCTCTCCAGAGATGCAGGTTTATTGTGGTTGCTGCTGTATTGTACATTGCTGCACCCCATACAACGGTCGCACTCCGTACAGCCACCCCTGCAGCTGCTTTTGCATCCACACAAGTGGGAGGACATTCAGAGGCTCTGTGCATCCTCCCACATGTCAGTGAGTGGGAGTCCTGAGATTTTTGTTAAATTCCTTCTGATTTCCCAATACCAGGTACTCGTGAGTCTAGAAAGATACCTAAAGGTGGTGGTGTCCATCCCAAATAAATGAAGGACATTTCAACATGCGCCAGAGCCTGCACATCCTGAGTGCTGGAGCTTAGCGGGGTTTCCGCAGCACCACAGCACTCTTCTTTCCCATCTGGTTCAGGAGGTGGGAATACCATCCCACCCCACCTCCAGCTGCCTCCCAGGCAGCTTCTGAGTGATCTCTGCTCCTTTCCCCAGTACGTTCCCAATCACATTCCCTTACCAGGAGCTGGTCTGCCTTCTCCTCTGCAGTGCATTTCTTGGAAGCAGGCTCACAAGAAGAATATTGTCTCTTTTATTTGAGGCATGTATTTAAAATGATGCTCTTGTTCCAAATGAATGAGTTGATTCATTCAGAAGTGCAGTTTCTGTTTTTGAATCAGCGGAGCTGTTTATGCTCATAGTGTCCATAAAACTGTTATTTTAGTCCTGACACTGATGCTTATGAATAAAATTTAGATCTCATTCAGGAGTACATTAGCTGTAGCTATTTGGCTTCCTGTTAAAGCATTAATTTTTATTGAGAACACCACATTGCCAAGCAGCTCCTTCTGCATCTTGCAGCAAACCAAGTACCTCAAAGTACAGACTTCAGTAAGACCAAATCACAGCACGTGCCCCTGCCCCGGTACCCTCGGGTCGAAAAGTTCAGTTTGCACCTGGTTTTGTTCTGCTGCTGGACCACAGAGAGAACCATCCTGTTACCCTGGGTGAGCAGAGCAGACTGGAGCAGCTGCGCCATGGCCCAGGAGGTGCTCAGGTTCTGCTGGAGCCATCAGTGAGCTGGCACCGCATTCCTTATTCATGACAGGCTGGATGTTGGGTGTACTGGAGCCAATTAGCACTCCCATGTATTTATTGCACTTTTTTGCTTGAAGCAAGCTGTTAAATGTCAAAAATACTTTAGCATTTTAGCAGAAAGATAATTTTTTAATAGATTCCACCTACAAAAAGGAGCTGACTGGCAGAATATTAAATTCAGGGAGATTTATTTTTAATCCGTGCCTCCAAACAGCTTGAGATAACCATTTTTGCATGGTTCCTGGCTGATTAATACTGATGTCCCTTGCTTGTCCTCCTCACTTGGTGCTGTGGCAGCTGTGGCCTCTCACATCCCATTAACCTTGTCTGCGGAAGGGACACCTGGCCAAACTGAAGAATTAGCTCTTGTAATTAGGAATGTAAACATCATGCACTGCCTGCAAACATCCACATGTCCCCTCCCTGCCTTCTCCTGGAGCTCGTTAGGGCAGAATACCTCTGGCCAGGCTCTTTCCATCACCAGATTCCCACACACCAGCTTCCAATAGTGTCTAAATTAACAGGCATATAAATGCCAAATCAAAACACAGGCAGCTCTGGCTCTTCAAGGACCAGGACAGGCACTTTGCTGATGCTGCTTGTGCTCTGGGAAAGGGATTGAGCTGTCAGTGGTGGTTGCTGAGACTGTGCGGTGAGTCTTGTCCTTTTCCTTAGAGGAGCTCATTGATGTGTGTGATGTGTCTGGTACCAGCAGAGCAACAGTGATCATGGCAATGGTGGTGGTTGTGTCCTGGCTCCGTGAGCTGATGGCATAGCACCAGGCCAGCACGCCACATACTTCCACGGTAAAGCTACCCAAGGTGCCGCAGAGATGCCCACTCAACATCTCTGCCTCTGGTCCTGCCAGTCTGGACTTTTAGGCTAAGTAGTGCCAGTCTGTTCTCAGTATCAGTAGTAACCCCCTCGGTGCTCAATGGAGCAATTAGGTCATTGTTCATAATACAGTAGGTTCTGAAAATTCAAGTGACTTTATTTGTTTCTTGGTAATATAATGAGCTATTTTGAGCAATGCTAGGTTTAATGGCTAAATCAATATGTGTATTTAGCGTTGGGCTTTAGCACTAAGTGACATGAGATAAGCAGACTTAGAGAGTGTTAATTGGTTTGTGTTTAGCATTTGCACTAATCAGAGTGTGCAGTGCTGCCCAGGGCTCTCCAGCACTGGTAATTCTGTTTATCCAAACCAGGAATTGTTTACTCTATTGACTGGAGTGGCATCGGTCTGTTTTTTTTCATTTACTTGAGTGTTATAAATTTACAGCTTGTGTGAACTGAACAGAGCCCCAGCTAGATCTGAGCTGTGTGTGTGGATGGGGAGAGGATGGCTAAACAAACTCTGCAGAGAACAAAACATTAACAGGCACCTGTACTGACAAGGTCACTGTGTAGCAGCTTCAGCTACATAAACAAAATAAACAGTGTTTATTTTCCTTTCCTTGCTCTGCCTTCATTTCAAGGGTGCGTGTGAGAGAGCATGAGCTCCTGTTCCCCTTCCCAGCCCAGCGCCTGCTGCAGTCGAGACAGAGCTGCTGTCACCCTGTGCATGGGATGAATCCACCCATCGCCAGGGTCCCAGTGCTCTGTTTCCGTGAATTGGACATGGGAGATGGGATTTATGGGTTTTTTGGGCTGTGCTGCCCAAGGAGGGATCCTGCCCAGCTCTGCCGGGTGGCAATGGACATGGCCCTGCAGGGTCTCTCCAGAGCGCAACAGTCTGTGATGTGCCAGAACCTCCTCCACAGTCCTCTCTGAGCTGCCTGGCCCAGGCTCGTGCCCATCTGGTGCTGACAGGAGCAGATGTCCAGGGAAGAGCCCACTGGAGCACCATCAGTGCAGCACACTGCGGCCGGCCTGCGGTCACAGCTCGGCTGCCTCCAAAACAGCTTGGAAATGGCCTTGCCGCTGCCATGTTCCCATCACCTGACTCTTCTGCAATGGGGTTGCTTTTGGATCATTTAACTTTTATCTAAACGTTCACTTCCCATCTGAGGTCTTGGAGCGCATAGCTCTGGCTCCCTCGACCGAAGCTGAGCCCCTGGAAATAGAGCTGTCTGCTGGAAGTGCTGGCAACCCTTTCTGCTGCTGGAAGCTGCCTCCTGAGCCATTCCCGGGTCCTTCCCTGCTGCAGCCCAGTGCTCGCTGTTCCCACACCCCTTCCCCTTGCAGCAGGACTTATTGACACGGGTGGCACGTGAAGTGCCTGCAGTGCTGTTCTCCGAGCAAGGATGCTCCGTGCAGAGAAGGTCAGATGCACCACAGGCTACTCCTTCTGGCTGCTCCTAGCTGTGGTGAGAGGCAGAACAAGATGAAATCCCTTTTACTTGTGAAGTGCTGTTTTATTGATTTCTGCCAAACAGCCCCTAAGTTGGCCGCAGTGCCCCTCTAGCGCTGGGGAAGGGAGCAGCGTGTGCTGGGGGAGCGGGGGAAGCCCGGAGCTGCCGTTATCTGGAGCTGCAGCAGCGCTTTTGACAGTTCCCAAGATGGACATTAAATCACTTCTGTGAGGGAGAGGGAAGGGATGTCACTCGGGCTCAGGGAAGAAGCTCAGCTGTACCGATTGCACTGACTGTGTGATCCGAGTCAGAATGAGAATCATAAATCTTGATTATTCTCTGTCTCAGCTGATTTGAACCAAATGCCTTGGACAGGGATATAGTTCACATCTCGCTGAAAACTGCAAAAAAACTGATTAAATGTACAAACTGATATAAATAGCACTCTATCTGTGTTAATGCCCAAACTGTCACTGCCTGCAGAGAGGATCCTGCGTGGACAGGGCTCTGTCCCAGCCCCAATGAGCTTCCTGGGTGTTTTCAGAGGCGGCTTTCTCCCCACTGCCATTTATTTTGGTACTCTGTTCCTGCAATGCTGGCTGCTGTTATGATGCTATCAATTACAGATGGCTTCTCTGATTCTGATTGCACTTTGCTTACAATTAAGCATCCTATAGAAAAATGGAAATGCTGGGTCATTAACATAAAGTAATAATAAGGTAAACCATTCAATTATGGGGGGGGAAACATTTTGAATAATAAGGATATTGTATGCCTAAAAGACATTCAGATGCCAGTGTATTACGATTTTTGCATACATAATAAATGAACTTAAACCCCAAAATAATCGACAGAAGCAAATAATAAATAGCTGTGCCTTTGCCAGCAGCCTGGCTGCTCCTGGGGCAGGAGAGCAGCTCCTGGGTGGGAGTGGAGGCGTCTCAGATCAGTGCCGTCCTTGACAGTCACTCTCGGGGAGGCCTTGGCCACCATGGAGCTTGTCTGATGTTGGTACCAGGATGGTATGGTGTCACATCTCGATGCCTTGAGGATGCTCTGGGGACTCAGGAGCTGCTGCGGCCAACTCATTGCTGGTGCTGAGTAGGGGAGAGTAGGAGCTGCAGACACTGGGGGGTGGTATTGGTGTGGGAGGGGGCTCGGCCCTGCTTTAGATCAAAACGTGGGATATTGTGTCTTGGACAGCTGAGAGGTTAATGCAGTCAGGAAGATCTGGCCATTCAATGTCCGTATGGAGGAATTTGAGGCTTTGCTGTCCCCAAGACTCTGTCACCTCCCAGCAGGATCGTGTCCTCCTTGGCCCCATCACCTCTGCACTTGCATTCCGCGGCTCTGCTGGCGTCACCTGTAGGCCGCACAGATCCGTTTGCTCTGGAGCTGGAAATTCAACAGGCAGCGGCCAGGGTTTGAAGAGCAGAAGGGCTGTGCCTCTGACCAGCCAGAAGCTCCTGTGGCAGCCTCCACTGGTGGGTTTGTGCCAAACCTTCCTATGCTGGGGGTAACTCCTTCTCTCCCCCAGCTGCCAGCGGTGCAAGGGCTCAGCAGCGGGATGTGTACAATTACTTTTTGTTTTTCAACCAATTCTGCAGATATCGCTCCTCTGTTGTCTCTCTGTAACAATTCCCAGCCTTTTAGCTGTTGATGGCTTGCCTATTACTCTGGCACTGGGTTAGGATAACATCCAGATACATCTGAAGGGTGGAATTTATTTACTGTTTTTCCCTGAAAAGCTTTTAGCATGATACAGTAGCGGTGCTTTCACTTAGGCAGCCATTATTGTCGGGGTTTTTTCCTGGTAGAAGTAAATTTTGCAGAAGATAAAGAAGTACTCCTCACAATGTATAGCTTGATAGTACTACATTTTACTATTCTATTTTCACCTGTGACTGGGACACAGGTGTTGGGACACCATGTTTTTCAGAGCTAGTTTGTGTTTATTTGCTCATTAAATAGCTGCTGTTTGCTCCCCAAACTGTCTGAGCCCCTTCTACTAGACCAAGTGTCCCCCAAGCATGGATTTCACTGTCGTTACGCAGAGCCTTCAGGGTGGCTGTGCTCATTCTGGGTTGGCTGCTTGCTTTCTCAGCCCTGGGATTTACACCAAGTCACAGACATCCAGGTCTTTTCCTTTCCTTCTGTGACAGTGGAAAATGAATGAGCTGGTGCTTGAGGGACTTGTACCCATCTATTGAAGGGAAACCTGGGCTCGGAGCAGACCAGGTTGCCTTGAGCATCCTCAGTCGGAGGTGGCGGGACTCACCACTGCCTCTGTCGACAAGCCCTTGCTCTAGCACGTGCGTGAGGGGCAGGGCGCTCAGACTCATGCTGCTTTGCTGTAACTGTTATTAATACAGTAATTAAATCTGGTAGACGACACTGAGATATTCTCAGTGAATGCCATTGCAGTGCTTCTGTAGAGAGCGGTGGTGAGGCTTAGTCAAAACAATTTTGACTGCAGTGGGGTTAGAAATAAACATTTCCAGCATTTTCCACCACCTGTTTCATGCCTAAGCGCTGACCAACAATCAATCTTACACTAAAATTGGAGAGATCGGGCCAAACGTATCCCTAGTAAAATGATGTCATGCAGAACTGGCGTCTCCATCCACAGGGCTGAGATCACTTTGCGTGGCCAAAGCCAAAGCGATGCTGAGGGCCACATGCGTGAGCCGCACGAGGTGGTGTGTGCTGGCATCGGTGTGCTCGGCACTTCCAGCTGTGCCGGGATATTGCGGAGCTCTGGGGGCTGTTTCTAGGTAAGCGGCTGGTCCAGGCCAGGTGGCTCAGGAGAATCACATCCTGTGCCTTTGCTGGGGCTGCTGGTGAGGAAGGCAGGGCCTATGAGCACCCCTCGTTAGGCAGACAGTAAAATCACAGCACTGCTGTCTGATCTGAGACTGTGCAATTTGCGTGTGAGTTGTGCAGTCGGATAGACAAGGGATTTTGGCACAAGGCAACAGCCATATCCCAGAGGAGATCCACTTGAGGAGAGAACAGAAGAAAGTAAGACTTAGCATTAAGATCATAATTTCAGATTGCATTGTGTGAGCATCAACAATCTATACACACGAAGAGTCTTTGGGGACACCATGCTGTAATAGCTACCCAAGCCAGCCTGAACAGAGAGGGTTATTTTTAATTGCAACTGAGTGTATCTAACCTTGTGGTGTCTGTTCACAAAGCATTACTGGATTAATACAGGTTCCATAGTTGCTTCTGCTAAAGACTTTAATGGATCAGCTTAGTTCCATGCTCCATGATTATAGCATTCTTACTCGCCTATCATGCGTGAGCCAGATGGTCCCAGTGAAATCAGACCGTATTTATATTTTTGTCTGCTACTCAGCCAGCTGCCCACTGATTTTGTTGCATAGTGGTAGGAGGAGAGGAGCCTTCCTTGGTGAAGTTCACCCACCTGTTTTCCTAGCCCTGGTATCTCCCCAACATCCTAAACTGCATCAGAGCAGGACTGCCAGGGGGGTTTGCCGGGCTGGCCATGGCCAGCAGCTGCGTTCTCGTGGCAGCAGCGTGGCTCTGTCTCCTGGCACAGATTCAGCCGCTTCCCAGTGCGCGGGAGGATGCTTTCAGTTCTGTTGGCGATGAGAGCCATTAAGAAGGTACAAGTACTAAGGAGATCCTGAGCGATGCCTATAAAACCTCTGAATCCCTGACAGAATCAATAGTAGGCTCTCAGGAGTAACTTCTTATCCAGGCCAACTTAAGCACATGCCAATGAGCCGTTAAAGGTTTTGCATTTTATGAAGACACAGAATCCCTTTCATTGTGATTGTTGGACTCTAGACTGGGCAAGATGATGAAAAAAAATCACCTTAGAAATAAACTGTGCTCCAAAGGCATGTTCCTCCTCGTCTGGGAGAGTGGATCAAATGATGCTCGGGGCTGGCATCCTTCCTCCCGGTGTGTGCCTGGCCAACGCTGGCGGTGCCCTGTGGCCCGGAGTCCTGAGCTGTCACCAGGGGGGATCCCTGTCCTTTGGGGCTTGTTGCAACAAGAGGCACAGATCTTTGTGGCCATGTCTGCAAGGAAAGAGGAGGCAGAGAGCAGCAGAGGGAAGAAGAAAGCAGAGGGGCTGTGCCCATGGAATGGAGGTCCCGGGACTGTCACCTGAGATGCAGCCAAGGGTTGCTGGTGTCCCGAGCTGCTTCACCAGCCTGTGAGCAGGAGCTGCAGGCGGGCTGGGTGGGCAGTTGCTCTCTGGAGCTGCTGAGTGTTCCCCGGATGGGCTTGGGCTGGTGCCTGGATTGTCTCCTCTTGGGTAACTTTACTATGGACACAATTTTCAATTCGCCATTTCGGTTACCGTAGCAACTCAATGCTGCCATTCTCTGATCAGCTCGCACAGTCAACACACGTTCCCACCTGCGTTGATATGGCAACGCGGCCCATTCTCCATCCCTGTGGCACCACTGCCGAGGGATTGGTCCGGGTGGGTCCAGAGGAAGCACCTAGTGGTGGGGGCACGGCTGGCCCTGCCATAGGGCACCGAGATGCTCCCAGTTCCCTTGCTACAGTGGGACCTGGGGTTGACCCCACTCTGGCTGTCGTGTCCTGCGATCTTGAGTCCTGCACAGTCTGGGAGATGCTGGGGAGAAACTCCGCAGGGACATGGCCAGCACAGAGTGAGGAAGTGTCCTTGCAGATCCAAACTGCCCCTTGTGAGGGTGTTTTGCATGGACACCAAATGGCCTTGCACACTCTGGAACAAGGGAAAGCTGCTTGTCCTGGAGAGGGAAAGCAGCAGTCCCAGGCAGCCCTGGGGTGTTAAATCCTGCAAGAGCAGAGCTCAAGTCACAGAGGAGGGTGGTTCACCCCCTTCTCCCCCAGCCACCAGCTTCCAAACCATTAAACTCTTCCAGTGAATCTCCTGGGGGAGATTTGTTTTTCTTTAGCCCTAGTCTGATCTGGCACCTGCTTTTCTGAAAGTGCTTTACAATTTGTGCTTAATGTTTTTTAACAGACATGTACAAGCCATTCGGATTAGATCAGTGTGAATCTATTAGGCTGCGACAGATGCAAGTTTTGTGTCTCTTATTAGGAGGGATTGGATTCTGAGGTTTAGTGATGTGAAAAGGATTGGACTTTAGAGATATTGAAATTATTTTCAGTGTTAAGCACAATATTTCTAAGCTAATGCACTCAGTCTTGAATATAGATTCACAGACCAAAAAGATTATAAAACATTAAACCTATGTAAATTCAGCTGTAAATTTATGTTTGAACAAATTCAGCAAGAGATTTGACTTGGGGGCTTACAGCAAATAGGTTCTACTTTTAATGTGTATTGCAGTCTTCAGTTGCAATGCCATTCTCCCCTTGAAAGTCCCACGCCTGCTGAATTACTGGCAGGTCACAGTTGACAGCTCAAGCAATTATACCAGAATGTGTTAATAATAAAAAGGAAAATGACTTCATGTTTGTCTTTTCAGAAGACAAAAGCAGATGTTTGCTCCACCCCGAGGAGCAGCAGAGATGAGCTCCGTGGGCAGGTGACTGTTGCAGCACCTGGCCATCACCTCTTTCCGATAGCAATGGTGCAAATTCACGTCCTTTGTGGTTCTCCAAGCCCTGGGAGTTGCTGTGAACGTTTTTTGTGGTGTTGAGAACATGAAAATACAGTTAACAAAGGGTCCTTTTGAGAGGGATTGCAGGAAACCTGCAACATCATGAGCAAGCTGCCTACACAGAGATAAATGACAGCTGTGACTGAAGGAATAAACAAGATAATCTGGATTTAAATAAACCGCAAGGGGATTTTGGCAACATGCAAATTCACAAATTTATAAAATGTATCCTTTGAAAATAAAGAGCTTGTCTGAAGCCAGCAGTTAAGAACAATTACTACAACACATTTTCCCAATGAGGGCTTAGCACAGGCCTTTGCCATAAACCGGAGGGGACTGGGAGCCAGATGTCCTGCCCATCACTACACAGCAGCCAGGGGCCATGCTCATGCACAGAGCAAGAAACTCAAAGTAGCAATATCAGCAAGTCCCCTGTCTGACAAGGGAGGTGCAGGAGCACTGGGGGTGCCTGGTGGGTGCCCAGGGCAGCCTGGCCCTCCTCATCCTCCAGGCCACAGTGCTGGGGAATGAATCAGGAGGGAGAGACATATCAAAAGCCCGAGCAAGCACTCAATAATACGTATTTGATCATCTGCTTAGAGGACCAGGTAATTCCTGGATCCAAGCCCAGGAAAGGCAGTAAGTTTCACTTTGGCATTACCCAGCGTGGAGATGCTGGTACCAACAGGCATCGAGGAATGGCGCCCATCCCCTTAACTGCGTGAAGGAGTCATTAGTGCTGGATGGTGGTGGAGCTCCTTCCAGCAACCTGCCCATTGCAGCCTCTCCTTTGAGTGGGTAATGATGGAGACAGAGAAGGGGTGAGAGGAGAGCAGAGACCAATGGCAGAGCTGTGAGTAGATGTGCCCTGTTCTAGCGCTTCACCTCCCAGCTGCTCAGCAGAGGCACATCGGACATGGGCAACAGCATGGCAGGGCCTCTTCACCAATCAACCTGGCATCGAAAGCAAAAGAAACGCTGCAAGAAAAAACAAAGCGTGTCCAAGAGGCCATGCAGTCCTCTCCAGAGCAAAGCCCCGGCCCAGCACTGCCGACTGCTCTGCAGCAGCCACCAGCAGAGAGCCATCCAGAGCGTAGCAGACTGCCCAGGCACGCAGCATTGGTCAGCATTCTGTTGGTGCGCACGCAATTAGGGCAGAGCACGTGGCGGCAGCTCTGTGAAGGTTAACAGCTCCAAGGAGCGTTTCTGCCATGCCAGTGGCTTGGCTGCTCCAGGTTTAACACCCCTGTTATTCTCAGCAGTGGGAGCCAGCAGTGCCATGCATGGTTCTCTGCTGTGCGCTTGGCAATAGCTGTTGCGTGCGGCAGGACACGTGCAGCCGGCTCTTGGGGCTGGTGGGCCCCAGCCTCCCTCACAGCTGCCTTTCACAGTGGGAGCTCAGCAAGGTGGTGCCAGCCCAGGAAAGGCGGCACCTCGAATGTAACTCTGGAACGAGGCAGAGTATGGAAGAAGCATTTCTGCTTGTGCATCCCAGAGCTGCAGTAGTTCTGAAGCTCTGCAGGGCCAGGGGTGTCTCGAGGACATGATGCAGCTCCCAGTGTTGTCCTTAAAACTGTACAGCAAAAGCTGAATCTGCTTTTCCTCTGCTTCTCCTTGATCGCTACTTCCCTGCTGTCTCTCCCCGGTGCCAGCCTATCTCTTCATTTGTCTTTATTGTGCATGGAATTAAACGCAGTCCTTAAATGCAGCGACACTTTCAGATTATTAGCTCTGCAATTTCTTGGCTCCTGTTTATTGTGATAACATCATCTGAAGGGGCCTTTGTAATTAATAGTTTGTTTGTGCTTTTATAAACCCCTAGTGTGTTTATTTTATACTCGAACATCAGCCACTACACTTGCTTCCAGTGTGTGGTCTGAAGTGTCCCCACCACAGAGAAAAGGCCTAGAGGTTTGGATATTTTTTCTTTTACAACAGCTTATTGAAACCATAATTTAAAGTAAAAGCTAAGCAAGTATAATATTAAAGGCAAGACAATCGTCTTGCCCTGACCCTAGAGCAGAGGGGATGAAAATTCTTGTTTGTCAAGCTGTCTGTGAAGGGGCTCTGGCCACAGCACGGCAGGGCCTGCAAGGAGCAGGAGCCCTGCTCTGGGATATCGCCAGCCCCTGCCAGCGGCGGGATGAGCTGGAGCGGCAGTGCAGCTGAGGGAGAGCAGCAGTACTGCCTCTGAATTCCAATTCACTTTTATCTCTTTTAAAGCATTGTCATCTAAAGCCTCACAAATCACAGAAACAATCCATACTGGACAGCAAGTGAAGGTTTGTGCTGGCATCGGGGCCCTGGGTACTTGCCCAGATGTCCCAGGGCTGCAGGCGGCTCGCAGTGCCAGGAGATGCTGGCTGGGGGGAGCAGGAGCAAAGAGGGTATGGACACTGTCAGTAACACCCTCCAGCCAGAGCATCAGGGCCCATCCAGCCCCTGTTTGCTCTCAGCCTTGTGTTTGAGAATTCACAGGCACTTATTCGCAGAACAGCATCTTGTTGGCCAGGAGAGAGACCAGACACAGAGTGTTTCAAAAACCCAATAACGTAATGGTGGTGGTGGCGAGACCAATTCACGCTGCGGCCGAGGTGCCAAGTAGCAGTGAGGGGTGCTTCCTAACCCCAGGAGCATCCAGAGCTGCCTTGTCCCCGCCTCCCTGGAACTTTGCTGCAGAGCAGATGTGTCCAGGTGGTCTGGGGCAGGCCAGGGCAGGTCTGTGCGATGTGAAGGGTCAAAGCAGATGATGGCAATGGTCCCCTCGAGCCCTGTTGTTCTAGAGGCCGTTGCTTGTAGTCCAGCAGAGCTTTTAGCATCTCATTATTGCTGCATTTTGACATCTGACAGCCTGCTGCTTGCTGCCAGGGTGTCTGACTCAGAGGAGCACACACCAGTCAGTTCTGCCTGTGCTGGTCTCTCCTTCTGCTCAGACAGTCGCATAGGAAAACAGCTTATCCAGCCTGAGACAGCACAAACCGGTGCACAGAGCGGCTGCGCAGGTCTCAGGGCCACTAAGCACCACAGGGTAATGGTGTTTGTGAGGTAGAGGGACTTTCACATACTGCTCCTCTCCTCTTATCCAGGCGCTGTTGCCTCAGCTGATGTCCTTCACTCAAAAATCAGAGCTGTCTCATCCCATCCCCCATCGTGCCACATGCCACAGTGGTCCTGCTGACCCTCTTGTCTCAAAGTGCTGATCCAAGCTCCCAGCAGCAGCAGGAGCAGTAACAACAGCCCCACGTCAGCCTCCCCAGAGCTTCACTCCTGTTATCAGCTCAGGATCAAACATGCCCCTGGCCTGGAAGGGGTGCTTCAGGAGAGCCTGCTGTGACCTGAGACCTTCAGTATTCCTGTGGAGAGCTGGCAAAGGGAGCATCGGAGCTAATCCAGCTCTTTCAAGCTTTACCATGGTGTAAAATGAAGGTTGGGATAAAGGGAGAAGCAGAGAGTTCCATGCTCCCATCCTGGTGGATTAGGACATCGGTGAATACAGAACCAGCACGAGGAGAAGCGCTGCCCGAGCTCTGAGGGACGAGTCCACGGACCTGTTGGTGCCTGATGTCTTTGAGCACAGAGTTTAGCAAGACACAGGAGGGACTGGACACCATATCTAGAGTTGCCACTATCTACACAGATTGGGAAGCAATATTAAAACTTCATGCTTCAGGACTTCATTAAATCTTCAGTGACAGGAACAGGAGGAGAGGAACATAGACAAAGTAATCCTGCAACTGCTTGAGAGATTCTCGGTCCTTGCTCAGGGGCTCCCATTACAGACCAGTGTCCAAGACAGGCGACCTGGCAGGAGAACTCCAACTGCCACCCAGGCTGCGGTACCTCTGTCCCTGGGGCTGGTGGCTCCGGGGCACAGGGATCTCTGGTGTGAGCGCAGGGCCGTGAGCAGCAGGACAAGACGTGGTCTGCAGCTTGCTAGTGATAGACTCTGTTAAACAGGAAATGCATACAAATTACTGGCTATAACTGATGATAAAATAACTGTTTAGTGGAGCAAGGAACAGAAGAGTAACACATTGATTTTGGTAATTAATGGTTCAATAGAAACCTGTTCTGGGAGTGCCTTGGGCAAAGTCACTGGATTGCAAGTGCCTTTATTCCCTGGTTTGAGTTCTTTGCCTCACTCTGCTGCCTGTTCTCAGAGCTGATCGTGCAGCCCCACGACAGCCACGGGCACTGGCGCCTGCACCGTCTGGCTCCCGCTCCTCTCTGCAGGCTCCCCTCCTTCTTCTGGAAGCTCCTCAGGGCAGAGATTGCGGCTCAGTCTGTGTGTGGTGCTCATTCTAAGAGGGCTGGAAACCGCCTCCAGCCACTGCCAAACTGGTTTCCAGTGCCAGTCCTTGCTGGAGATGAATCACTCCCCCTCCTCAGCCACCATCGATTAGCATCCGGGCCACCCGGAGTGTTGCTGAGCCCCAGCAGCCACCAGCCCGCCTCCCCAGCTCTCCTTCCTTTCACTGCTCTATCACATAAAGACCAAGACCTAATTTCTATGCACAAATGTTAGAATTTTAGTTCCAAGGTTGTTAAGCAATATCAAAAAAAAAACCAAAAAAAAACAAAGAGGAAATTTTACACAGTCATGCTTGTATTTTGTGGGCAGCACAGAAAGGACGGGTACACCGCAAGCTAGCGGCACAGGCAAAGGCAGTGGGGAGACTGCTGCAGAGGGTCACATCCTCAAATGAAGAGTTATCTTTGGCCAGTTGCTCTCAGAGACACCCTGCTGAGCAAGTGCTATTTCCATGGGAATATGTCCTGGGTTGGGCTGGGGTTGATTAACCCCAGCAGCTGCCGGGCCAAGTGGTTGGGAGGGGCTGCAGTTGGGTGGGACCCCAGCTGGGATAGGCAACCAAGCCAGCCAATGGGAGAGTTGATACCACCCTGAGTCCTGCCCCTATATAAGGGGAGGGCTGGGCCAGGGTGGGGTCATTTGTTTTTAATTTGCTGCAGTGTGTGGCTACAGGGTGGCTGGAGCTGGGAAAATTGGCATCTTGGGCACAAGGTAGAGCTTTTCTGGCTTCTGTTACTTGTTTTGTCTCTCATTTCATTAATATTGTCATTAGTGTTGGTGTTTTCTTCTCTCTTGGTGTTGTTTTATTAAACTGTCCTTATCTCAACCCCCAGGGATCTCACCTTTTTAGCTCCTCCCAATTCTTCTTCCTATACGGTGGTAGGGTGGAAGCACTGGGTTAGTGGCTAAGAGTGTTTAGCTGCTGTCAGAGGCTAAACTACAGCAAAACACAAACACTGATCAAAATCATGCGAGGCTGAGAAGCTGGGTGAGCCGGTGCAGACCTGGGAGTTTGTTGGGATGCCCTCCCAGGGTCAGTCCCCAGCCCTGGCTCCCTGCAGCTGGTGGTGCCTGTGCCCAGCTGGCTGTTGCCCTAGCCAGTGAGAGGCTGGAGCATGGGTGCTGTGCGGTGCTGGGGAGGGAAAGCCCTGTTTTGGCCCTCAGAGATACTCTCCTGCTGTCAGACTCTTTCAGAGGGCAGCAGGAACACTTTGCTCCAGCCCTTCTCAGGACAAGTGCTGTCTGACCACGTGCTCATCTTCTGTGCCCTTTCCTGGCACCACTCCCTTGCACAACCTCCTACTCAGTCGAAGGGCATCTTGTTTGTACGACAATGGGCCCTGAGGACTCAATCCCTGATCACGCTCTGGGCCCTGCTGTGCTGGGGACAGCCATAGAAGATGCTGCCTTCCACAGGACTCTTAAATTTGGATCTCCCCCAGGAAAGGCAGCCTGTAATTCTGCAGCATCTGCAGCCCCCAAGTGCTTTTGTCCCTCTTAATTCAGGCTTTTCTTAAAGGAAAAACACCTCAAGATGCATTGTTCTGACTAATGCTTGCTCCTTGCACATCGCTGTTATTCAGACGGCTAATGCAAGGCGAGGTCAAAGCACCAAAGTGCTCTGGGCAACACACGGGACTATAGAGGCCCCACCATGTTGGGAAGGCAGCTGTGGTGGGACAGTGCTGGTGGAACCTAACACTGGAGGGACGAGCTGCCTGGCCGCTGACATACTTGTGCTGAAGCAAGTGAGCTGGAATCCTACAGCCCTGCTCCCCTAAAGCCCCCATTGCCAGGACTCAGCTGGAGATGTCTCCACAGGAAAGATGTTGACTGCAGGAGAGGGGAGCCCCAGTACCCGCTAACCTCTTCACACAAAATTGCTAAAGACACAAGCAGCCCTGTGGCACCACCAAACCCACCTTTGCTCTTGCCTTGACAGGGGACCCATGGTCTCCTCCAGCAGCGCCTTGGCAAAACAAGCCCCATTGGATAGATTACACCAGCAAGGAACACACAATTTCTGGGAGGTTTAAAGCAAGCCGATGCATTCAGCTGTCATGCTGACAGGCCAATTGAGCTGGGCCTTGCCTGACAGCCCCTTCTACTTGCAGACTGCAGCTGCACGATTCCTGAAATGGCTGTTTCCTGGGGCTCGGTGGTTTGACGTCAGCAGCGCTGCGGTCGCTGGTGCCCAAGGTGCTCTTACAGAACCATTTCCAGCCTATTCACATTTTTTCCTCACCATATGCCTGTACTAAAAATAGTTGCAATGTGAAGGGATAATCCTGTCAGACTCTGAGCATCTCCATCCTCTATGTCTGCTACAGGAGAGCTGGTCAGTGCCACCTCCTGCCTCCCAGGCAGCAGCAGGTCAGGCACCACATCTTCAGGGCAAATTAGCCAGCAACAGGTTAAACAAACTACACTTCATGTGTGTGCCTAGGCATGATTATTTGAACAAAATTATTGTTAAAACACTCTCAAAAAGCAGCAATGTGTACCACCAGCCAGTAATGTGCCCTGGTGGCCAAAAAGGCCAATGATCTCCTGGTGGCTGTGAAGAAGAGGGTGGGCAGCAGATCAAGGGATGTTCTCCTGCCCCTCTACCCACCTCTGGAGCTTTGTGTCCAGTTCTGGGCTTCCCAGTTCAAGAGAGACAGGGAACTACTGGAGATAGTCCAGCAGAGGCTACAAGGCTGCTGAGGGGCCTGGAGCATCTCTGTGCCCAAGACAGGCTGAGAGCCCTGGAGCTGTTCAGCCGGAGAAGAGCAGCCCCAGAGGGGAGCTGAGAAAGGCTGAGCAAGAGCTCAAGGACCCCCAGGGGGCAAGAGGCTGCTCAGTGGTGCCCAGCGCCGGGACAAGGGGCACCGGGCACCGACTGGAACCCAGGAGGTTCCCTGGGAGCGGGAGGAGAAACTTCTTTGATGGGAGGGTGTTGGAGCCTGGCCCAGGCTGCCCAGAGAGGTTTTGGAGTCTCCTTCTCTGGAGAGATTCCAAAGCCACCCGAACACTGCACTGCTGGGCAGGGGGGTGGCACCAGATGATCTCGTTGCGGGCTGGAGTGGAGCCCTGCGGAGTGGAGGCCACGGCAGCTCCGAGCTGTCCACGGCATGGGCAGCAGAGGTGGGGTGGGTGCCTGGCTGGTGACACTGCCCTCCAGCCTTGCCAGATGAGGTGTGGGAGAGGCTATAATGCTCTTGCAGAGGATATCGTTTGACACCTTCCGGCTTGCTATGATAATCTTTAGCTGGGGGCAGCTGGGACAAGCATTTACCTCTTCATTTTCTTAGATATAAATGGTATCTCGATGCAGTTTCATTTTACAATATGCTAATATGCTATCCAGGAAACTCTTGCTACATGCTAATTTATCCAGTAGGCAAATTCCTTTTGGCTAATAAAAGTGCTTGCACAGGAAGCTCAAAACCCAGCAGCGATTAATTATTGACAGAGCATGTGAATTAGAGATAAAAGAAAAGTCATTCTTTCTTACACACAAGATAGTAAATAAATTTAATTATTGTACTAGAAACAAGGGATCTTATTCTGTATTAAGTTTTATTAGCTGAGACATTTAAAAGCATGTCATCATAACAAAAAGGTCTTGTGTAATCCTAACTGCACCACTCTGGTACAAGGCTCTGAAGTGAATAGGCTTAATTGAGCAAATGGAAGCAGATGGCTTGTTGAACAGACAGGTATTGTACAGGTTTATTGGCAATTAACTTTTGTCTACAGGTGCCTATGGCATATTGACTGTATAATGTGTTACCAAGGCTGGTTTAACACTTCGGGTGCCCACCATGTCCAGGGACTGAGAAGAAGCTAAGACGGAAGAGCTTTGGTCCCTGGGGCTGGCCGATGTGGCAGCATCCCCGCTCCTGAATGTCCCGCCAACCCCTGCTCGGGGCAGGAGGGACACCGAGGTATCCGCCTGTGTCCGGCCCCTTACTAACCACCCCTCCTCTGCTTCTGCACAGGAACGTGATGCCCAAGACGCTGGAGGGCCAGATCACCATGGAGAAGACGCCCAGCTACTTCGTGACCAGCGAGGCCCCCAGGCGAATTCACTCCATGGCCAAGGACACGAAGCTGATCGTGGTGGTGAGGAACCCGGTCACCCGGGCCATCTCAGACTACACACAGACACTCTCCAAGAAGCCAGAGATCCCCACCTTTGAGGTGCTGGCCTTTAAGAACCGGACCCTGGGGCTGATTGATGCCTCCTGGAGTGCGATCCGCATTGGGATCTACGCCCTGCACTTGGAGAACTGGCTCCAGTACTTCCCCCTCTCCCAAATCCTTTTTGTCAGTGGCGAGCGGCTCATCACTGACCCTGCTGGGGAAATGGCCAAAGTCCAGGACTTCTTAGGCCTCAAGAGGATTGTGACAGAGAAACATTTTTATTTTAATAAAACCAAGGGGTTCCCCTGTCTAAAGAAGCCAGAGGACAGCAGTGCTCCCCGGTGCTTGGGCAAGTCCAAGGGTCGAACTCACCCCAGAATAGACCCAGACGTCATCCACAGACTGCGGAAGTTTTACAAACCCTTCAATGTTATGTTTTACCAAATGACGGGCCAAGATTTCCAGTGGGAGCAGGAAGAAAGTGATAAGTAGAATCACGAAATCAGGAAAAAAGCTCTTTTCGTTTGCGGTGTGAATCATCATTAGAGACCCAAAACTCACTCGGGGCGAGAGGCTCAGCCTTGCGAGCACAAGACTCTGGCGCTGTCAGGGTTGCAGCTCAAGCCACCCCGCCTCTGGAACCCTAGTGTCACGTCACCTCAGGTTGCACTTGGGCTCTCCTCCCGTGATGCTGAGGAGTCAGGGAGTGGGGGGAGGAGGAGGCAGAGGCAGTGGGGCTCTCGGCACGATGGGAGGCTTTGTGTTGACATTTTGCTGCTGGCGTCCCCCTCACAGCCAGGCAGGGCCAGCACCTCCTGCCACAGGGTGCTGAGTGGGAGGGTGGCTCACGAAACTCAGCAGCACTGGGACAAACCCAGAGATGTGATTTCTCCCGCCCTGGCTTTTAGTTTTGCCCAAGCATCAGCATCAGATCTGGTAAATTTAGGACGTGTACATTCAGGTGCACGCTGGTATTTGTGTGTGGAAGGAACAAAGCCAGTTATGCTGCAAAGGAGCTATGTACAGAAACTTCATCTGCACCAGACATTTCAACTGATTGTTGCACTATAACTAGTTATTTACCAAGTGCCACAAAACACCCGGGCCCGATCCTTCTCCGCCTGAGTGCTGTCTCTGTGCTATTGGAAGAGTCATTCCGACTTTGCTGGGATGCTCAGTGAGATCAGAACTGGGGCCTCCCTTGGACCCCTCTACTCCTCCTGGGAAGGGCTGATCATCAGGGCCCCGGCACTGCCCTTCCTTTGCACCTTGAGAAGGAAAGCTCTGCTGCCTGCTCTTGGCAGCCAGGTTTGCAAAGTGGAGAAGCAGCAAATGGGACAGCAGCCTGCATCTTTACTTCAGAATTACAAAAAGGCAGTTAATTCCCAGGGTGAGCACTGCTCTGCACAAAAAATGTCTGCTTTCTAGTGGAAATGACCAAATCTGCAAATCCTGGTAGAAACTGTAGAATAAACCCATATCCCAGCTGGATCCTCCAGCAGTGTACCGAGAGCTGCACCCTGGAGCTGCTGGCGAGCCGGACAGCAGCGATCGCAGAGCTGCACTGTTCCATTGCCACGGCAGAGAGAAAACCGGTGAGACAGGGAACAAAAGGAAAAGTGCTGAGCTGCTGTTGCTGAAATGTCCCCTTCACGTGGGTGACTTCAAAGGGCACTCAAACATCGTTGGCCACTCTCTTTATCTTAATGGGTGGTAAGGATGGCTCCCAGGTGGAGCGTAGCTGTGAGACCCCCGAACCCTTTTGGGTGGTGGGTCCCTGGCTGTTGGAAGGCAGCAGAGAGGTGGTGTGAGATCACTGTGGGAGGACCAAGACTCAGTTTTGATTAAGGTGGCAAGAAACCCCTCCTGATCCAGCTAACGGAATGAAATCACTGTTACGTTGGGTAACGAGCTGAGCCTGCCTTGATTTTCATGGGCTGTCGTGTGGTTCGTTATGCTGTGAAGTGGTGCTGGTGCCTTGGATTGGGTGAAAAAGAGCTGAAGTCATTTGGAATATTTACATTGCGGGCTGTGCTGGAGGGGCACCGCAAGGTCCCTGCTAAAGTCTTATTAGTTCCTTTTAGGCTGATTAATTTTAAATCAGCTCCTGACATAGCACAATGTTTCACAGACTCACGAATCCCCATATTATTCCATGATAATTGGAAGTATGTAATAGGAATAATTTTACAGTTCTTCACCTGTTACTAAAATGCCAGATCAGCTCCTAAGTGAAAGCTGATGTTACCCAGCCTGGTGCAAGCTGCTCGATGGACTCAGTCGGAGTACAAGGGCCTCCTCGAGGCCCAGCGTCCAGGCCTCTCACTGAAGGGAGATCCAGTTGTTCGCCTTTCCCCAGCGTGCTGTAGCCCCGATGCCACAATGGGCTGCCCTGATGGCTCTGAGCAGAGGTGCTGGTGGAGGTGACAGGACTGGTGGCCTTGGCTCCAGCCGGAAGGGCTTGGCTGTCCCAGCTCATGGTATGGCTGGGACCTTGCAGGTTGGCAGCATGGCACTGTGCATCGCCTCTGTGGCCAAAGCTGGGACTCAGCCCCCCATCCACAGCTCAGGTCTCCCTGAGCTTGGAAGAGCCCCCAAGAGTCCCCTCCCCACCCAGCAGGTCTCCCCATCCTTGGTCCGGTCTGAGCACTGCCCTGTGCCTCCCTGGGCAGCTCAGGTCAGCTGGTCTCCAAGTGCCATCAAGCCGCTGCCACTCCTCTCATCATGTTGATCACTGGAGGCACAAGAGATCCAAAAACGTGGGTTTGTCTGAGAGCTGTAACCCGCCAAAGCGCCCCGTTAGGGAAGGCGTGGCTTGGGGCTGGGCCAGGCTGAAGCATCCATCCTGCACAGGGCTGAGGCACCGTCGTGCCAGGGGCTCAGTCCTGCAGCTCGAACAAGACCTGGAGTGGAGATCTGGAGGAGGGATCTCAGAGTGGGGTCCCACAGCAGGGCCCCCAGCCCTGCCATGGTTTACAGACACGGGGTGATGCTGGGCTGCCCCTGCCTCACCCTCCTGCCCCCCACTCTCTCTACTGCTCTTTCTGCCATATATTCAGAGGTTTATTTTTTTATATCAGCTGCCATCTCCAGCTTGGGAGGAGCTGCTGGGCACCTGACAGGAGAGGAGGCCCCACTCCGTCTGCCCCACAGACCCTGACCACCCCAGCACAACGGGAGGGGAGTACTCGGCTGCCGCCGTGGCACCACCGGCCCCTGTGCGGCACTGGCAGGGAGCGGGACACGGCAGCCTCCCTGGGGCAGGCTGGAGGCATGGGAAGCACAGGGTGGGGGACTATGGTTATTCTCATTTCTGGTTTTCTGAACTGTGTCCATGTCTGCCGTGCTAATGCAGGGGCTTGACAGGTGAATTATTTTCTATCTGGCCAGTGAGTGGCCTGCCAAATGAGAGAGAGTCAGGTTAATAACACTTTTTTTTTAAAACTATTCAAATGTCAGCATTAGAATACACAGGAAATTGAATTTTGTATTTGATTTCAATTAGCAAAGCATAAATTATATTTAATTTTATACACAGACTGGATGATTCATTGTTCTGGAAAAGCTGGTACTTTATGGTTCAGAGACTGAAAATGGAGAGTTAGTCTTTTCTGAAACCAAACTGCTGTGCTGTTACCTCCTCCCAAACTCGTCTCTGTCTGTCAGTGTCACTCTGTACCTGAACAGTATGAAAGTCCTGAACCGAACACTTGAACCCACAGCACTAAACAATAAAATGTTGTAGCAACTGCATTTTTCCGCTCTGTTTCTCCCAGCCCTGCCAGCAGCTCCAACACCCCACGAGCAGCTGACACATGGCAGGTGCTGGCTGTGACCCTCCATCACCCAGCATGGCCACCCCGCGGGACACGGCCACACCAGTGCCAGAGGAGCAGGGGGAAGGCACGTGCCACAGCTGGGACCCAGATCGGGAGCAGGACGGCCTAGGCCAGCACCCGGCCTGCAGGTTCCCAGGCATTTCGGAGACGGGAGGGAGCGGGGTGTGTGAGTGTGTGTGTGTCCCAATCCACTGGGCAGTGTCCCCAGAGATGCCCGGCACGGGATCAGGTCAGGGACCCATGGAGAGCTCAACCACCACTTCCCTCTGCAGGCAGCGACCAGCCACCAACCCCACAGACCCCGATGGAGACACCAGGTTTGTCCTGCAGTAGAAGACACCAGAATTATCTCTGTGGTGGGGGACAGCAGGACTGTCCCTGGGATGTGGGACAGCAGCTTGGGATGTGCCTCCTAAGGTCGCAAAGAACAATTCCCCGAGCATGCTTGGGAAGTTTCACTTGCTGCTGATTAAGGATAAATCAGTGGATAATAAGAGAGCGGGCTGGCTGCCAGGCAAAGAAATTAGGGGGAAAATTTTTTTACTTATTTTGTGTGCACAATTTCCTGCTGGTTTAAAAGAAGCTTTTTCACAGCACAGCCCTATTGTGTCATCTGATAAAAACCACTGAAAAACTTTTATCAACAAAATTAGGAAGTAGTGAACTATAAAATTGCTAATTATTTTCTAGTAAATTTACTTTTAAATAACTTTAGACACCAATTACAGGCACCATTAAGCACCATTAACACTGGGTATATTTACCAAACAGGGATGGAATACTTATTATTCAAATCAAGATCATTTTGGTGTAGATTTTGCAGTTTAGAAAGCAGTCCCCCCCTTACCAGATGTTTGAAAAGTTAACAGAAGATCAACGACACTTCAGTCATAGTCAGATGCCTGGTACTTGAATGGTGACATGATATAATGCCACCCCTGAAACAAGCGCCAGTGTGAGCTGGGACCCCGAGGAGCTGCCCAGCAGCGCCTGCACCCAGGCGTGGGGCCAGGGCCAATGTGCTCTACTCTCGCCAGCCCCGAGGAAGCAAGTCCCACATCTGCTCCAACCGCCCCTTCCAGTATCTCCTTCCCCTGCTCTATGCAGGGCATCACAAGCCCCTGCAGACCCCCTCGTGTCGGGCCAGCCAGCATCACTTCTGCTGGCAGACCGCTGCCGTTCGGTCTCACCATCGCCACAGCCGAGCGCCTTCCATAGTCTCCAGGGATTTTTCTCCTCAGCAGCAGCTCTGCAAAGCACTCACCCGCTCCCTCTGCCTTGGGGAGCGCAAACGCCCCGGTGCTGGCATTGCAACAGCCCCGGAGCCAGCGCGGGGCTTGGCGGCGACGCATGCCTCGTAATTGGATGTTGCCAGGCGGCTGTCAGAATGCTGGCTGCAAAGCTGTTACCTGCTCCCACTTTCCTACTGTTATCTTTGACATCCTCATTATTTATTAACTGCCCTGTACCCAACAGGCTGCCACCGACGCGGAGATGCTCTTATTATGCAGGTTTGATATTCCACCTGCCTTCCAAGGTCACATCCTCCAGGACAGCTTGCAAACCAGATTGAAGAGGTATCAGCAACGATGCAACATGCTCTGGATAGGCCACTGCCAGGTCTCAAACAGAGCCCTTTGAATAAGGATGACATACTAGATGGTGATATAAGACCCTGTTGCTTGATACTTTTCCACAGCCTCTGTGTAGTGCCGAGCTTTCCACAAATACGGGGAAACTGGAGAGTTGGACCAGAGCTCCAGCGCTCAGCAAAGAGTCTTTCTGGAGCAAAGAGTCTTTCTCTGACGCCTGAGCCTGGGAGGACAGCAATATGGGAATTCTTTAGCTGCCCAGGCTGCAAACCTGCAATGATCTGTTACAGCTTTGTCAGCACAAATAAACTCCTATTTCCAGCTCCTTGCCCTGTGTCACTGCCTCCTCAGCACAGTGGGGTGGCTTTGTGCCCTGTGCCAACAGACTGAGACTTGTTCCAGGCAGAAGCGTCAAGACACACTAACGGTCTCACTTCCCCAGCTTTTGTGGAGCCTTTTGCTCAGGGTTTTTTCAGTCTGGCTGACTTATGAAACTATCCCTCTGTGAGTCACTCACTGAAAAAAAAAAATTTCTGATTAGAAAATTCTTGATGGCTTTTAAGAAACTCTTCTGACTTTGGGCAAAAACCTTGAAATCACAAGAAATAATGTGAGGGCCTCTTCACTATTACTTTATACCACCAACAGGGATATGTTGGAAATTTTTAGGAGTAACAGAGGGTTTAACAGCCCAATAGATACAAGCACCTGCCCATAGGCACCCCATGCAAGGATAAAGGCTGCCAGATCAGGTTTCTCCATGGAAGGATTTACCTACAGGTTAACAGGAACTTCTACTCAAACCTCATGATGCTCTAGCATGGCAGAGGAGAAAGCTGTTTGGGGCTTTGCAGAATACTGCAGGCAGCTCCCTGTGCTGCCAGCACCCGGCGCCATGGCTGCTCTGGATGGGGTAGGATGTGTCTCACCCATGTCAGAGGATCCAGCAGACATCTCAGCGAAGGAGCTCTGTGGGCTCCGGCACCCTCAGAAGACCATGGCTGGGGCTTTGCCTTCTGCCAGGCTGGGAGCCTGGGCACAGCAGCAGCAGGAGCTGTGCACATCAAAGAGCCCTCAGCCCCTTGGGAGGTGACGTTTCTTTGCTGCCATCTCACCGCGCAGCGGGACACGCTGTGCAGCCCGTGCTTGGCTCCCAAGTTGACAAAGGTGGGCACAGCGAGAGTGGGCATCCCTCAGCGGTGGGATGGCGGGGCTCTTGCAGCCTCCCCCTGCGCTTTGCCCTAGGATGGGCTGACCCACTGCCCCCCCCACAGTGTGCCTGGGCACAGGGCTGGGGAACACGTCGCCTCTGAGGAAATCAGAATTGAGAGGAACCGGGATTGTTTCAACAACACATTTTATGACTAAAGTCATTATGTGCAGAGAGACATACGGGTGGCTGAAGGACAGAATTAATATAGTAAGTAATCCTCTCCCTTTAGCAATATCTTTCTGCATGAAATAATGATTTAATGTCTAACTTTTTCTAGCATACACATTTCCTCATAACAAACACTTATATGATATGCAGCTATTTATGTTTCAAGGCAAAAAGCGTGGAGTGTAATGGACTCTCCTCTGACTACCTGTCCGTGAAGACATTTCACTATACCATGGGAAACACAGAAAAACATTTTATTTGGAGACAAATTCTTTCTATTTAAGCCGTTCTTATCTTTCTCCCTTGTTCTGTGTAGAAGGGATAGCTGCGTGATTCTCAGCTGCCTCTCCTGCACGTGGAGTGTCTGCTCTCCAGACCCCCTGCCCAGCTGCAAATCCCTTGCTGTTACTGAGCACTGCTCACCTCTGGTGAATGGCCCCATGTTAGGGCTTTTTTTTAGGAAATCTGGTGGGTTTCCCAGTGCCTCCAAAACAGCAGTAGGTGGCATGTGGTGGCAACTCCAGGGTACACTCACAGCTTCTGTATTGAGGGAGTGTGCCCATTTGGACCCCATGGCTCTCAGGAAGGGTAATTAATCCCATAACCTTAATTAGCAGCAGGCACAATAAGCTGTGTCTGGGCATGAGCCATGGCCCCAGGGTGATCCCTGTCCAGGAGGCAATGGAGCAGATCACAGCCCTGGGAAGGAGCAGCTGCTCTCTGGCCAGTTGAGCCCCACTGCACCAGCCTTGCTGTGCCATCCCCGCTGCGCCAGTCTTCCTCCACGCTCACCCTCCCCATGCCCAGCCACATTCCCCAGAGCCAGCCGGGCCCTGTGGCACAGAACCAGTCCATAGTCACCCTTAGGGTGCTGCTTGCAGAGTCTGCAGCATCCAACCCAGGCAGCCTCGGCTGCTCTGGAGCCCCAGGCAGGAGGGTCTCAGCTCTGCTACTCCCTTTCCCCTCATGAGGCTACTATCCGGAGCAGCAGAGGGCGGAGATCTGTCCCATACCGAGACTCCCCCCCGGGGTGTTTCTCTCCATATGCTCAAAGGCAGGTCCCACAAACATTGACATCAAGCAGAAGAAATCAGCTTTTCCTTGGTAGTGACACACTGCTTAAAAGCACTGATCCAGCTAACACGAAAGATGTCTGTGTAATGAAGGCAAACGACACATCTGGCAATTTTCCACCCAACTGACAGAGATGAACAGTTATAAATACACCCATTAATAGCACAAGCATCCTTCAAAGCTTGTCTTGAGAGTCTGTGGGGCTGGCTGGCAGGGAGTGAGCTGGGTGCCCGAGCAGCAGGTAGCACAGAGTGGCCAGTGCATCCCCTCGTTAGCGGAGACAAAACGAAGCACGGCAGTGGCAGAAGGAGACACATCCCAGGAGGAGACAAGGGGTTAGGAAGCCATAAATGCACCAAGAGGTGCTGACAGGGCAGCTCACATCGGCTTGCTGGGTGCCGGCCAAACCCAGGTCCTCCAGCTGCCATGGTCACCACATGCCCAGCTCCGGCAGGTTGGCCAGTGCTCCAGTGACCTTCCCTGGGGACAGTCATCATTCCCCTCCCTGGGGATGGACATCCTGTCCCCATCCCCAAGGACCCTGCACAGCACCAGCCTGGCAGAGCAGCTGGACCTAGCTGGGGTTCAGCCTCAGTTTAACGAGGGAAAGCTAATGGATGATTTTGCCCTTATCTTGGAAAGCTGCCTGCAGAATAAGTTGCAGTTAATGAAAGGAGTGAGGAATATGCAGGTCACTGAGGGTGACTGCATTGCCCTCTTGAAGGATTTCATCTGAGCAGAATTAGCAGCTGAGAGCAAGTCGTCTGACAAATTCAGCTTTTTTCAGGGAATCTTTCCATTCACACAACAGTTTCCCGCACATCAGTCCCTCTGAGTAATATTTTTAAGGGTTTGTTTTTTTTTTTTTTTTTCAATGTGTCTGCGACATGCGGCATCTAGTTTCACTGGCCAGAGCCTAGCCATGTTTCCTCCTTTGGGAATGTCCTGCTTGTGGAAGCACTGCTGGTGGCTTCGGCTCTGCTGGAGACAGGTTGCCCACAGCAGGAACAATTTCGTGTGTGCAGAGCCGAGAATCAGAGGCTGGTGTGGGCACTCCTGCCCACTCCCCTCCTGCTGTGCCCTGACCTCCGTGACTGTTGAGACACCATCTCCCTCCTTGCTGATGAAGGGCAGGGCGTGCAGTTCATGGCCATGCGGCACATCCTTGTCATGCTATAGAAGATGGTGGAAGGGTTCACTGCTGTAGCTGCAGGGCTCTGGTGTCCCACATGTGTACGTGTCCGGCCCATGTCATGTCCTGGGCGGCAGCGCCCATGTCACCAGTGTCCTTCACAGCCTGGCAGGTCTGGCACTAGGTGGCACCCCTATATGTCCTTCTCGGAGGAGAAGCAGGACACCCAGCCTCCAGCACAGAGAAGGGAGGGAAAGCAGAGTCAGCACTTCCCTGTGCTCTGCCCCTAGCCCCAGGGCTGGCCCAGAGCCCAGGCGAGGGCAGCCCATCCCAAGGAGGCTCTGCTCAGGCCAGCCCGGGCTGTCATCCTCAGCAGTGGAGCGGGGCAGCTGCGGTGACCTTTTCAGCCAGACCCGGCACAGACAGGCCCTGTGACAGGACAGATGCAGAAGCTGAGAGAACACCAGGGGCTTCCCTCACTCGGCAGGCTGGGAACTGGGTGTAAAACCCAGGACAGAAATCTCTCCCTGGTCCAGTGCCATGGTAAAGAATGGACAAGTGCTCCATTTCCTCAGTCTTCCAAATTTACCTGAGAAGAATGATCTCATCACAGTTAATTCCTGTTAATTTAATCTAATTTCTCAACAGTATGACTGCTTCACCCTGTCCCATGGCTGCAAAAGCATTTGGCCAACAGGCACTGCCAGGGTGACGGTGCTACAAGGTCTGGCAGATGAAGACAAGCCACTCTCAGCAGATGATCTCCTTGAAGGAGGTCGAGCAATTTACGGTGTTTTGCCCAGGTACTAATGATTTTGTCTGCCCTTTGTGAGCTGATCTGTTTGTCTAGCAAAGGTTTACTGTCTAGCAAAGGTTTACAGCTCAGAAGTTTGCTTTGTCTTAAAAGCCCATTGCATCTCCTGAGCCAACTGCGGCAATTTCTTAATCCTAAACACTGGCACCACCGCAGCCCCTGCCTAGCGTGATACCAGCCTGCAAAGACAGTTCATTAGTGACTGTGCAAAAAGACTTGCTTTATGCAGGCTGCAATTTGGCCACTCTCCAGTTCACACAATCTGTCAGAGTTCACAGAAGAGGAGGTCTTGCTGAGAGGGGCTTTGCAGTTTCTGGAGAGCTCTGGCTCCTGGGCTGGAGTACTTACACAACAGCAAACACTTGGCTCATCCATTAGGTTGGGGGCCACCTCTACAGGGTAAGATAGAAAAATAGTTTAAATAACATTATCTTCTAGCAAGATTTAATAATAAAATCTTAAGTCTGGGTATTTTCCTTCCAGGTTCAACAACTTATGTGGCAAAGTAGATTTGTTAGATTTACAATATGAGAATTACTCTCAGAAAGAAAAAAAAAAAAAAAGACACAAAAACGAAACCAAAGCCTGTGCTCCCAGAGACATACATTAGACATACTCTAATGCCCTGAGAACTGTGTGGTTTATCCTCATTTTATAAGGGAAAATGCCTTTTCATGGAACTCAGAGTAGGAATGGCATGTGCCACTGGCTTGTCCATCTGTCTTGCTCTGCTTGCAGCAGCAGCCCTCTCAAACCAGAGTGAGCCTTTGGTCCTGCCATAAACTGCAGCACCCACTTTATTATTTTAAATACAGCTGCATGAGCTGGAGTCACAACCATAACACGCACAGGTCAGGCATCCCCGAGGGTGCTGGGTACAAACCAGTGCCGGAGAAGGGCAGACAGACTCTGTGCTGACTCAGACCCTGTAGCAGAGGAGGGTCTTCCTCCTGTGCCATGAACAAGCTGCACTGCACCTCCTTGGAGGGTGTCAGGCATGGGGATGCAGCCTCCTCATTGAAGCCCGTGCCTTGCAAGCACATGGGCGTTTTCAGGAGGTTCCTACGTGCCCATGCATCCCGTGTGCTGCACAGAACGAAGCACGGGGGTTTTTGCATTTTGGATCTGTAAGCAAAGAGCCAGGCCAAAAACTGACTCTGAGCTCCATGCTCATGCTGGTCTAGTGATCTCTGCAGGAGTGCAGAGGGCTTCTGGAGATTCCCGTGTGTGTGCTTGTGCAGAGATCTCCTAGGAGCTGTGCACTGCCTGCGAACATTCCTCCTCCACCCAACCGCGTCTTTCTTTCCTTAGCTCCTTCAGCTCCTGGCCTGATTGCAGCTGTCAAATCGTTTCTGCTAAAGCCTTTTTCTCCCCGCTTTCTCTGCCATCCTCTCTTCCCAGCTGTGCCCAGGTGATAGAGAACGCTCCTGCTGCAGGGCTTTGCTGGTCTGTGCCCCGGCCAGCACCCACAGCCCCATCAGTCACTCTGGTAGTGCTCCCAGGTGATCTATGCAGCTCCCTTTGGATTCGCTTGGCAAGCACTGGACAGTGTGAGTCCAGACAGACCTGTGTGCTCTGGAGGTGTCAGCCCGTATCCCAGCAGAGAAGAAGCAGGAGAAGGAGCTGCACAGCTGGAAGACGGCAGAGTAAAGGAGTGCCCTGGAATGATGCTTTCGTGCTGCTGTATCTGGGCACGCTCCCACTATTGACAATGACACACATGGTTGTTAACTCCTCTCTCACATTGCAGGCTTCTTTATCCCTGCTAAATCACAGAGCAGCCCAAACAAACCAGATTTGGGGCTGGATTTCATTCCCAGGGCCAGGGTTCTCTACCCCTGGCCCATACATCAGGTGGAGCTTTGAGAGTTTCCTGGAGAAGGACAGCTCTGTCCTCCTCATGCGCACGCTGACGGCCACGCATCAGCTGCCCCGATGATACGGAGGGAAGGAGGTGGTGCTCACAGCCCATGTGCCTGGCCATGTTGGTTTCTGGGCCATTTACACCACAGGTTTCTTACAGATCACAAATAAAATACTGTTCAGCATCAGCAGACACACATCTGGTGCTGGAGCCTTCCCGGTGCCACTGAGAAATCCTGCTCCCTCTGCGGGCACAGCTGCTCGGGTTCAGCCCACACGGCACCTGCAGCTTCTCTGCTATTCACCTTCTTGTTAAGTGCTTAATAAGTTTGTGTAACTTTTTGTTAAGCAGCACGGAAATGTTTTCCAGGGGAAGCTAATTCCGGCACATCCTCCTTGTGTAGGTTTGATGTTATGGAACAGTGAGTCTGTTGAATTAATTAGCATACAGCACTTCACTTACTCAGCTAATCTGCATATTTTGCTGAGGATGAGGGAATCTCCAGGTGCTGGTTGATGCTGGCATGGTTGCAGCTCCCTGAGGCAGCTGTGCATACGCAGACCTGGCAGTGCCACTGGCTGCCAACACTGGGGGCTTGCAGTGGCCTGGGGGTGCCCACCCAGCCCTGTTCCCTGGCCACATCGCAGTTAAGTGGGATCTGCACAAGGCACCACCACCTTCTGGGACTTGTGTGCATTCCTTCCCCACTCTGTGCCCAGAGCAGGTGCTGCCCTGGCGAGCCTGTGCTCCCACCATGGGGGATGAGCAGAGCTGCCCCGTAGCTCCCTCCTGGACACCACACGGTGCTCACGGACACCACACACACTCCTCCCCACTTCTGGGATCCGGGCATTTATTCATCTTGGCACAAAATTCTTCCAGAGATGATTATTTGAAAGATGAGTCACCAAATACAATAGCAAAGACACATCCTTGACTTACTGGCAGAGAAGAGAGATGTGATCAGCATTAAGTCTCTGTGCAATGTCTCCATCACACAGTGTCTGGCGTTTATTCTAAACAGCTTTCAGTCTTGAGCTGAATTGTTTTCTCACATCAGAAATCCAGCTACTTTTCTGTAAGAAATGTTCCTTAATGAAAGACAAACTGTGCACACGGATGTAAAAATCATTATAGCGCAGCTCTGTGCTCTACACAGCAGCTGCCTTGTGAGAACACACATGCACACGTGGGGATGCATGTTAGCATCTCTGCACTGAGGTTATGTGCTGAAATGGGGTATAAATCTCAGCTACCTTTGGGGAGCAGCAGGGTTACTTCTTATGTTTCTTGAATTTTCTCTTTCATTCTGCCTATTTCTCTTCATACACCGTCACAGAAGCGTTTAAGCACAGGCCATGGGCCCCCTCTGCGGGGACTGTCACCCGCGGCCAAGACTGTGCTGTGCTCAGGGTTTGCAGGATGGGTTGGTCTGAGCAAGGGCAGCCCAGGTGGAAGAACCTGGGCAAGAGCAGCTGATGGAAAGGGGAGCAGGGATGTCAGAGCAGCAGGCGAAGGACAGGGAGTGAGGCCTGTGTGCTACCCCTCCAGGAAAGGGCATCTGACTGTGTCCCTGAGTGCCCAGGAGCCCCCGGAGAGAGGAGACATTAATGGAGCAGCCAGCCTTGCCCAGGGGAGAGCCGGCTGGTCTGGCACGTCCTTAAACTCTCACGTTCCCCCTGCACCTTGTGCTCTTGTAGCCTGTTCCAATTCAACACTGTGTTCTGACCTTGATGATGTTGGTTTAACTAGGATATGAAATGCAAATATAGCCTAAGCTCAACAATTCTGGCACCCAGCAGAGAGACTGAAGGGTGGAACGGTTCCCAGAAGGGTCAGCAAGAGCAGGAAAAAATTATATAGAGCAAATAAACAGAATAAAAGACTTCTCTATTATTCTGGCGCACAGGGCTGCAGCTCCAGGGGACCGCAGGGGATTGTGCTGCTCAGAGACTTATCCTCAGGGACAAGCTGCTGATCAGGAAACAGAGAAAGGGCTAAGGGCAGAGAGACAAGTTGTTTTAAATAACTATAAGCCAGGAGGGAGTCACCCTCGTTCTGCTCCTTGGCTGATACTGCATCACCCATCACCCTACCCCACAACCAGGGTGGCCAACCCAGTGACTTCCCTGGGGTCTGGGGCCAGACCTTAGGAGAGGGCTTAATGTGCTCTCAGGGGAATGGTTTCCTGACCCATAGCCCAGCAGATACCCTGCAGGAGAGGGCAGCCTTCATCCAAGCAACCTCCCCAGGCTTTAGAGGAGCTCCTGTCACCAGCTTTGGAGGAAGCTGAATATACACAAGCCACTGCTGCCAGCTTTGGATGCCACAAGACACCTGAAAACTTTGAATTTAGCAGGTATAATTGCCCATTTTCATATCAAGGTGGGATTTACACATTGTCAGTGATTTTTAGCGAACACATCCAGAATGCTAATCCTGGCTCTGCATCTCCCAAGCAGAGCAGTTCACTCAGTGCCTGGGAGGGTCAGAGCCCTGCTTGTTTCAGCTCCACAGGAATGGAGGGAACCTCATGCTATCGGCTTCAGGATGGATCAGAGACGCTGGACCCTGCGTGGCAGCTTCACCCGGGGACAGCATCAGCCAGGCTGAGGTTGCCTCCCTTTGCCTTACGCCATTAAGGAGCTGATAACGTTGTCTATGTGAGAAGCAACTTGTAGATCGGATTCAGCTCAGAGTCAGACAAGCTTCTCACCTCAGGGGAATGCGGAGATTTCTCCAAGGGCTGCTGCATCCAAATCACTCTAGGAGGATCTTGCCACACAGCAGCTCGCCTGCTGCGAGATACTGCAAGAAGGTCTGCCGGCCCGTGGAGCAGCCCAGAGTGAGCACAGTTATGATGCTGGGCCAGATCCTGCACAGGATGACAGCAGGGGCTGAGCAAAGGCTGTGTATGTGCAAGGAGCAGCTGCACACTGGCAGCCAGGGATGGAGGTCACTGCAGCCTTTGCACCCTCGACATACTGCCGGTGCAAACTCGGGAAGATCCGTGAGCAATCAGCCAAGGGATGCAGAGCCCTGCAGCACCCTCACATCCCCCAGACCCTCGCACCGATGTTGTGACTCCCTGTGGGGAAAGCACAGAAGGAGGCACATTTGGATTCGGACGAGACGGAGCTGATACGAGGTCCAGGCGAGGGGAACGCCGGGGGTCCCACATGCAGGAGCAGAGCCAGAGCCCAGGGAGGGTGCTGGGCAGGGACGCAGCCACGGGCCGGTGGTCCTGGGTGCCACGGGATGCCCTGCGATGCGCCAGCCAGGGGAGTCCAGCCCTGGTCATAGGTTCGAGCTGAGAGAAGCACCCCTCCTTGAGGCATCTGCAGTGCCATCATGGCTTTATTAAAAATTTAAAACACAAATTACGACTTTCACCAGGAAAGAATTGCTTTCCTACCAATTACAGTTAATAGGGTAAAATTAATGTACCAATTAATATGGCTGCTTCTAGAACCCAGTCTAATATGTTAAATACTGTTCCTGTCTCTGTAAATGCAGCAAAATAAAGTGATGATCAGGATGGGAGCTAATAAAGTTTTGCTTCCCTGTACTTAAACTATTTGGCATCACTGACTTAAGGCACAGGGAAAAGCAGATTATTTAACATTTTAAGGTTTGTAAGACCCATAAATCATTTCATACATGCCATATTTGTTGAAAAGGATAGAATACATTCAATTTTACAGTATATTAAACTTCATCTAATTTGAACGTAAGAACAGACCAGCAAAATAAATGACCAATTTCTGAAGCAGAAATTACCATTTGGCTGGTGCCATTATGAAGCTGCTGGTATTTTATCATGTTCTTAACATAATATTGCTTGTCTATTGATGCATAGTTATAGTGCTAGTCCAAATTGGAAGGCGGTGAAAGAGGACAGTGCAGAGTTTTTTTTTAATAGGCATCATTTGTCAGATGTTATTTCAGAGGTCTTTGCACTGATGATAATATGCAGATTAAAGCAGAAGTAAATAGGAAAAGAAAAAAAAAAAAAAAGAAGAAGAGAGAGAGAGAAAGAAGGGGAATGAGAATCTCAGCACATTCTGGCTGCAGCAGCCAGGCAGGTGGACCGGGCCCCCATGGGTACAGATAACAGTAATTAATCTGGGTTGAAGGGTTTTTTTCTAAAACCCCACGGTGTCTGACAAAAGGAGGCCTCCTCCCTGGAATCTCAATGCTGCTGGGAACAGCAGGGACAAGAGCAGGAGCGCTCAGTCCTGGCGCAGGACCCAGGGATAGAGCATAGCCACATCCCTCCTCCCTGCCCCACTCCTCTCCTTGCAGCAGCCACAAACCTCAGCACAAATAAAAATTATGTTTAGTTTGCAAAACAGGAGGAAGATATCTCCATCCTCCAGAGTTCATTGTTCTGCTAGGCCTGGTATTATAGTGGCAATATATTACAGAGGAAAAATCAGCTGGCAGCATCACCTCCAGAATGACAATGGAAAGCCACCAAATGTGATGGAGGTGCAGCTGGCACGAGCAGGTTCAAGCCTCAAACTCTCCAGATAGGGCTTCTCTGCCTGAGCAGCTGTGCCAGCACAGGGATCAGCCATGCCCGCACGTTGCAGCCACAGAGCTGGCACAGCGCTGACCCCTGCGTCCGCCCAGCGATCCCCATGGACACAGCTGCAGAGCTGAAAATACTTTCCTACCAAAAAAAACCAAAACAACCCCAAACAAGAATGGCAAGGTGCTTCATTTGTATTAAGGATAATCAATCACCCTGTCCCTCAAACCCCTGAATTTCGTCTGGTGAAGGGTTTCTGCTGCTGGCAGGCTGCCAGGAGAGGGTGCAGAGCGGGCCAAGGGCTGGGATGTGCGTGGGCAGCAGCTGATATGGAATGGCAACACCTCTGCTTAAACCAAATGAATTGCTCGGATATTAGAGCTGAAATTGTGTTCCACGACTGCAAATCTGTGCAGGAATATATTGTGCTATAACATAGATTTCAATTACTTTCCAACCTTCAGCACGATGATGTGACATTACGCTCCTCTGTCAGAGTTTGCCAGCATGCTCTTACTTTTATTTCTCCTGTTAAATGTGGTCTTTGTTGCGCTTCATTGATCTCTGAGCATATTCTGCTGTTTACAACTTTGATAATCTTTGTGTAATCTTCAGGGGTAATTGAATTCCAACAAACACAGCTGAATTTTAAACACCATGCAGATTTCAGCACATTGAAAAGCCATGATATGAAAGTCAAACCTGCAGACAGGCAGAAGCACTTGCTCTCACCTCCTTTCTGGAAAGCTGGGAGCTGAACCACTGCCAGAGCCTGGGGACAAGTTAGAAGACATAGCTGGATGTGGGACCAGACCTACCCCAGAGCTTAAACCCAAGTAGTAAATATATCATTTAATGCTTTTTGAATATGCAAACCCAAAATGCTTCTGCATTTGTGCAAAGTCCCAGGGAATTCCACTGGGTCTCACTCTCTGCTAGGACGGGATGCAGTCAGCAGCTTTCAGTCTTAGTTTAAATACCTAGGGAATTGCCCCAGTGCAGATAAATTATTGCTTTTATGGGTACATTTTGTAAATTAGACAAAGGGGAAAACATTCCAGTTGGATTTTGATGTAACAGTTTTTCGGCAGAGCCCTAGGGGCACATGCATGGCACCTTCATAATCACTATCGTTATTTATTATTTGCCAGCACCAGGAACATGCCCAGGCCAGCGTGGGCACCGCGTAACGTGGCTCGCAGGCAGGCACTGTGCTCCCAGTGCCAACAGTCCATGGGCACCAACTAAACCTCCCCCTCACCAAGATCCAGGTGCTACATTCCCTCCCGCCCCGAGCCCAGGCACCGCTTCTCCCTCCCTCCCTCCCTCCCTCC
Source organism: Baryphthengus martii (assembly GCA_013396935.1). Classification (NCBI taxonomy): domain Eukaryota; kingdom Metazoa; phylum Chordata; class Aves; order Coraciiformes; family Momotidae; genus Baryphthengus; species Baryphthengus martii. The sequence continues at coordinate 832,461 of VWZK01006947.1, forward strand.
CTCCCTCCCTTCCTCCCTCCCTTCTCTGCTGACCCCTGCATCGCTGCAGTTATCTACAGCTGCCCTTCCAGTGGCTGGAAAAACAGATGTCTTGCTTGAGGACATCAGATTTTTGATGCATNCTCCCTTCCTCCCTCCCTTCTCTGCTGACCCCTGCATCGCTGCAGTTATCTACAGCTGCCCTTCCAGTGGCTGGAAAAACAGATGTCTTGCTTGAGGACATCAGATTTTTGATGCATTTCCTACAAACTTTAATTTCCCATACCAGCCTTGCTCAGGATGTAGGGGAACTACTCAAGTAAGCTATAAATTAGTATGCGAGCAGAGCTTCTCCTGGAAGGGGTATAAGCTCAGCCAGACAAGAAGGAGCCTCCAGAAATCTCAGTGCTGGAAGGGAAAACTTGCTGGTCTCCTGCTATTTGTGCCGGAGCTCCAAGTCTCCGGTTTATTTGCAACCCCAGCACACAACGGCCTGCGCGCAGCAAAGATTTCCTGCCGAAGGGTCTGAAACACATGGAAGGGTCCCCACACAATCGAAAGAAAAGGAATTACAGGTTGTCTGGCAGGAGAAAAGGGATATTGAATCTAATGTGAGCTGGTATAATTTGGAAATCCAATTGCACTTGTCCGTCAGCAAAGTCAGCAACCGGCAAGGGGAGCCAAGAGGCTGTGGGCGATGGGAGCCCACAGCTCCAGAGTAGGGAGGGTGGAGGGGGCTCAGCCCCATGGGACCCCAGCCGTGCCAGGCAGGAGGATCCCCAGAATGGTGCAAAGCCTCTTCGTGCTACTACAGCCCACAGCCCTCTGCCCAGAGTGGTTTTGCACAGACCGGCGCTGACATGGGAGCCACACGCAGGACAAGCACAGCCGCGAGTCAAGGGGAGGAAGCAGGGACAGAGGGGAAAACAGCTTGGCTCAAGCCCTCCCACCTTCGCTGGCAGCACTGGGGGATGTGGGGAAGGACCCGCGGGCTGTATTCATCCCGTCAGGTCTGCTGGGGTGCTGCAGCCATACCCCATCCTGCAGAGAACAGCACGACTTCCCCTGCACCTCCTTCCTTGGAGGTTTTCCAGGCGACACCAGACACCAATTACCATTGATTTAAATGTTTCTATTAGGACTTTTAACTTGGGCTCAGATACCTCCTCATATTTCCCTTGCCCTAAGCCACTGCATTGATATTTTACCAGAAACCAGATAGAGTTTTTCAAGGTCCTTGACCGGACTGCAGTAATCCAACCAAGGCTCAAGCCTTCATCCCGTGGCACCGGCTCAGCCTGTTGCTGAAAGGCTCCGCCAAATCACTTGCAGCCATTTCCCACCCTGTTTCCCCCAAGCCAGGAGGCTTACAGGGCTCATCAGTATTTCAGATGCCAAATGTAAGTGACTTTGCACCCAGGCTTTGGTAGTAATGATATAATCAAAGTCTGCCTGCAAAACCCGTTATATGGGCTGTTCCTTCCCTGGTTGCAAGGCAGGATGCTGCCCTGTGCCTGGGGACCAACGCCTCCCATCAAGGAAGGTGCCAGCTCGGCAGCTCTGCCTCTCGCCAGCCCACAGAGAATCGCAAGGTGAACAGGAAGGACACACACAAAGGTGCATCAGGCTCAGGGAGCAGCCCCTGTCCTGAACAGTGCAGCCAGCCCTTGGTCCCTTCACGGCCAAGAAAAGAAGGGCAGAGAAGCGGAGAGACAGACTCTCAGGCTCAGTTATGTCTCCTACAGGACTGGGGGACCCCAAAAGGGCCCCAGGGCTGTCCCTGTCCTGATGGGGAGGTGAGGAGCAGGCTCCAGAGGCTGCACGGTTTGGAGGTCACCAGGTCCTCACAGTAGCATGGTGCTGAGCATCCCACCAGCAGGTGAGCTGGAATAGAGCCACTCACAGCCATTATCCCCCCACATGTGCTTGATTTCCTGAATTAAAGAACAGAATTATAATGAGACTTGACATTAAATTCCATAAAAAGTCAAGCTAATCAGTGACCAAACCCATAATTGATTCTTTTGCTAGTTCAATACTTAATGCTACATGTTAAGCAATAGGATTTTACAATTTGCTAGCACTTCACTTACAGAGAATTAAGCAATAAAAATCCATTCTGGGCACAAACAGCATGAAGGCAGCCACGTTCGCTAATAAGTGAGCGAGCCAATAACGTGGCTCAGCACCTGCATCAATATCTTGCTTTTCAAAATATCTATCCCTGTGCAGCACGTGAAGCCTCTCTAGCACACGCAAGAGCAGTTTGAAGCCCCCTGCAGGAGGGGATGTTGGGGCAGGGAATGCCACGGACGAGGTCCTAGGGGGCTGGAAAGCCTGCAGCCCACAGCACAGCAAGGGGGGCACCCACTCCCCCCGTAGCCACAGCACCTGGACCCTCAGGGTGCTCCGCCAGTAGAGAAGGCAGCCCCATGATGATCCTCTGGACACGAGCTTGAGACACAGCCCTGGATGCAGATGTGCAGGAGCAGGATCTGCATCCAGGCACTGGAGCTCCCACCGGCCATGGGTCCTGGCCTCCCCTGCACAGGTGGCAGCATGGGAGGGGACATTGTGCTTTAAAAAACTCTGCTTTTTAGAAAGGTTGGTTGTTCTTAAACTTCTTGCAATATTGCTTGATTTTATTCAGGGCAAAATTCAGAACAAGGAAATGGCTTCCACAGGCGTTTCCCACTGACAAGTATCAGAAATCAGTTAAAAACTGGGTTTTTCCAAAATGCAAAATTGCCAGCATTTTTCTTTGCCTACTGTTCTCTAAGGTGCTTTCCTCCGTCGATCTTTTATTGCTTTTCAGCACAAGTCAAATCTTTGTCTCGGAGCAGCAAGGTGCTGCTGATAAATGATTAACCTGCAGCAGCAATAGTAGAGCCACCAGCAGCAGATCTCCCGGATCCCCAGGAGAGGAATGTTGCCCATTCATTTCTCAGGTCATATCTTGACTTTCAGCAAAAAAAAAAAAAATAAATAGCCCTTGTGTGCCATGACTTGCTGCTTCCAGGGTGTTGGTCCCAGCACAGGCAGCGCACGAGCAGCTTCACCATCCACTCTTTACAAACGACAGTATTTTGTAGACCTTTTCTAAACCAGCTTATTTCTCCTCCAGGAGGAAGAGTTAACAGGGCTTTTCTCTGCTGGGTGGGATCCAGCAGTTGACACAGCGGCCAGCGCAGGAGAGCCTGGAGCAGCGGTATTGTCCTCACCTGTGGCACCACGGCTACAGGGCACTGACCCCTTCAGCTCCGGCAGGTGGTCAGGGGAGGGGGTGCCAGGCAAGGACCCACAGGAGCCACGCTCCCTCGGCTCCCACCCTCACCGACCTGTCACCACACACAGTCCCGCTCAGGGCAGCTCCTGCAGCACCCGGGCTGCCACTGCACTCCAGTCCCTTCGGCGGAGTGCCCGGTAGCACTGGGCACAGAGTGCAGTGAGTGCAGCATGATCCTTGACTGGCTTTACTTCTGAAACCGCCTCCGCTGGGCCCCATGCAGCATGGCAGGAGAGATGCACTTCAGAAATATAATTATTATCATAAGGGGAAGGCTTGGCTCCCAGTCTCCACGGGAGTTAAGCACCCTGCTGCGATGATTCAGGGAATCTGTCGAGGCACATTTTATGAATTCCCATGAAGCTGTGAAATCGCTGCATTAGGCGAATACCTCAATGGTTGTCAAGTCAGCCACGTGCCGTAAGAGCTGCTTTACGTTGCCCAGACCAAAGGGAGCAGCTGCTCATAAATAGCAGTCATTTTCTCCACCGCTTTCAGCACTAACTCTGCATGGCCTGGGCATATCACCCAGAGCCTGCAGCAGCACACGCTGCAGACCTGGGTCCGTTTTCCTGGTATCTCTCTAGGGACACTTGTCAAAGGCTGCAGAGATGCTGCAGCCACATCAGAAATACGCAGGGCCTGGACCCTCCTGACACGGAGCTGAACCAGCCTGAGCATCCCACACCAAGCTGCTCTCCGAGGAGCAAAACGCTGAGCAAGAAGAGTCTGAGTAGGATCAAATCTGTCCCAGGCACGGGTGCACAGCCCTGCAAAGTCTTCCCACAACAGCCCTAAGCCAGGCATGCGGTGCTGTGGGACTGAAGTGCTGAACCACAGCAAGGAAACAGAGCTATAGCGCTAGAAAAACTTGCTGAATTAGAACTTTAAGTGGTACTAGATCTCAGTTTTAATAACACAGATTAGCACTGCTGAGAGATGTGGCAGAGCAAATAAAATTTCACTGAGCCAGAGGAGAAAGTAGAGAAATTCAACTCTATCATGGGGCAACAGGAGCAGGCTGAAGGAGCTGCTGCTGTGCAGGGCCCCGAGGCAGCAAGCAGGGACAGGAGCTATGGCAGAGCAGCCGGCAGAGCCCCAGGGAGCCAGCCCGGCTGCTCTCAGAGATCGCAGGCAGCTCTGCTGGGGCCTGGAGATTATATCTTCAAAATATACCTGGCTAATGAATTCGTGCCTGACAGCTTCAAGCATTAGACAATTTGTACAGTACAAGAATGTGTCTGAACACTTGTCACTGAAGACTTGGAAAGGACACTTTAAAAGGTCACTTGCTGTGACCACGCACCAGGCATGCCTCACATCCATCACGGGGACATCCATCACGTTCCACAGGCACGTTATGTAAATAGCTGAAGTACTCGAGTGAGGCGCTGCTGCTGGAACAGCGAGGATGTCTGGTCCCAGCATCCCCTTGCATCCCTTCACCCTCCACAGCCTGGGTCTGGCCACACTCAAAAGGCTGGAGAGGCAGAAAGTGACAACTTTGGTTTAAGGGCTTCTGCTGTCTCCTGGGGAAGTAAAGGAAGGAATGGAAAATACAAGTACCCACACAGATGGGAGGGAGGGAACAGCTGCCTGGACAAAGCCAGGAGCTCTTGGAAGCAGAAAAATGTTACAGGACGGAAGAACATACTCTGACAGGGGTAAGGAAAAGGAGACAGATTTTTAGTGACAAAATAAATTCCAACAATGGCAGATCCTACTTCTAGGGGGACAGCAAAGATGACAATCGGTATGTACATTTTCCACATATATTCCGCAGGTACTTTAGCTCCACACTCAGAACCATTGTGCCCATTTGTCACACACAAGTGCTCGCAATCAGTGACTAGCTGAGGACACCACAATAACAGTGACTATAACAATTCTCAGTGTCCCATGCCTGAAAAGTTCCTGTCTATGAAATCTGGGCATCAGCAGAAGGAAAGCGTCTGGCCCATTGCTCATTTCTGTTCAGGCTGAGGGCCAGCAGGAATTGCAGTGCTCTGAACACCATAAGGAGACAAGTGAGGAGACTGGTGTTTAGAAAGGCTGATGAGAAGAGTTACCTACAGTAGGTTAGAGACTCTGCTGGGCAGGGGCTGCAACCTCCAGGAAAAACAACAGGAGAGCTCACAGGGGGCATGTAAAGACAGAACAGGTGGGGATCAGTCCATCTGGCAGAGAGCAACAGAAAATTGGCCTTGTCGAACAATCCCCACCTCCTCCTTCGATGAGATTACAAGTTGGGCTGCTTAAGGCAATTACACTGATGTAACGGGTTTCTGTGAGGTGTTTGGCACTATATCACACGCCATTCGGAGTGAAGTATCGTGTTCCACACCAGAGCTCCTGCTAAATAGATTAAGCAGCAGCTGAAGTGCCTGTCCATGAGGAATCTCCATCAAAGAGCTGCCTCTCAGGGACGAGCATGAGTGGGACACTGCTAAGCCATGTCACCAACATGGATGCACCAGGCAGCCCTGCCACGCAGGACCTGGGCACTGGTAGCCGGGCACAGGGCCAGCTCCCGCAGGAGCTGCCTCCTCGACAGCTCTGACCTTGCAAAGCACTCAAGATGTGCTGACAAGCGATGCAGCATAAGGGTCCCAGCACGAGGTGGTGGCCAAACGGGCTGACGTGCAAACAGAGGCAGCAATTAGGAGCGGGGAGGAGGCCTTCTTCACGCAGCTTTGGGGAGACGCAGCAGGAATATGGCATCTGGTCCCCTCTCATGCTGTGATGAGGCGTGAAAGTTGTAGAGAAGGAACAAGAGACACAAAACACAGCTGAAAGGCACAAGAAGATGCCTGCTACTGAACAGCAAAGCCTGGACCACATCAGCCAACAGAAGCAAATAGCAGCAGCAGCCCTGGAAGTCAGCTTGTGATCCATTCTAGTGGACATTTGGAGATTCAGCACTGCTTCAGCACCATGCCTTCTGCCCAGGCTGGGAGCAAGAGCAGCACTGCCCAGGTGCTGGCATCAGGAGAGACAGGTACCCCTCCATAGCCAGCCAGGACAGAGAGCTGTGAGCTTCCCCCCACCCCAAGCATTTCTCCAGATGGGATGCCTGGAGCAGTGGCAGGTCTGGCCCTGCTGCTCCCAGCTCCAGAGCTCAGGATACGCACCCAAATGTTTGGTGCTGAGTCACTGCCCCACATGCATTCTGTGCTCCTTCAGCAGCATTTTCCCTCCACCATCACACACCTTATCAGTAAGGTGTCTGCTGCAGCCCAGAGTCCTCAACCATGAAATTGTATGTCTCTACCTTGACCTCCAGTTTTCTACAGTTAATATCTATGTCCTACAGAATATACACCACAGCTCAGGGGCATTTCCCTGGCTTGGCCAAGAAGAAATGCAGTCTCAAGATGTGGATCTCTGCTAATTCAGGGGAGATGCCTCCACCCTTTTCAGAGCAGCCTCAGCACCAAGATGAGAAGTTTGCTTGCTACAGCAAGGGTCCTCTCCTGCACCTAACCCCGAGGCCTGTTTGCATTAGTTTGTGTTTGAAGGACATGATGGCACTGACACCTCCCCATGGACATCCAGTTTCCCCTGTCCCCATTTGAGCGCTGGGATTGTTGCCGCCAGCCTATCCCTGATGCTGTGTCGCAGTCTGTGCCTGCCCTGGAGGAGCACGGCGCTGCGAGAGCAGGACAGGACCTGCAGAAAAGCGACAAGAAGCTCCAGCTTGTGTGGAGCTGCCTGTTGGAGTCCAGCTCTGTTTAGACATCCCCTGAGACTGGTATCACGAGCCACAGGTGATGTTGCAGACATTGCACCCAGTCCCAGATGGCTGATCCCAACGCTCACCTGCTCTTGCTCCTGGTTGACACGAGCACCCCTCTGGCTCCATACACAGCTCTTCCTCCCGTTGTGCTGCAGAAAGAGGCACCACAGACAGACACTCATCCAAACACCCCCATTTGCCTACGTTCTTCCAAAGCATTTAAAAGAGTGTCTTTTAAAAACAACAAAACCCTCTAAGTGGGCGTGCTGCAGAGCAGGAGGCAGCGAGGAGCTGGAGCCCTATGCAAGGACTGGGCTCAGGAGGACTGGCAGAAAACTCCAAGGGCCACGTACTGCTTTACACTGGGATGCTCCCCATCAGTACCTCTGTACCAGCGATCTGACACCCCTCTCACCACTCTGGGGAAGAGAAACGAGCTAAGAAAGAGCCCTTCAAGTGCCTCCCACTCAAACAGGGGTGTGGGAGCACAGGGCCCTGCTGCAGATGCCCACGATGGGAGGGCAGTCGCACAGCCCCATGAGCAGAGCTCTGGCTCACCACAGCCTCCTGGGGAGCTGGGAAACAGTCCCAGTGGTGCTGTCCCCCACCCAGAGCTCCTGGGAAGCAGCAGCCTCTGCCCGTTGCCTTTCTCTGACTGCCAGCAGAGACACGCCAGTGCCCACAGGGCTCTGGGTGGGCAGGGTCGTGTCCAGTGCACGGGGGTCACATCCAGCACTCAGGGGCTGGCTCCTTTCTGGAGGACACATGCCAACCCTGACCCAAGCACACCACAGCCACATGCAGCCCCAGAGCTGCGGCAATGTCTTGGCTGCCTGGGCAGAGGGGAAAACCCCCTTGTTTTTCCTGCCACTCTTCTGAGTGCTCTAACGATCAAGATGCATCCAATCTTCTAGGAGACTGATAGAGAGAGGATGCTAGTGTCATTATCAAGTTAATTAAAAAAACCTCAAATGGAGCTTTAAACATTTTTATAATACATTTGGGCCTTTTTGGCAGGATTATGGCATCTTTTGGGTTTCCATTTCCCATTAAAGCATTCTCAGTAGTGCATATATGAAAGCCATGTGATCTTGGCTCCTTGCTGCTTTTTTCTTTTTTTTAAAGACATCTTTTTTTGGGTAAGATTTATTAAATATTGTAATCAGTTAAATTCTGGCAGCTTAAACATTTTCTTTAATAGCCTTGTTAAATGTGGATTAGATTTAAAATCCCTGCCTCTGAACTCTTGAGCAGCTGTATTTATATGCAATGTTAAAAAAATTAAAAGCTTTACAAAGTGGTAATTACTCCTCTGCTGCAGGAAGAAAGAGGCTGACTTTCTAAGTTATTTTAAGGCAAGTTTTCCAGTCTCACCCTTCTTGGGCAATACTACACAAGTATAACTTATTCTCCCTGAAGTACCCCTGAGGTCAGGGGGTTTTGTCTCTTGCAGGGCCTACACTATTTGAAGCGCTACCAGCTTTGGCTTCGCAATACCAGGAGCAGCCAGAGGCCCTTGCAGGACCCTGCTCCTGCTGAGACTTCCAGCAAGCAGGATCCCTTCACATCTTACTGGAAAGAGCCCAGTGGGAGCCCACACAGACATCACCGTCCTACCTGGCGAGTCCCCAGCACCAGTGGCCACCAAAGCAAGCCAGGAGCAGCCCATGACTAGCACCAGCTGATCAGCCCCTGGCTCCCTCCCCTATAAGCTGAGCCCAGCAGCCACCCATGAGCCCTGACGGGCAGCCCCCCACTGATGAGCCCTGATGAGCAGCAGCTGCAGCCCACCCATGGGCAACCCCCAAGGCCAGGCTGGGCGCTCAGATCACACTTTTAGAGCTTTTACTGTACCTAAATGATGCATGCCCTGATCATCATCACGATTCTTTGCCATGCTTGCAGGGAGCACTGCACAGAGACCTGATGTGGTTAGTGCTCCTTCAACCCCAGGAAAACCTTCAGGTCCATTAAGAACAGCTGAAGCAGAGGGGAAATTCCCTTTCCCAGTTCCCCCTGGCTTTCCCTCATATTTCCCCCAGGGTGAGAAAGGAGCTCCCTGACCCCAGCCTGGCTTCCTCCCCACCAGTCCCACACAGCATCATCATGCATGGCTCTGTTCCTTCACCCCGAACAGCCCCTTTGCCGCCCCAGGCAGCTGCCCTGCAAGCCCAGAGTGATTTTGCTGGCCACAAATCAGGCCTGAGCAGTTAAAGCACAAAGCCCAGGAACAAAGATGTGTTCTCTGTGCCCGCTGCTACCACTGATATCTTGCACCACTGTGGACAAGTTGCTCCACATCACTGCTTCCCCACGTCAAATGCACTGTCAATGTTCACCCCACTGATGCCACCAGCCTGGTTAAGTGGTGCTGGTGAGGCAGCCACAAAGCCCTGCCCTCCCGGTTGTGCCCTGCTCTCCTCTCCCTGTCCTACTCTCCCTGCCCTGCTCTCCCTGCCCTGCTCACCCCAAGGCTTCCCAGGAAGGCTGTGGCAGAAGGCAGCATCCATGTCTCTGTCACTGTGTGTTAGCCATAGAGGTGTCAAGGCTCTGCAGTTGGTCCTGTTTGTTAACAAAAACGTTAATGAGCTGGAAAGGGCAGGGAGGATGAGCAGTGATTTACAAAACGTGCCAGTGACACCAGTTTAGATGAGCAGGAGCAGAGCAGCACCACACCTCAGGGGAGACAGGGCACACAGGGGCACCACAAATGCAAAGTCATGAGCAGGGAGGGAGGCTTGACAACTGCTCACATCCTGCAAAGGTCTAAAGAAACTGCCCTGGCTCCTGGAGGTGGGTCAGGGCTCAGGGCAGCACTCTCATGGGGAACTCTGTGCCCCTATGTGATATCATGAGCAGGGCAGGGTGAGCCTCCCCGTGAGGGACCACAAAGTACATGCTGGCAGTGCTGCCCTGAGTCTGCATGGCCCTGCTGGCCAGAAGGCAGGATTGCTAAAAGCCCCTCCAGATGGTCTGGAAGTCAGGAGGAGGGTCCCAATGGCTCCGAGAGGGTGCCCTGCAGTAAAGGTTCCAGCCTTGTAGGAAGGACCCCGAACTCTGGGGCAGTAAAATATCATCATGTGCATTGCAGGGTGGGTTCCCCCAGCAGTGCTCGGGTGAAGAGCGGGCAGAGGAGCCCAGGTGCTCTTGCAGCCCTGCCTGGGCAGTACCAAAACTCCTCAGTTCATGCTGAATGTTTCTGAGAAACAGAAGGTACTTTTGCAAACCTTAACTGGGTTTTAACAAGGCTTTTTGCCACTGAATGCAAGTCAATTTTCTTGGAGTGATTACCTTATCTCTAGAGGGTATTGTAGGAATAGATGAGAACTAGAGAGGGACAAGAGTAATATCAAGAACTGGAAAAATTCTCAAACAAGGAGAGACAAAAAAACAAGGTAGAAACAGAATGAGTAAATAATAAATGGTCTTGAAGTGACAGTCTGGGAGCTCCACTCATCCCACTCATAACACAGGAAGAGAAAACATGATGTTGAATTAAAAGGTGGAATAAAGGGGAAATACCTTTCTCACATGAGCTGCAACAAGCACGTGAGACTCAGCGCAGCACAGGCCAGGTGTGCTCCCCAAGGAGCGGGCGCTCTCCTCCGCACGGCAAGTGCAAAGTGCTGCAGAGGAAGAGCCTGGGAAGCCACAGGGCTCCCACCCCAGCTGTGCATGGGCTCCCTCGAGAGCGTGTTGGAGGGAAACTCAACTTGGGTTCCTGGGGATGGAGTCTCTGCAGCCGGGTGCTAGGGAAGGATGCTCTGCCGATGCCCCCACGCGTGAACGCTGCGCTCCCACCCTGGGTGGCAGTTTCCATCCTCTGGATCTGCAGGTGGCACCCACAGGGACTGTCACCAAGTCTCAGGTACTACACAGAAATGAATAGATTTAAAACGTGGTAATGCAGAAAGAGATCCGTGAGCACATTTCCCCTGCCTCGCCATCAGACCTGTGAAGCTGGCTACTGGGGATGGGACTTCAGGGAACAGGAACTCTCTTCAGTTCTGTAAAAGAGAATGAAGATTCTCTCCTTTTAAAATTCATAAACCAACACAGGCTGTAAGTTAAAAAATAAGGATCCCCTATTTACATATATCACCACAACCACCACAGTGCTCATGATGAATTATTTAGCATAATGCACTTTCACATTGGCCCTGCTTGCTCAGTGGCCTCCTCTCAATTAGGTGTTTATGGCAGAGGGGTCAGTAATAACAGGTCACTTAAAATGTAAATAAAAGTGACACTGGGAGATATGCTGGAGCATTTATTTATAATGTTACATTACTGTAAAAATGTGTTTATGAAGACTAGTTCCTAGCATGGTTATTTGTCATGCAAAAAATGTCTTTATCAAAATGCACATTAAACATCATTTACCCAGAGCAGGAGGAGGGGATCCGGCTGTGCGGAGCGTGGCAGCACCGAGCACACTGCTGCTGCCCTCAGCCCACGCATGGGGCTCAGCGGGCACAGGCAAAACACCCACCCATCCTTGGGTGGGAGATGGGGCAGAGTTCGGAGGTGCACGGGCTGCCTGGCTGGAGATGTGCAGCTCTATCAGTATTGCATCCGGGCTTGGGACGGCACAGTCTCCAGCAAGCTCTGAGCCCAGGGAGGAAGCAGCTAGGGGAAGTTCTTCAAATGAAGCATTTTGTGGGAAAGAAGTAAATTTGAGGACACTGAAACTTGTCACAGATTGAGTTTGGTTTTGCCAATTTATTTGGCTTTAAAATGACAGTATTTCAAACAGAGGTTTTGGGGCTTTTCCATCTGATGCCACTTAATGTTCTTAAAAATTACAAATTCAGTAAGGAAACTAGGTCTTTCATTTTGGATCAAATTAAGTATCTTGAACACATAGAAAAGTTTGCCTTTGTTTCCTGTGTTGCAGTGCTTTGTGTTTTGCTGAATTTTTTGAAAAGTTGTTTAATATCGAGCCAATGTTTCTGGGATTTTTGAGCCAGCAGAAAGCAAAAAAAAAAAAAAAAGAAAAATCAGCTTTTTACACCACTCACTCCACTGGACACTCTCCCTTTTCTGTATGGCAGACTCCATCTCCAGCCAATCGATACCCATTAGTGCAGTTCCCCTGCTCTGTGCCCACCAAGGCTCCAGCTCCAGCTCCCCTCCTGCGGCCTGACACCCACAGGCAGGGCCAGGCTCCCAGGGGACATGGGGACCCTGCTGCCACATCCTCCAGCCAGGCAGAGAACCCACCTCAGTCTGCAACAGTGCACAGATTCATTTGCCATGAGTGGCATTAACATGCATCGAAAATCAAATTGCTGCCTAATGGATCTACTCATTAGCAGGCAGCAACCCCCCTGGGACTGTCCACAAGGAAGAGCGAAGCAGGATGAGGTTCCTCATCACCCAGAACATCCCTTTGTCCCCAGTGAGGTGCAGCCAGACCAGCCTTGCTTTTTGCTTTGCCTCTGCAAGAGAAGGCTCTGAATTAAAAATCCCATGGGGAGGGATGGTGTCAGCATCTGTTGCTGAGGTGCCCCTTCCTCCAGAAAGCCACGGGGCCCCAGGCCCTGGCAGTAGGGACTGGCTGCTTCTTCCCACCGAGCCAAGCATGACAGGCGTCCAGCCTTTCTCCAGCTCCCACTGGCCATGGAATGGGGCTGGGGGTCACCCTGCTGCTGTGGGACAGGAATGGGGGTCACCCTGCTGCTGAAGGATGGGGCTGGGAGTCACCTTGATGCTGAGGGACAGTGCTGGAAGTCACCCTGCCCTGCTGCTGTGGGACAGGATTGGCGTTTCACACACCCAGCAGATAGCACCTTCCCTGGTTTTCTCCCATGAACTGTTATTAGCCCTGTATGGGAAGTGATAATAACAAGCTATTAGTGGGAATCTGTTTGAGTGCCACTGTGTGGCAAGATCATAAATTAATGGCTGTTTCATTTATTGTCATTTTATCCATAACAAGATGCTGATTTTCCTCCCCAGATAATGAAATTCGTCTGTAAGAACCATAAGTCCTCACCGTGGTGTGACTCTGGAGCAAGGTGTTGGATTAATGGGCTAATGACAGAGATGTGAAAGCTCATGAATCGTACAGCTGCGGGGCGAGCAGCGGCCGTGTCAGGGGAGTCCACACCGACACCCGCGCCGCAGCCTTTCTGAGGCTAATGGCGAGTTGTGTCAAGTGTCAAGCCAGACAGATCCAAATATCCCCTCCTGGCCTGCCCTCAGCGGCTTGCGTTTTCAGCCCACAGAAAGCTGGTTTTTAAAGGCAAACCTGTCAGACCAAAATGGCCCAGGATCTTCACTGACCTTCATTCCCATCAGGATGTCCCAGACAGATGCTGCTCCACCTGTCCATGCCTGAGCCATTCTGGGGCAGCCAGGAGGGAGAATGGATGATTTCTGCTCCCATCACCTGAAGCACAGAACAAAAACATGCTGGAAATTTATAGGGTCTATCAAGCTGAAATGCTTCCTTTGCTACATGGTCCCTGCCATTCCCAGGACCATCAGCCAAGGACTTTTAATCTGTGGACAAGTACAACTACCAAACCATGGCTGCCTGAAAATAAAAAAGTGTAAGCCTGTCATAATTAAGTCTTTAAATAGAAAAAAGCATTAGAGCTCTATGGATGACGAGAACCCTCTCCATCCTGCTGCAACCAGAGCTGGGCAGAATCGTTCCTCTCTCCACGCCCATCCCTAGGCCAAAATGGCCCAGGATCTTCACTGACCTTCATTCCCATCAGGATGTCCCAGACAGATGCTGCTCCACCTGTCCATGCCTGAGCCATTCTGGGGCAGCCAGGAGGGAGAATTGATGACTTCTGCTCCCATCACCTGGAGCACAGAACAAAAACATACGCTGGAAATTTATAGGGTCTATCAAAAGGCGGCAGGCGGTGATGGATCTGAGCACGCGCTTCCCTGGTCACACCGGTGCGACACAAGTTTCTCGCCCCCCCCCCCCCCCTCCTCCCCAGGTGCTTTACCCACCTGCCTGGTGCCTGCTGGAGCACCCGCTCCCGCCCCATTTTTCCCGATCACAAAACGGTTAGACCCAACTGGGTCGGCTTCACCCAGCGCTGGGCAGCGGATCTTGCCAGGCTGGCTGGGCAGAAAGTCATGTCATCACTGCCCAGGACTGTCTGGAGGCAGCAAAGGGGCCCTGCAGCAAAGGGGAGAGATGGGGAGGAGATCCTGGGACCCTCTGCTGCTCCCTGGAAGCCCTCCATGAACATGTGTCTCCTGAGGCTGAGTCGAGACAGGCTTACAGCTTTTTTTTTTTTTTCCCTGCATAATTCAGCAGAGATATCATTTTAAATATTGCTACTTTTCCCACTTAGATATGAGAAATATTAACTGGCCAAACTTTGCCGTGGCTGTCACCATCCTTTTAGCAGTGTGATTGCCATTGGGGGATTTATAGTCCTCCCCGCACCTGGGTTATTTGAGTTTTGCTTTGCTGCAGGGCCAGGGCAACAATAAATTTCCTTCTCCTCGGTAACATGCTCTAACCTCTCATTTTCTAATAAAGCATTAAACCTTGGAGCAGCCTGCGCTGGCCTCGGTGCTTGAGAGGAGGTGCAGCTGAGCCAAGATGCTGCTTGCCGCGGGCTGGAGGGCACCTCTCTGGGCCAGCGTGGCTCTTCTCACAGCGGCTCCGACGAATCCTGGCTTCCCTTGCCAGGGAGAGCCCCCTCCCCAGGCAGAGGCCGCATCCTGCCCATCCCCAGCAGCACTGCATCCCGGCTGGGCTGTCAGGGATGCTGAGGTGCTGACTTAGCGAAAAGCCTCCCCCTGCTCTGGGAGGGCTGGGGGTGATCAGCTCACCTGGGCAGGGATGGTAGAAAGAGCTGGAGTAGCAGTGAGGGAGCTGCTGAGCAGGAGCCCCCGCGCAATTACGTTCAGAAACCGGCCACCTGCGAGTGGGAGAAATGCTTAAAGGCAGCAGGGAGGAGATGCAGGAGAAGGTCCCAGATGTGTGCAGCGAGAACTGCTCAGGATGTAGCAGCAAGAGGGAAACAGCTCGGGGAGCTCCCACCCCACAGATGGCACATCTCACCCTATCCCACGCTCCTGCTGCGCACGGTGGTCTTGACGCCGGCCAGCCAGAGGCAGAGGGACCATGAGAGCCCACCAGCAGCACAGCATCCATCGTTGGCACAGGGTTTATGTTAAAAAGGGTCCTCATCAGTGTTCCACCATCACCCCTGCCATCCCCAGCCCTTCCCTGCTCCATGCAGGGCCTTAGGAGAGGCAGATGGGGCACGAAGGGTGGGTGGTGCATCTGCTGCTGGTCTCATTACAGTCACGGAGGTGGCTGTGGCATCAGGCTTTAACCGGCTGAGTTGTTCGGTGAGTTACGGCAAGGTTCTGCATTGTGGTAATATGATTTTTTCAATATATTCTGTTTGGATTGGCAGGTCGGTCTCACTCTTTCTCAACTGACTGATAAAGCACTAGACAGGGGATTAGTCCTCTTGGAAGCTAAAGAAAGAGGTAATTTGGGTTGTTTATAGCCTGCAGGGGTAGAATCAAAATGTACAATACTGAGAGTCAAACTTTTACAGCGTACGGCACGGCTATAACTCAGAGCAAGCATCAAACATTACAGTCCTGTGAAATGCATTCCTGTGACAAAAGGCTGGAAAGGGAGAAGGAATGAGAGGAATTAATCTGTTCTTGGGACAAATATTGTAATGAAGACAGGAAATGCCAAGGAAATTAACCCCTGCCTAGGCCAGTTTTAGCACTGGACTCTGCGGCCCATGAGTCTGGCCTCTGGACTTAGGGTGGTATCAGAAACAACCCAGAGAGCTGCTGCTGGTTACGTGTTGGAGCAGCATCAATCTGACCTTGGCTTTTCTGCATTGAAAGAATAGCGGTTTCCCCTCAACTAGGTTTTGCTGGATTTTCATAGCTATTAAATCTAATTGCTGAGATAGAGTTATAAAATTATAATTTTAACCGTGCAATTTAGATGGAGTAACTGGTCGTCTATTTCTGTGATTATCCCTGATTATTAAATGAACAGCTGCCTCCAAATATGTTTGCAACAAACTAATTCAATGAATGCATGTGCCTGAATATTCATGACCCTGATTCGCAGCACAGACTTTTAAGACTTTTTCAGTGTGGCTTTAAAAGTTAATTTATCCCAGCAATTTAAATGAGTACACTTCCATCAGCTTTGGTTAGTGCTCCAGACTTTAACACTAAGTTTGGCAGCATGCGAAGGTGTCCCAGCCCCGGCGCCCGCTCACAGCAGGGCCCTTTTGGTGGAGCCAGACATCAGCACTTGTGTCGATTCCAACTGCTCCTGTATCTTGTTTGTGGGCTTGACAACCCTTCTCCACACAGCACTAACAAAATGTGACACTCCACAGTCTGTTTGTTTTAGCTTTTCCACTAAATTTTGCAGCCGCGCCAAGTAGCTGGGAAATAACCTACCCTCCCCAAGCACTGAAATATAGGTAAGGCCATCCTGGCACAACAGCCGGCAAGCAGCTCCCTGGGCCGGCCTGGCCCTTGCCAAGCCGAGGAACGGCTCATGGGCAGCGCTGCAGTCATCCTTCCACCAGGAATTTAATTTTCCTCCTTGTGAAGGAGGTGCCCCCTCACCGCTGCCAGACAGACCGATGGGTGGAGGGGCCAGGAGCATCCAGAGCCACAGTGTGCAGGGGACCGCAACGGGGCAGCCCCACAGCAGCGAGCGACCACCACGCTGGAAGTGAAGCGATCGCCACGGGACACAGCGCGAGTGCCCCTCGCACGGCACACGCCCGCTCCCAGCTGAGCTCCTGCCCCCAATGCAGCGGCAGAGAGCATGGACTGAGGCAAAGCTGTGCCAGGGTCTGAATCTCTGCGTGGAATAAATGCCTCTTGCTCCAGAAAGAAAATTAAACTTATTTCTTGTACTTAAATCTCTGCATACTCTTGCCAGTAAGCTGCGCTTTTCCTGACTAGTAGAACACTTTAATAACAGTCGTGGCATTATACAGATTGTTCAAAAAAAGAAGAATTACCCTGTAACACAAGCAAGTGCCCAAGAGTAGCTATTTCACCCGATGCTGCCCGTATCATGATGCACGGGAGCTCACATTGGGGTCTCCCCACCTCCGCTACACTGTGCAGCCTCTGGAGCCTGACAGAAATCCTCCTGCCCTTGGGAATGTGCTGGGATTTCCATACTTACTGGAGAGAAACAGCCACTGCTCAGGGAAGAGGCAGGGCTCCCTGAACGCCTTTCTGAGGCACCTATTAGGCAGATGCTGGCAGCCAATGACTGGGTTCTCGCGGATCCATCCTGCCTTCCCCGCGGAAGCACTGGCAGCTGCTCCACTGGAACACGCAAGCACCGACCCAGAAAGTCGAACCTAGTTCAGGGCACCCTCTGACTGCCACGTCTTCCTCACATCCTCATAGACATGTCCCTGAGCAAGCAATCACCATTTAAAATAAAAGTCTTTTAAAAGCTTTTATTAAAGATCCAAGAGAAAAAAATGAGAGAAATCTGTTAAAGTATTTGAAATGTAAAGTAGGGCTTTCATTTTAACAGCATCTCTGATTCCTTTTGTCTCTTTCTGTATAGAGGTTTCACAAGAATACACACAGTTTGACAGACTTTCAGATGATATTAAAGATGGCAACATCTGATTGAGAGGGAAAAGAAACAGTTTAACTGTGACGGGCATGAGCTGTTGGACTCTGACCTGCTGCTCTTCAGAACCAGACAGGCAAATGCAGATGGAAAGGAAGAGTAAGAGGGTCCCAGTACCACGCTGCAGCTGCAGCCTCTGAGGGACCCCCACCCCAGGCGCTAGGACATGGGTGGTGGGAGCTGAGAGCACAAGCCCGTGCCCTCCCCACCGCCTTTCCCTCCCCTGCCTGGGTACATCCCATCACCAGCGTGTCCTGGGTCCCGCAAGTGCCGAGTGTCCAGCTCTGGCTAGGAGCTCCTCACCTCTGCAGTGTCCCATGGCTGAGATAGAGACATCTTCCCAGTTTCCCCCAGGGGAGGGGTTACTTCCAGCTCCCCCCATGAAGCTGGCAGCCGGAAGAGCCCTTGTGCCCTCCACAGTCACTGCTCTGCAGGAGCCCTGAACCAAGACCAGGAAGGGGGAACATGTTACAGGAGAGGGTGCACAGAGAATAGATGAGCCCAGCAGCTCTTCTCCCTAGCTGGGAAAGGGTCACCAGCTCTGCGGGGTCATCCCAGCCAGGCAGGGCAGAACCAGGTTCCCTGGCTCCCTGCTGCAGGGAAGCAGGGGCTCGGCAGGGAAATGGCTGTTTTGGAGCCAGGGAGACAGAAACAGGCATCATGAAACACTCCTGCTGTTCTAACAAGAAGCAATAGATTAAAAAGCTAGTTAAAAATTCATCCAAGAGAGGCAGAGTTTCCCAAGCATATCAGAGTTAATATTTATAAAGGGGATTGTTGCTCAGTCTCAATTATCCTAAAAGCTTGGTACAATTGATGCATTGGAGAAACCACAAACACAGGCATGTCAAGGGAAAACCATTCCCTGTGACCGCTAACAAAATGCAATCAGATCTGCAACATGTGGAGCCAATTGATTTTCAACAAGTTATACAATGTAAACAAATGATTGATTCTCGAGCTCCTTTTATTTCTGAGCAAGCAGTCAGAAATCTCTCCAACTACTCGGAGCAGGTAAGGCTGGTGGTAAACAAGGGCTGCAGAGGGGCAGCGTGCAGTCCTTTCATCAACCCGCAAACAGCAGGAGCTTTGATTTCTTTTTCCCCCAGCCCCTTAAGCAGCCACTAAATAATCAACAACCCCCTGACCATATGAAATCTTTCTGTTGCCAGTGGTCATGTTCAACCAGCTTCTGCCTTCAGTGAGAGTCAGGAGTTTTTTATTGTTTTTGCATTTTGCCTCCTCTGATGTTCCCAGCCTTCCTCTGATTTACCCGAGACAGATGAAACGGGAATATCTCCAAGAGCTTTATCACTTCTCTCTGTCAGCGGCAGCTGCTAGGTCAACAGTGCGGTGGTGTGTGTCTGGACCGGCGGTGCAGAGGTTGCTCAAATCGTTCGCTGCTCCCGGTGAAACCAATAAGCTATACTCCACTGCATCGACTGCCTTCCTGAACCGTGCCCCCTGGTTATGTCAAATTAAATCTCGGCCCATCACCAGCTGACTGCCAATATCACCACGTATCCCTGGGCACCACCCGGGGCAGGGGTGCAGAGGACGGCGCCCCAGGAGCTGGGGCTGCCGCTCAGGGACCCGTGTGCACAGCCGTGGACAAAGCAGCTTCCCCACACAGCTTCTGGTGACCACATACCCCTGCACCACCTGACCTCACGGGCCACACACCCCACCGCTTTTGGCACGGGCCTGTCTGTGCAGGCACCGCTGAGACAGTGCCCATCACGTCCTACAGCATCCCAGCATCTCCCACTGCTCCTCCCTGGCTTTGCCCAAGCACCTCATCTCTGCACTAGTACCCAGACTGGTGAGAGAGGGCTGGCCTGTCCTCCCCAGCGAGTGCTGTGCACCTCCAGCAGCCCATGAGTACAGCTCGCTGACCTTGTGCCTTGTGTTTTACTCGTCCTTCCCTCTACTGCTCCTTTTCGCCCTTACACTCCCAGTTGCATCCTCCTCCACCCTGCAGCGCTGGGGTGGTTCCAGAGGCACCAGCGCTGGGCAGAGCATGGTCCGGGGGCAGCTCCTCTAGCCCTTGCTTCCGAGCCTGGCAGCACCGCTGGCTGCTGCAGAGATTAGTGATGGAATGTCTGAGGAGGAGAGAGTCATATTTCCACGGATTGTGTTAATTATTGCAACAATAGCAATAAAAATGCATTTCCAGAGCTCCACAACCTGCTTGTTTGCACCCTGTTTGCACGATGACGTGCAGCAGGCCCCAAGCCACTGGCCTGTCCCACATCCCCAGGGGACCCCAGCCTGGAGCAGATTTACCAGCGCCCTGCAAGCCCAAAGCAGCTCCTGGGGGGTGGGAAGGGCTGGCAGCAGGGCAGAGGGGTCACCTCCCTTGTGACAGCAGGCGAGGGGGGACCGGGCTGCCACCCCAGCACCATCTGCGGTGGCACGAGTGATGCGTGGGGACTTGTGCGTCGCGCGGCTGCCAGGCACAGTGCCTGCTCCCGGTGCCAGAGTCTGGCACGATTCCCCACAAGTGGGCACAAATTCATCACAAAACACAAACAAAGGAGGAGGCAGCAGAGCCATCACTTGCGTGGGCACCGAGAGATTCCTGCACAGGGAGAGACTTCGCCAGGGCCAGGAATATTTCTGTTTAAAATTAAAACGATCTTTTTAATGGAGATTAAAACTTGTTATGAAAACAACCACCAACATCTGTGATCTCACAGCAAAGACTTCCCTGGCTCTTTCAGAAGCTGCCCTGTTCCCATTACAATATCAGCATAATTCTGCCTCTTTATTTCAAGCTTGCAAGATACTTATATTTCAAATAATTTTACAGACTTCAGCTGTGAATTGCAAGCTGTTTTTCCTGCTTATGTATTAATTGCATGTGTGTGTCCAGTGCTAAGCCTTATTGCCACGTAATTTGTACAACGTAATTAACCATGTAGAAACCATAATACATTGTGTTTGGAAGAGTTACATCCAGTTAATCTAATTGACTAATAACGTGTTTTCATTTAGCAGCACGTACTGTATTTCCAGTGATTGAATTAATGTCATGTTAACGGCTGTTTTTTGCAACAACATTTGGCATAAATTGCATTAAAAATTGATGTTCGTACAAATGTATTTTGAATACAGCTCAGCATGTGGCCTGGGAAAACACTCCGGTTGTTTATTAAATCAGCTCAGTTTGCAAGTGCACTCTGAGGAGCCGCATCACCAGTGCCCTGCTCTGTTTGCCGGTGGGACCGGGGTGGGACCTGCGGACTGCCACCCAGTCCTGCTGCCGTCCGACCCCCCCGGCTGCAGGACAGGCTCTGCTCGCTCCCTTGGGCTGGCAGTGCCCAGGGTTACAGCTTCTCGGCATGGCCTCCCGGAACAGTGTTTGAAAGGAATCTCTGTTGCTGCAGAGACTTGGTGGGAAAGCTCTGGGCACCTGCTGGAGAAGAGGTAGACCTGGGGGCACAATTAGCCACGTCCCCCAGTGAACTGCCCACCGCTGTGCCTGTCTAGCCTGCCTGCCTTCCACCCAGGGCGGCCGCGAGGACGGAATGAAAACACGCTCGGCAGCCGCCTCCTTCCCTCCCGTCTGTGTTTGCTCATGGTCCCCAGGGATGCGGATCGATGCGCCCGCAGCCAGGAGACGACACTCGCTTTGACCTGCCACGGGAAACAAATCGAACTGCACAGACCAAGCCCCTCTCCAGCAGCTTTCCACCTCCAGAGGCGTGAGGAGAGCTCAGCCTGTGGACCCCAGCCAGAGCCTCCTACCACAAGTTCAGTGAAACAGCCCGAGGTTCTGCCTCATGCCCAGGGTGGCTCCGGGAGCTGCTCAGTCTCCACGACGAAGGAGCTCAAATCTTGGCTGCACACCCAAGGTGGCTCCAGAGCTGCCTGGTCTGGGGTGGTGGTGGAGAGCAAAACAAAAAGCACCACTGGGAAGCCGAGATCTCTGCGCTCAGAGGAACCTCCAGCAGGGGCTGCTGTCTTGGAGGTCTTTGTGAGCTGCTCCTTTGGCTTTCACATACACCATCAATCCAGAGCTTCAGATTAAGCCAAAAGCAAGAATATGGAGATACAGGGGCAGCGGATGTGGTGGCAGCACCAGCGCCCAGCCCAGCCTGGAGCTCTCTGGAGCCCACTGGAAGGGAGGGCTGCCCAGAAGGGAAGACACGCTCAGCACAGCATTGCCGGTGCCACCCCAGCAGGAGAGGACGAGGGTCACGCCCTGCTGGGCGGCACAGCCACCCCACACACCCTCATCCAGAGCCTCAGACCCAGACCATCCTGGCCAGGTGGCAGAGCCCCCGCTGTCCTCGCCTGGACTCCCTCAGGCACCAGCCTGGTCTGGGGGCATCTTCTGTAAGCATTTCAAATGTGCTTAAATAAAAAATCAGCTCCTCAGGTTGGTGCACAGGCTGCATGGAGGAGAGAAAGGCAGAGCTCCCGGGGCTCCCCAGCTCCCTGTTGGCACTGGTGGGCTCAGCACGCTCTTGGGCTGGCACACGAGGGTCCCGCTGGGCGTGGGGTGCCTCTCACCTCTCGTATGCACACACACACACTCACCTCCCCGCCTTCCTGCCTCCTCGCAGCGTTCAGTTCCTTCATCTCTGCAGTGAATAAATAACAAGCGCGGGGTTTTGATTCTGCATGGCAAAGATGCTGTTTGAGGGCTGCCTGTGATCCCTGGGAGCCTGCTCGCTCTGCCTTTGTTGTACATCACCACTAGAGAGGAAAATAATGGCTTATGAAATTCAAGGTGCAAAGTGGAGACTGTCAGGGAAAATGATGAGCCCACACGGGCTTTTTCCTTTTGTGCTTAAATTTACGTAGGGTGTCTTGGGCTTCATTATTTACAGGCTGTGTCTTTCCTAATTCCTTTGACAGGGCCCTGGCTGGCAGTAGGGACATGCCAGCGGAGAATGGACCAAGAGGTGGCACAAACACAAAGCCAGGGACCGTTTCAGACCCATGTACCCTCTGTCCCTCCCTCTCCCCTCTACACTGAACCACCCACAGTGCACACATTGGAAATGTAAAAGCAGACCTACCGTTCTGGTGCCAGCACTCTCCTCAGGCTGTTACCTGTTGGATGATGGTGAGGTTTCTACCTTGGTCATCGTTGAGTGTCTCATCCTCAGTCACCCCAGCACCTGGCTGTGCCCCAGCTCGCATCACTTTGGCATGGCTGGACGGGCCACCAGCTCCTCTGTGCATCCTGAGGTGCCTGAGAAACAGAGAAGATGCCGCTTGCCTGCCTCAGAGGATCGGAGGCTGCTTGCAGGTGGCAGCAGGAGTGCCCACAGCACGGTGCCGCTGTGCCACTGGGTAAGAAGAGCTCTTTCCCAGGAATAGGGGCCTCCTCCCTTTCCCCAGCCCTGCCGCTCTGGGCAGGGGGTAACAGGCATTCATACATCTCAGCTCCTCTTAATCTCCAGCTCTTTCTTCACTGATCATCTGCATGCTGTCACCAACAGGGTGATGTCAGGTCTGTGAGTCTGGTGCAAGAAGGATGCTCCAAGCACCTGAGAGTCAGACAAGACCCCCAAGAGCCAACACATGAACTTCAGATCTCTGCAGTGCTGCCAGAGGATAGAAACAGGCCTTTACAGTAATGATCTGGAGAGTCAGGGGAAACTCAGCAAGCTCATGGGATGAGCATCCCGAGTAGGAATCTGAGAAGCCCTGGTCTGCAGTCTGCACCCTCTCCAGCCTCAGCCTCTAGTTCCTCTTATACAGACCCCATCTCTCTGATCCGATTTTTGGATCCCTTGAGCATACTTCCCAGCTCAGTGCCTCTGGCCAAGTCCCACAGCGCTTGGCTCCCCATAACCTGTATTTCTTGCTCATCAGCTCCAGGGAACAGTGGAGCTCTGCTCTGTGCTGTTGCAGCAACACCCTGCTCCGTCTCTGAGAAAACAGGGCAGGAAACGCAAAGCCTCGGTGTTCCTGGAGGCAGCAGCAAAGGCACTGCCCGCTGCCGAGATCACCCTTACAAAGGCCACAGCTCCACCACTGATTACGATTTTTCAACAATTTAAAATCAATTAAAGAGGAACATCTGCATGTAGTTAGGAGATAGTGCCAAGCACTTCCCAAACTTCCAGAGCAAACTGCGTTCCCTGGGAAGATGGATCTGAGTTGGACTAATGCAGCAAACACAGCAGGAAGTCAGGGTTCACAGCACAGCTCAGAGCTGGGGAACGAGACTCGCGGATCTGCTCATTGCACTTCCACTGAACAACCAGAAAATCTCTGGAAGATGTGACTGTTGGTTCCCAGCCCTGCAGGTGGAGAATTTACTTAATTTAAAGCTGCAGCTAAAATGAGTTTTATTGGAGATACTGTATCTAACATCAAAGTGAGTGAACTAAATGCTCAAAGGTCACTTCTCTAAGTAAGTGCAAATAGAATAAGTATTACAGAACTTGTGAGTAGCATTTTTACTTTAAAAGAGTGACTTTTGTTCCCTTTTGGACCTGTGAGCAAACGCAGTCCTCCGAAACACAGGCATAGTAGCACTAGCCCAAAGCACCTGCAATGCAGCCGCGCACCCCGCAGGGTGTCCCAGCAGCTCTGCTGATGCACCTGGGTCCCAACAGGCAGCCCTGGCCCGGTCACCTTGTCCTCTTCTACCATCTCTTTCCTCTGCCTGCACGGCTCCCAGCCCAGCGGGCATGGTCTCTCACGCTCCACCAGCTCTGCACGTGGGAAGCAGGGCCAGGGTGGAGAGTGGTCAGGCTGCAGGGAGCTGCCCGTGGGGCCACAGTGCACGGTTTGGCTGCTGAGCAGCGTCACACAAGCACGCCTGGAAAGCTGGACCCAGGGGCTCTGCAGCATCGGGCTAACCCCAGAGGAGGTGCACAGATCGCCTGGGGAGGGTGTACCCCAGCACCCATCTCATTGGGCAGGCACAAAGGGTCTGTCCCCAGCTGTGCCTGGTGTCCGGCCAGCACTGGCTCAACCTCCCTTGCTGTACTGCCAGGAAGCATGGGAAATGTAATACAGTCTGTGAAAGAAACCCATATTCTTCTGTTTCCTACTTCTTCCCTTGTAAAACTGCTTAAAAATCTAATTTCTCTTTCTCTCTAAAATGCATATTTCATTCTGATGGAACACTACAACTTTTCTACAGGGAAAACCCACGAGAGCAGAAGGTGCGTGCTCTTACCCTCCCGTCAGAGCGGAGCAGCCTCACACACACAGCATGACACACCTTCACCACCTGGAAGGAGACATGGGGCAGCTCCCTCTGCCCAAGGAGTATGGAGGGTTTCGGCTGGTGGCGAGCTCTCTGGGACAGCACTGTCACAGGTGCTGGTGGCCAGGCACAGAGACACCAGCCGCCAGTAGTGGCTCCTGAGGGTGGGTGGGCACGAGGACACCGAGACCCTCATTGCTGTGTTGCAGCAAAACCCAAGGCACGGTAAAAGATGCCGCAAGTGGCCTGCGAACTGAGAGTGTTTCCCAGCTCTGGGGGAAGGAGAGTTCCCCTTGGCCAGTTTGCAGGTTAAACCAGCTTAATTTTCCACCTCTCTTCCCATTGTTGCTCATTATCTCCGCGGGCGAACACCCCTGTGCACAATCTGTACTGTGGCAGCTGATGCACAGGAGCTTGGTTACTACCACCACCGTCACCAGCTTTAATCCCATGGCACCCGCAGCCTACGTGGGAGCAGCAAAGAGCTGCCAGCAGTGCACGTGCCGCTCAGCAGAGCCTACCTGCGCACGCCACCTCCAACGCAGCCTGTGCACAGTCAGGGAAGGAGCAGCGTCCCACAGATCACATGAGAACCAGCGGAGATGCGGTGAGAAAGGCAATGCCAAACTGCTCAGCGTCACCGCACCAGGGAACAGCTCTCACCTCAGAGGGCACCACTGCTGCAGAGCAAACCTCTGCCGGGTGCGGAGCGAGTGGCGAGCGAGGAGGCAGGGAGCAGGTGGTGACCCCAGCCAGGAACGCTGCTGCCCAGGAGTCCTTAGCACAATGCAAAGAGCTGATCTCTGTGGAGTTCAAAGGCAAATCATCTATTCCAGTCCCCCCAAGAACCAGCAGAAACAGGGCTGACAGCTCCAACTCACTGGCATGTGCCTTTTTCATCCCGCGTGACATTGCGAGCAGCATCCCATCTGAAATCTCTGGGAAACAAAAGCACTTCCAGAAAAAGATTTAAATCACAGAACCATATAGCGATTAAAAGTCACGTTCATAACAGAGTCATTAGTGCTGATTCTCACACTCTTTACATAGGAGCGGCACGTAATAATAATTTCTGATTAAATTACACTTCTCCAAGGTGCATTAACCACTTTTATCCACCCGATTAATTGGACTCATCTCTGCTGCATGGAGCAGCTACTTCACTCCAGAGGGAAAGCAGACAGTTAATAAGGAATGTCACTGAGGTACCGGCACAGGAACACGCTGTTATCAAACACGTGCGCTCACACGCACGCTGCCTGCAAACCGTCTGCTCAAACATGGACGTGTGATGGGCCCACGCACGTGCGGCCAAGCACCCTTAGCAGGCAACACACGTCTCGAGAATGAGTTACTTGCACATTTTGCAGCATCTTCATTTCCAGAAGACATGCCCTCCAAGTCCAGTACTATCACCAATTTTCCTGGCTTCCTGGGACTTTGCCCCACCCCCGCTGAGCTCCCAGCCCACTCCGGAGGGGGGAACAGTGGCCAGTGCTTGGACTGGAGCCAGTGAATCGGACCTCCTCACTGCCCAAACATGGCAGCAGCCTTTGGCAGCACCTTCTCTGGTCTGCTAATTACTGCTGTGTGATGAGGAGACTCTCCAGCTGCCCAGACTCCACACCAGAACACTCTGATCCTGCCTCCCTTCCTCCTCGGACACAGCACTGTGCAGGTCTGCTGAAGGCAACGGCTTCGGTCAGAGAAATTGCACAGGGTCCAATTTGTGCAGGAAGAACTGACCTGCTGCCATGACCTGGGGGTGAGATTTTATTTACTTGAGAGGGATGAATGTTTCCATGCAAATTCTTCAGGCTCTCAATTCTTCCGACTCCTCTTGGGAAGCAATGAGGATTCCTCCCATGCAGGAAAGGAGACATCAGTGCAGAACAGCAGCGGTATCTAAAATATAGTGAATGGGATGTCCAGACATGTGCACGGTGCTCAGAGTGCATTTGCAGCGAGCGCACAGACACGATGGCAGCTGCACATGGGATGGAGCCCCAAGGACAGATCTTAAAATCAGTCGCCTGCTGACCCGGGGGATTTGTAAATGGGGTCAGTTGGTTATGTGAGCCCTGCCACTTCATGGTGATTGAAGTTTCTCTGCGGGAGCAACCACCCGGACACCTCTCGGGGATTACAATCATTCCCTTGTGACAGGAAATGGCGCAGGAGAACAGCCAAGTGTTCCCTGACTGTGCACAGCAGAAAGCTCCAGGGAGCTTAGGAAATGGCAAGATCATGTGGGCACAGGAACTTCAGCAAGGTCCCCAAAACAGAAAGATGCTGAAATGAGCAGGAATGGGCAAGAGACAGCCTATGCCAGAGAATCTCTGAGGTGTTTTCCAGGATCCTGCCCAATGAACCTCTGATCTGCAGCGGAGGGAAGGTGCTGGGGTGCCAGAGGCACACGTATGTTTGTGCTCCCACACTCTCATATCGTACGGAGGGGAGCACTCCCACTCATTCTCTCCACGGGCACAGAAGACAGAGCCTCAGGAGCAGCAGTTATCCAAGTGTTATAAATCGGTACCTTTTAAAGAGCGTGGTGATTTGCTAGTCCATTACAGAAGGAGTTGTAAGATACAAGGAGCACGCTATGAAAAATGATGCATTCTGTGTCACTGCTGACCTCCGCAGCTGAGGTGTTCTCCGAACCGCTCCATTATGTCAGACTACCCTGAGCAATTAGCCATCCGTCAGAGCTCATCAGCACGTCACGGTGCCCCAGAAGACACCACACACTCCCGACAGCTCCCTTACTGGAGACGTTTGCTGTGGACGTGCCACTCACCATCGCATCGGTGTCACCCACGGCCACCGGCAGATCGGTCCCAGTAGGAAAACCTCCATGGCTCTCCGGAGCCACCTCTCCTTCTGTATTCGAGGTACTTCTGTAGACATCGCTGTGAGCTGAGCCAGAGCCGGTTAGTTTTAGTCTAGCAGTTTCATTCTAAGAATTCCTCAGGCTTGGAAACAATCCTTTCTTGTGACCACTGTTCTGGTGGCAGCGCTGCTGCCAAGCGTCATGTGGGTGCCAGCAGAAACGAGCCGGCTCCGGCACAGCAGCACTGCTGCTTCCAACAGGATGTGTTCCTCTGAGGCTGGGGTGGAGATCACTGTGCTCCCCATCTGGCTCCCTGTTCTGGTCTCTTCTTCTCATGACAGTCCTTCAGTGCAGTCCCATCACAGTCTCATTATCTCTGAAATCCCAAAATTGTACCTTTTTCATGCTGTGTAGAAAGACTGTGTTCTGCTTCAGTCTATAGTTAGATTTTGTCCAAGTAAATTACAGTCTATGATACAGATCATCTTAAAGTCTCTTAAAGGATTCCTGGAGCTCCTGCAGGTCTCAAAGACAGGGATATAAACCTTCCCTTTGTTGCCCACTAATGAAGACAGAGGTCCCCTTTCCCAAGTCCAAGGCAAATTCCCTTAGAGAGAATTTCTTAAGGCCAGGGAAGATGCACAGAGCCTTTGCAGTGCCACCTTTAGCATCACGGAACAGGGTTGCAGCCAACAGATGGGCATGAGCCACTGCGGAGCCAGCTACAGCGGCAGCTCCCAGCTCCCACAACGTCTGTGAGTGGCCCTCCTGCAGAGCACACAGCATCCCGTGGATAGTCCCAGCCTTGGGATGGGTCCAGTTATCAGAAACCTCTGACTATAACAGTCCTTATGCACAGCAATGGAAAAAGGGAAACAAAAGCCTCCTGTCTCTCAGGATAGCCCTTCACCTCCTCTGCTGCGCCTGCTTCTGGAGACCTCTGGGTTTTGCCTCCAGTCCTTCTCAGGAGACTGATGTTTCGTATCCTGGCTGGTCACCCTGGCCCAAAAGCCAGGGAGCAATCCTTGCATTTGGATCCCGTGAATGGTCATGGACACCCCTCACACGCTTCAAAGACCACCCAGGGTTGTGCCATTAAAGGCTGCTTCCTGCATTCAAGCTTCCAGGCAAGTCCCTCCTAATCCCAGGACTGTCTGGCCGCTGGGAGAGGGAGGGAGCTCCAGGTCTATGCAGCTCACACCAGGAGAATGATGTCTGTTATGCTGGTTTTGTGCAAGGCAAAGGGATATTTCTCCTAACTCATGTTTAATTTCTGCACATAAATCCTCTGAACCTAAATCTCCCATTTATTTTACAGGCTCAGATATTTCCTCATGAGTTGCAGTGAAATCCATGTCCTGGCACACATAAAAGCAAATGCAGAGCAACATGCCCTGGCAATATATGCATCATCCCTGGAGATAAATCTTTTCTTCCTGGGGAGGAAACCCTCAAGGCTTGCACACACACCAGCTATTCATTTCTCTCAAAATATCAACATTTCAGGACAAAAATAAACACGTAAACACAGGATGCATTGCTCCCAGTCTTTCTGCTCATGAGGCAAGGTGACAATTGGTTGTTTGTAGGAAACGTGCGCACAACTTTCTTACAAACAGCTTATTAAAACCACACCAGCCACCCAGCACCTGGGGAATAGTCAACACCGTGGAGACGCGCACAGCATCCTCTGATTGCATCGCACACAGAAAATACACGTGCTGTCGCCGTTCTGCTCTAGAAAAACTCAGCAAAACAGCAAAAGGCGGGCGGGGGCTGCAGCAGCATGGGGCGGGGGTGCCATGGCAGGGCTGGTACAGCCTGGCAGCGGGGCCCTCCCACTCCGAGCATCCTGGGGACAGCCAGCGCCGCAGCCGTGGGGTCTGTGGTGGTCCCTGCTGGTGCGGGATAGCCGGGAGCAGGGCGGGACCGCTCCAGTTTGCTGCCTCCACATCCACATTTCTCACAGGAAACACTATCAGGGAGCTTTGTGAGAACGTGAATATGAATTGCTTTGACCTCACTTAGTCTGATATAGTGGAGTATTAAATCTCTATTTTTCAAGCATTAAGCCTGTGTAATAGAAGGATGCTGCGAGCAATTTGCAATAAGATGAAGGGATATTACTGTCCTGGGAGACAGACAATCCAACCACATCCACAAATTGATAACAGAGATAGTGGCTTAGGTTCATGCTAGCTATTAATTAAGGGCATGTTTTATGTGGAAGACAATACCAGCTTACACAGGCAGGTACTTGTTGGCCCTCTCTTCCCCGCAGTGAGCAGCGTTCCCAGAGCTGGAGCGCAGCCAGGTGGGTTAGCCTACCTTGCTGAACCTCAGTTCACAGGCTTAACTTTGAATCTCTGACAGGCAAAATTAATTTCTCAAGCCTTTAGCACAGCAGCTTCAGAGCTGCCACTCCGCCGCTCTGGAGAGCTGCCGGGAGCTGCTGTCGCAGGGAGCAGCGCACAGCCCTCCTTCTAGGGACTGTCAAAGACTTGGCCAGAGCAGAGAGCCAGTGACTGTGCTCTGAGCTCCCGCGTCTCTGGCTGCTAACGAGCAGCTAACCATGTGCCGATCTCTTCCTTTGCCCTCAGAACTCGTTGCCTCATTATCCAGCTGATCCCCAGCTCTCAGGTAAAGAAATCCAAAACCAGGTCTCATTCCTTCTTGCCTCTCCTTCTCTCATCTTGGCTGCTGGCTGCATCCCCCTCGGCCAAGGGACGCGATCCCTCTCCTGCTCCACATCCTCAGTAGGCTTTCACTTCCTATCTCCTGCACTCGGACTCTCTCAAGCATCTCTCATCCATTAACCGACTTGGGCTGATCACAAGGCCACTAACTTGTGTCCTAATTACCAACAGAATATTACCCTTTTATAACCTTTTCCTTCTTGCTCTGGATTTCAGCATCAAGCCTGCAAGGTGCCCCAAGGGCCGACCCCAGCACTGGCCTGACAGACCCACCGCTGCTCCTGTTTCGCCCAAGAAAATCTCTCCCAGGTCTGACCCAGGTCCCTCGAGCAGGGCCAGCTCGCCCTTGGGAACCCACAGCTGCCCGCAGCACATTGCCAGGTGAAACATCGCAGAGGGTGAGGCCCAAGGGCTGGAGGGTGTGAGGGCTCCCAAGAGCAAGGGCACTGACTGGTACCCCTGGGGTCTGTCAGGCTGCTGGAGCCAAGGCACTTGCCAAACCTGGAGCACCATCAGTCTCACAGTGTCAGAGTGCCCTTCTGGAAAGTGTCTTCCCTGCTGGGAGTGGCCCAAAAGGTTGTGCAGAGCTAAATAATGCAGGTCAGCCATGGAAGTGCAGATACAATACTGGAGGAAATAGCACAAAAGTCCTGTATGAAGAATAAACTAAAGCATCCCCTCTTATGGACAAGCAGCTCTGGAGAAGAACTGAGGCAGATAAATGACTAGGGTAGGTTAGGGAGACAGAAGAGACATTTTTTTTCCAGATGGGATTAGAGAACAGCTGGAGAATTGAGGTGGCAAGAAGAGATCGCCCCAGAGGGGCGGATCCTGCTGACCCTGCTACCCACCCTAGACCCCTGTGGTGGGGCCCACGTGCCGGTCTCACACACCTTTCTGGAACATTGTGTTCCAAGATGTGGGGAACTTCTGATGGGAAGTGTGGGCCGCTACAGACCAAGACATTTCTCTTCAGGCTCTTCTCATAAAGTGTCTCTGGACACTGTTTTCTCTGTGATCAGCAATTTCCCGTCAAAGCAAAGCCCCCGAGAAATGCCTGGAAACCACGAAATGCAGAGTGTGTGGTTTACCCAGGGTCACCTTGCTGCACAGAGCTGAAGGAAAGAGGGCTCCAGGGCCAAGGGCAACGCCAAAGCTGTGGACAGCGTAGGCCTCCCTGAGACCCGGAGAATCCACTCCAAGTACAGATTTTGCTGTATTTCAAAGATGACCGTTGGCGGGATGTGGTTGCCAAGAGCCAGAGACTTCAGCCAGATCTAGGATGTGTCCATGAGCTGGACAAGATGGGGTTTGTTGTGTGCCCACACACGTCCCTCGCTGAGCAGAGGCAAGGACAGTACGGCAGGGACCTGGAGCAGGCTGCTGAAGAAGGGCAATCTGGTTCATGACAAGAAATGGAAAACAAAGGGAAAGAAAGGACAAGCTGGAAATCAGGCCCCTGAGAATGAAAGGAGTATCCTTCAGTGCCAGAAAGCACACATCTGCAGGCTGCAGGCCACATCTGGCAGCAGACTCCAC
The DNA here is from genome assembly GCA_013396935.1 of Baryphthengus martii. NCBI lineage: Eukaryota > Metazoa > Chordata > Aves > Coraciiformes > Momotidae > Baryphthengus > Baryphthengus martii. Next base: position 864,352 of record VWZK01006947.1, read on the forward strand.
CCCATCCGCAGTGTCTCCATTAAAGACTCCATGCACACACACTCGTGGAGACAAAATCTGTCCTAGGATGGCAGTGGCCCTGAGCTCAGTGACTCAGAGAGCCTTGGTGCCTCTGCGTGCTCCCATCCTTGCCCCAGCCCGCTCCTGGAAGCCAGGGCCTGCGCTGCAGCTCGGCACGCTGCAGACTGCAACGTCCCCAGCTGCCGGCTGCAGCTCAGCTCTGTGTCTGATCTTGGGTGAGAAATTTCTCTTTATACCAAACTGTCTATTCAAGTCATAAAAATAGGGGTTTTTTCCCTTCTGTAAGTGCAACACTTTTCATATTTTTACTTCCAGCTGTCTAGATAGTATTTCACTTTTTTCATTTCTAGTGCTCGCTCCTGGTTATTTAATGTGAATTTCTAGGGCATGGTGCCCTTAGCAGACATCAGAGCAATATAACACAAGAAATCAGATATATTCTGTACCAGGAAAAGGCAGGAACAAAAAGACAAACTAGGCTCTTAATACATATGGTGCTTTTGATTCATAGAATATAGAAAATTGTATTTGATTATATCTGCAATGGATCCTCATAACTTTAGATTAGGGTTATGCTGATGGCACAACTAATGGACAGTTTATTGCAGGAATAGATTTCATCCTATCACATATTTTTTTCTCCGTATCAATTACTTTGAATGTTTAAATGTCTCATTTCTCTGGATGTTTATTGCTCTATTTTCTTTCTAAAAAAACCCCTAGAGATACACAATGCCCCTGGTATTCCTCTGCTAAGACGCAAGGAACTGCGGTTTGTATGCTCCTGGAGCCCAGGAGCTCCAGCTGCACAGGTCAGAAGATCCACATTTACAGCCAACAGTTACTGAAGCCACCACCGCACGTACGCCATGAGGTAAGAGAGTCAAAGTTCTCTTAGTAGACATGTGGATACTATTGGAATGAAAAATAAAACTAAAAGGCTTATTAAATTAAACTCTCTAAAAAGGAAAAGGAACACGTGGGATTGCTGCCTGTGAGACAAACAGCAAATCTGATGGTAAAAGAGGTTGGAAGCAAAGACGGTTTGGTGGAGAGCATCTCATTTTCAGTCAACTTATACTACTACAGCCCTGAAGAACAGAATCATTAAATTATTACTCTCCAAAGCAGTACAGAAGGACCTTGAAGGAAATGCTTGTGTGCCAGTAAAGAGTTTAGGAGCATGTGGAGGCACCAGAGATGTTACCTATTGATCTGAGGGCAGTGGGCAAAGAGGCTGGTGGATTTATTTTTTTTATTTATTTTGCCTGGCTGTAATCATGTCTGAAATTCTCTCTAGGAAAAAACAAACAAACAAACAAACACCACCAACAAAAAACCTCACCATAACCCACCACCTTGCAGAGAAAAATGTCACCTCTGCCACACTTTAAATACTAGCCAAGCTGCTGGACACCAGTGATTTCAGAATGACTCTGAATGGATCTACTTTATAAAAGTATGTTTTGCCTGCCTCCGGGTCTGACACCTGCCAGTCAAGGAGTGTCCGACATCAGTCTCCCTGCAGAGCCACGATCCCTAATTAGGAACAGCTGTTGGGGTTTGAGGGCATTTGTAAGGGCCATTGGCTGACACGTGTTCGAGGGGAGCGCTCCGTCCACATTTCTAAGGGTGCCTGTCAATGAGAATTATTATTCTGGGTTTTTTTTACCTTCATCTAAACTTCTCAGTTTGTCCAGTGTGCCCAGAGGAGAGGACAGAGGGGCTCTTCGGTCCTGATGCATTTTACTGTCACAGCCTTTATTTCTCAGAGAAGGAGAGAGGAGCCTGGCAGCGGAACAAAGGCCGGCACCTTGGGCGCTGCCAAGAGCGAGGCTGCAGAGGGCCCTTGGCAAGAGGCATCGTCCATGCTGAGACGGGATCTCTGCCTCCTGTCCCAGAGCCTTTTGCCCTGCGCTTCTGCGGAGGCCCTGCTCTGCACTACAGCCCCCAGCACAAGCAGCTTGACCGAGGGTGCAGGGCAGACCCTGGCACAGAGAGAAGCCCCTGGGAGCCAGGAGGGCAGAGTCCCCTCACCTGCGGCTCAGCCGTTCTCATTCACACACGGGCCGCGTGCTGTTGCTACTCCAGGAAGAGAGCTGGATCCACTTATTTTTTCATTAAAATGCAAATTAATTTAATAAAAAGTGGAATTGTAAATTAATGAAGCACTTAAAAATTCTACATAATACAAGGCTAATACTTACTCTGTAGAATCTCCTCCACTTAATATCACCACTAACTCTCCCGAGTGGGACCAGCCTGGCAGCTCCACCGACCTCATTCAGTCTCTGATCCGTGGTGGGATCAGAGCTCACAGAACCGGCACGCTGCCTTTGTACCACTCCCAGTCACCGGGGCAGGGGGGAGGCTGCCGGTCCCTCACACCGATGCATTCAGGAGCAGGGACAATTCCTTTCCTCTTAGAATAGCCATGGGTCCCTGTAATTTGCTGCAACCCGCCAGTTCCCGCGCAGGCTGCGTGGCTGCCGCCCTAAGCCGAGCTCCAGCCCTGAGCTGCCCTCCCACGATGTTCTGCTGCAATAACATCAGAGCTGCCTCCAGGCACTGAGCTCACGTAGAGGCTTTGGGCAGGTTTGAGCCAGAGACTGGATCCATAATTTTTACTTCTTTTTTCTTTTTACTCTAATACAAAGTGCCAGATTCAAGTATTGACTCCACAGCCAAGGTGTTCCACAGGTAAGCTGTAGGGCTGTCTCTAGCCAAGGGCTGGCAGGCGTCCCCGTCTCGCTGTTCCCGTGCTTGCGGGCAGCCAAGACCCTGCACAGATACGCCAGCAAGAAACTGGATTCACAGCAGCCTCTCCACCCTCAGCAGTCTGTCCTTTTTCTGCAGGGTGGGAGCAGAGACACAGGAGAATGCGCCTTGCCCAAGGCTGGCAGGGGGTCAAATATTGCTCAAATACTTCCTTCGGGGCAAATCTGGCTCAAGAAAACAAAAAATGACCTTGAATGCACAGGTGCTTGCTCTCTGCACATTCTCTTTCTATTTCATACTTCTATGGAAACACTGTAGAAAATTCACCCTCAGAAAATTTATCCTTAAAATAGAGAAGCACACTGAGAAAACGCTGGGCAAAGTGAGTAAGGCATTTCCAACAGGATCCATCCCTTCTGACTTGTGGGTCCACACCTGAGCTCATCACCTTCCACTTTTTTAAGCAAATGGAAAGAAAAGGCAATTCTGAGAATAATTCAGCTCATCCTGAAGTACGCATCTAAAGTAGGTCAGGTAAAAACCACACCAAAAAAATGTCCTATCCCTCTCTGCCAGCCATAGAAAACCCAGGCAGACAGCTTTCATGGGGACGTGGCACTGCTACATGGCCAGAGTGAGGTGACACAAACTGTCCCTCTCACCTCTCGGTGGGACCCTGTTCACCCACCTTGGCCCTCCCAGTGCAGAGTGGTCACATGTGGAGCCTGATGGCACCCTCAGGCCGAGGCACTCGGAGCCCCACCAGGCCCAGGGGACCTCCCTGCTACTCAGAGCCCTGCTCCCTCCTCCTCTGACCACAGCAGGCAGGCTGGGTGCTGGTGCTAATCACCCGCCACGCTCATTTATTACCATGTATACACCACTGCCAGGAACGTTATCCCTTAAATAAAGCTCACCCACCCTATTATTGTAATGTCAACTCTGAACCTCTCAGATAAGCCCTGCAGACAATTTATAATTACACAGAAGTAGCTGTTGTACACTGCACCGAGGGGCCATCAGGAGAGGATTTCGGTCTTTCACAGAGCTACTGTTTGACAGGTCTCTTTGCTGTTATTTCATCTTGACAGGTCCCTGCCACCCAGCCCCTCCTGCACTCTACACTCCTGCTTTGTTGTGTGATCTCAGGTGAAGAGAGCACGTAATGGGCAATAATTGTGGGCGATTACTGTTTACTTGTTAACTTTGCTTGGCAGAGCAGCTGTGATGGATGCAGGGACTGGAATATTCCCTTCATCCCCTGTAGCACTGAGAGTGAACTGGTGCTTAATTCAAAGGCTGAAATCTATAAAAAAAAAGAAGACGAAACCCATCATTAAATTTCTCTTAGTGGCTATGTGCATAATTCATCCAAACACCATCAAATATAAATGGCCTTGTGTCAGGATGAGCAGCACAGGAACAGCAAATCCAGCCTGCTCCAGGAGACAGAAATTGCAAAGAAACTGCCTCTCACCGCACTAATGAGATCAGGCTCCAAGGTACTTGCAGGGGGTTCCTGAGCAGAGCACCATGGTCGGACCCAGCAGCCCTGGTCCCCAACCCTCTGCCCGGCCGCCCTACGGGTGGGCAGAGTGGACAGGTAGGGCCTGTAGAGCAGGCAGAGTCCTGCCCGCAGAGCCCCAGGAGCCCGGGCCAGGGGCTGCCGACCCTCCTCCTGCGGTGGCTTTAGTTCCCACAGCGGAGCCGCCGGCTCCCACTGGTACCCTATTTACTGCCTTTGGCTTTTCCTCCCTCTACAGTCCAAAAGCACTTATACAGATTAGGAAATCTAAATTCTTACTGCTCCCTGCTAGTGTCTGAGCTTTGACCAGGAGCTGAACCACCTCAGTTCCACAAGCAGCAGTCACGTGCCACTAAACAAACCTCCTTCCACACAAGCAGATGTTAATCTACAGCAGTTTAGCAAAGGTTCGCAACAAGTTTTCTAGAAAGTTTTTTTCCAATTATTTGAAAAATACCAACTTATTTAATAAATCACAGCAAGTTGTTTTGCAAAAGTATCCTTTGAACCATTAGATATTATTGTGAATGCCAATTTTTCTTCCCACCTTATGGCAGGATAAAGATACCCCACTCAATTTTCATCAAAAGCACATGAAAGCAATCAAGGCTCCTGTAGTTTCTATGGAAATAAGGGATGCAAATTGGGATTGCGTGGTGCCTTTTTTCTTGAATTTATCCATAAAAATGCAAATACTCTTCAACAGATACTGAAATATTTGCCTTGTTCTAAGAGAGGCAAAATATATAGATGAGGCTCTTTTGTCCACTGGCTCTCCTGGCAGAGAGGTTTGGCAGTTCATGGAGCATGAGCCTTTTGAAGCTGAAGAAGCCCTGTCAGAGCACTGACCAGGGGCAGCACCGGCTCTGACGGGAGCGCGGCTGGCCCCAAAGGCTGCAGCTTGCTCCTTGCGGGGCCCTCAGCCACCAGTGTCAGCAAACAGGTTCTCCTGCCCTTTCCCACAGTGCGACCGACCTCATCCACAGGTACTGTGTCAATCTCTGCCCGCAGCGCAAGGCTGTGCCAGCTACGCTGGTGCTGCGTTAGAAGAGCAACCTCACCTCTTTGGTGTGGAAAACAGGAGAGCAAAAGGAGCAGTGCAAACAAATCGTATTTGCGATGCATCTGCTGTACTTTCCTGGCAGCTGCTTCAGAGGACAGCGCACAGTGGAGGATCTCCTGTCCTCTGCTAAGTCTCATCTTGTCCTGCAGCAGGGACTGATCAAAACCCTGCAGCAGGAGGTTTAATTAATTCCCTTTCAAACCGAAGGATACAGAATAGTTAATGCTAGCAAAGGTCTCTGGGTTATTCCCTGAGGCGCTCTCCTGCTCTCTCCTCTTTCGATGTAAGCTGTGTGGAGCTTTCACACAGCACCTACTCATAAATAATCCAGCGGCTCTAGGAAATGCCGATCTGCAGCTGGGGCCCTTGCCCCAGCCTGGCCCGGGTGCTGAGCGCCGCAGCACCGGTGCCAGCAGGAGTCCCTGCAGGAAGCCAGAGCTCCTCCCTGGTGCATGCTCTGCTTCTGGACTTGGGGAAATCTGAAAGGTCAAGGGATGGTAGTTTGGATCATTGTTGTTTGCTGGAATTAAGGACAAACCCTGGCAACTCAACTAGGAAAGCTCCAAGTGTGAACTAGAGCGTGCTGCAGCTGCACCGTCGTTATAAACTCGCAATTAATTAATTGTGCTGTCACTGTATGCACCTGAGAACAACAGCTAGATCAAAGAACGGAACAGAGATCAAAATGATTAGCAGATCACTTTACTTACAGTCGAAAGAGCCAATTAGATACAGCAAAGACATAGTCTGGCTTAGCTCCTTCTATTAACAGCTCTGGAAGAGAAAAGTCACTCAACAGCCTGGGAAGCCCAATTGTCTGCAGTGGGGACAGAGAAGTCGCCGCGGTCGGACCACTGACTTTTCGTCTCCAAGGGTGCTACACACCCCTCCGCGCTTGTTACGCCCTCGGCACTACTCGCACCTTGGGCTGCGCCGAGCCGAGCCGGACAAGCCCCAGCTGTCTGTGTGGTTTTGCAGACCCAAAGGCCACTCCCAAGCAGATCCTGAGATAACCCCAAAAATACATCCCGGCTGCACCTTGCAAGCCTCCAGAAGGGATTTGTCCTGCTCACTAGACAGCCTCTCCCCTCCACCAGCAGCTTGAGGGGAGCAGTGAGGAACACTGTGGATTTTTTTAGGTTTCAGTCTTGGACAGTTTCCTTTCAGAGAGACATGCTGCAGATTAACCAAACCTACAAGCTCAGTGGAGGCATTACTAATTGACTCCTGGCATGCATTAAGCTGGATGTTTACGGTCTGTGACCGTAAAGAGTGCCTCCGGGTTGCAGAGCTGGTCTGCAACCCAGAGCTGAGCTCCAGACTCTGACTATGCTCTACTGCGAGGCTGAGGAACGTTGGCTCTGCTGGAGGTATCTCTGAGAGTCCTTCACAGACCCACACTCCTCACCAAGCACTCAGTCTCTAAGGCCAGAAAACACCTGCCCAAGTTCCACAGAAGGAAGGGGCTTCGCTGGACTCTGCAGCAGAGAAGGCACCAGGAAGAAAATCCAGACCGAGGAGGCAACATCTCCCGAGAAGTGGGCTCGGGGCAGGTAGAGGGGCCAGTCCCACTGTGAGACGATTCCCTCTCTCCAGTGGGACCACACAGAGCCAGGGAAGGCACTGCAGCTCTGTGGCCAGCGCTGGCTGCTGAGCACGTACTTGGTGCCCTTCCTTGGAGGTACTTCGGCAGTGAGCTTTGTCTCCACTGTCTCCTCTTTGTCACATTGTTTAATTTCTCTTTTTAATTGACTCAGACGTTGTTTAATTTCTCTGTTTAATTGGCTCAGACAGAGAGGCTGCAGGCAATGTCATTCTCACATCATCTCTCAGAAACATCGCACGAGGGTGACATTATTGGTCATATGCAGCAAAGTTCTGCAGCATCCCTACAAATCCACGCCCAGCTGGGGCCGAGGAGGCAGGAACAGAGCACGGACATAAATCATAGATGTTTGCAGGACAAAGGCTATTAGCAGGGTGCCATCCTGGCTTGTATGGGAACTGCTTTCATTTAACGTACGTGCCGACAAGCGAGACAGCAGGTAGAATGAGAACTCGGCGCAGCATACAGATGACACCACTATTTACATCATTCAAATCCAGAAGCGCCCAAAGGGAGCTTCCAAGGCATCTCACACAGTGAGGTGAGAGCAGGTAAAGACAGCGAGCAACAAAATCTTGCCAAGGATGTCCAGCCTTAGAGCAGCCACTGCAAGGTCTATTTAAGCCACGTCATTTTCTTTACTGATACAGATTCAACAGATACCTGAAAAAATACTGAACAAATGTTCCTTTGTATTTTAAAATGTCTTGCATGTAGCACACCTTGTATTTTTCCAGTCACAATAAGTACTTGAACAAATGTGTTTCTCTCTCTAGGTTCAACAGGCACAATACAACAGCCATTTCATCAAGCCTCGTTTGATGGACCCAGGTGCTTCAGAAAGTTATTTTCCATATTGGTTTCTTTTAGTGGGTGCTGGATGGGACTGGAGCAACTAAAGGTGAAAAACGCAAGTTCAGACTTTCCCTAGAGAGCTTCAAGTGTTTGGAGACCTGCAGCACTGCTCACGGAAATATTTCTAATAGCTTTGACCTTTGTGGAGCCTGTGCAGTCTCCTTTTGTCAAAAAGTCTATGTGGAAGAACTCTGGAAAAGAGCTGGAGATAACAGCAATGTTCTGCAGACTGCTGAGGGAATTACAGAGTGCTTCTTCACGTTCTTGGATCATTGTTCCAAAGTTTAGACCATTGGCATCAGCTGCCACAGGGCTATAGTAGTTTAATAATCAGGAAGGGCAAATAATTGCTGATCAGGAGGCAATATAAATATTTGTTATTGCAGATGACTTATAAATAAATAATTCAAAATGACAAAATTAATCAGACAATTCATTTGAAAGTAAGCATTTGATCAGCTCTGCCTGAACCACAGCGGACGGCCAGGCCCTTAGTAAAGAATCCCTGAAGTCTACGGAAAAGTATCGCATCACCTCGGGACACGCAGAGAAGCGGCCAGATCACAAAATGTCCACCTTACTCTTCAGATCAGGCAGATTCCAGAGCCCAGCCAAGTGACAGTGGCCACGGGGCACCCATGCACAGAGCCGCCGGTGCCCTGCACTCCACGCCGGCACTGCCTCGCGCCGGACACTCACGAGCAGACCCGGGATTTCTGTCAGCTAAGGGGCGGCCGCAGCCAGGTGCCTGGCATCATTTCCAGACTACATCAGGCTAACCTGATCAGGGGCTTATTTCTTCTCCAAACCCACAAAATGAGTGTGTGTCAATCTAACAGCTCTGTGTACATTGTGTCTCATCTGTATTCAGCACATCACCAAAATGTGGAGAAGAAAATAGCCCCTGAAAATAAAAGTGTGAGAGATAGGAGGAGACACGAGCCATGAAAATAGCAAACAGCTCCCTGCCTGTAACTCTGACTTCCCAGCGCCTCTGTCACTCCCACACCCTCTGAGCTGCTGCATACGGCTCTTAGTGGGTTTGGACCATCAGTGTTCGGAAACATTAATATAATCTGCTCTGAGATGTGCACATATTATCCATATTGAGATGTAAAATAGGCAAGAAGCAGCATATTTCTGGTGATGTTTTTTCCTTTATGCATTTTAGCTCAGAACAATTTAATATAAAAACCCGCAGTGCTGGCCTCCAGTCGCTTACACTTTGCTATTATTTTTACTGTCTTGTCACAAGGGCTATAAAGGGCACCACATTGCACTCAACAGTGAAGAACCACAGAGCTCCTCCTTTATGTGATGGCAGAATGAGATGCATCATTCAAGGCAGGTGGAAGTCACACCTCTCCCACCCTTTCTCTGCAACCACAGGTTGGAGCAAGAAAACAATTTAGTAAAGATGGGACAATGAAGACGATCCAACACACAAGGATGAGGCTTCCCATCAAAAAGAGCTAATGTAGTTGTAATGCCAAGGATGAGGGATACAGCCCGGCAAAAGGAGCAGCCTGTTGCAGGAGTCTTAGATCTTGGTGGCAAGATCCCTGGCTGGTAGGACCCAAGATCCACATGACACTGGCGGGTAAGGTGGGCACTGCTATTCTCAAACTTCAGCATTGTAAAATCACGAGATTATCACCAAAAAATTAAATGAGTATTTTCCAGAGGCTGCGGTCATCAGGCGAAGCACGGTCCCACGGGGTGACTGCTGGCACCCGCTTCCTGTGCTGTGGGGAGAAGGGACCAGCCCCACTGTGGCCCTGCGGCCCCTAAAACCAGCAGAAGCAGCGGCCAAACAGAGTTCATCTTGCACATCTCTGGCGACTTTCTCAGAAACGTTAGTTTTGTGAACTCGTCTCGGGCTGCGAGGTTTGCAAGGAAGCGAAGATCCTTTGACAAGAAAAGATGTTAATGCCTCATTTGCATATTTTAGGAGGACGTTCCCTACGAAATCACATAAGCGCAACTTTCATACAGTCTCCAAATCCCCAGCTACTTCCAGCTGATGCAAATAAAATCTTGTTATTCAGCTTACGCCAGAAGACTCTGGTACCTCCCCCAAAATAGGAGGGTTATCTGAAGCCAGGAAGAGAAACTGGCAGGTCAAACTTCTCCTCATATCCTACAATTTCATGGTTTGATTTTTATCAAGAAGGAGTTTTAATATTACAAACAAACCAGCAACTGCCCTGCCAAAACCAGTGATACCAGAGTCCCTCCAGCTTGTGTGACAAGGGGATGGAGGCGGCGACGGTGCCGGGAAGCGACCGCTAATCCCGGTGCTGGAGAAGACCGGGGATGTGGCAAGGGGACTGTCTGTCCTGAGAGGACCTGCAGCTCCAGGGCCACCCTCACCCAGGGGCTATGTGAGTTCGGCAAAGGCTGGGTCCAGACATGAGTGCAGCTCTGCCCTTCCCTCCTCTCTCTGGCTGCTGGGGCCGGTCCAGGCTGGCATGCAGCGGAATTTTCCGGTCTGCAGTGAATATTTTCTACTCTGTCAACCTTTAACTATAATGACATTTGGCTGCAGTGCTAAAAGTACGATATTGAAAATCAATAAGTGGAAAGTGTTTGAAAGCCAATCTAAATCAAATATTATAATATAGTGAAGTTAATCATCTGAAATTAACCTTATAACTGCTTAAATCACTCTAATCTATAGAGAAAATCAATATAGGCATATCAAACCCTACTCCAAGCTGTGTCTGTTCAAGCTGACCATGCAAATGGAAAATAATAGCCAGTGGATGCTTATTGCTCCTTATTATATGTTAACACTTCACATGGGGCTGAGATGGTCAGACAAGGATTCCCTGGGAAGACTTGGCCACGAGAAGCCGGCAAAGGCTCCTGCTCTAAAGAGGCAGCGCAGCAGCAAACCCTCCAAGTCACTCTCAGGCAGTTGATTTCAGAGCACCAGTTGGAGCCGTGAGTGACTAACAGGCTGTTTCACGAGGAGAATTGATCATCCCTGGATGAAAAACAGCTGCTCAAGCACAGCACCCGGCACCAGTTCAGTCCCAGGCTACAGCCAAGGAGCCCCCAGCATCCTGCTGGTGATCAGACCCAGCTCTGGGCATCAGGCACACAGGTTCCCCACCAGCATCACCAGCACAGCACCCATAGCCAGCCACCCACCCAGCAGCAGCCCTAGGTGCCTGCACTGCACCGCACCGCGCGGGTGTCCTGGGCTGCGTCACAGCAGCAGCCACAAATGTAACCACCATGGACATGGCAATGATGCCTCCCAGGGAATTCACTCTGACTGAAGCTCCCCTGGCTGAATCCCCGTCACCTGGTGAGCAGCTCGGAAGCCTCACAGGAAGGGGCACAGAGTGGCCACCCTCCCTGTCTGTCGCATCTCCAAAGCGGCCATCAACAAAGCATTTGCCAGGAGGCTCTGGGATATGACAGTGATAAGTGCTTTGATAGCAGATAGAATCTATAAATAACAACAGCTTCTCTCAAAAATCTCATTTTAAAATAATGAAGACATTTTGTAAAGTGGCAAGTGTCTCAATTGTTGATAGTAAAAGCTGGGGGAGGCTCTTTTTGAAGTCTCGGGAACAGATGCAAGAAGTGAGATCTCAGCAGCAACCTGCACAGCCTCAGGAGCCCAGGATTAGTCAGAGCCAAGCAGAGTGATCACAGGCTTTCCCAGATGCTCCTCATGGGCCCCAGATTCAAAGATGAATGAAGGTTCATAAGCAGATACCATTGTCCAGGGACCGTGGCCACTCTGAACCAGTCCTGCCTGTGCTTGGAATGAAGAGCAGCTCTTGCCGCTCAAGTCCCCTCGCTTGTAGAACCTCCCCTTGCTTAACAGCTACCCCAAGGTCAAATTTTTTTCAACATCACAATGAAGGAAGAAAATAGTGCCAATTTTCTAGCTGCTAATCTGGCACGCGTAGGGTGGCTTTGCTTCTTCGTTTCAATCTCATAACATTTGTAAGAGCATTGCTGTAACCTCATCCCTGTCAGAGGGTGGGGACCTGCATGGCATCTCATGCCATCGCCCCTTCTGGGCTGCTGGCGAGGACAGGCAGCTGCATAAAGGCCAACGGGGACAGTTTGGGCAGGTCACTGTGACTCCAAGGGCAAGCAGGGCCCCGAGGCCCCAGCCTGTTCTGGAGGACACCGAGTCTCCCACTTGGGAGAGGCCTCAGAGGAGAGCACCCTTCACCTGGCCTGGCCAAACACGGGGCCGCCGGCTGCCTGTGCCCGGTGGCCTGGCAGTGCGGGCAGACAGACAGACATCCCGCAGCACCAGCACAGAGGTGCCACTGTGCCCACGCAGCCAGAAGCAACAGCAGCTCCCCCACTACTCTCAATTAGCCTTTTGCTCAGCACCTGTTTCTGAAGTTTTTCCTGCATTTCAGATGAAGATGTAAACGACACATTGCCAGAAAGAGGGAGAACAAGTACGAAACGAGGCAGGGGCTGTCCCAGAAGAGAACACGGCGGCCGGGAGGCTGGAAATGCTGTTTGAAGCAGCAGGTTGCCACGGAGTGATTAAGAACAGCCCTCTGATACAGGCAATGCGTTTTAATGAGTTCCCCACAGTAGATACGTTCCTTGGGTTCTCATGGAAATCCCTCACCCTCACCCCAAAGGGACACCAAGATGTGTAAAAAACACTTCGTTTTTTAATACTTTAAGCTGAAAGGGTTTTAAATAGCCGGGAGCTTTCTTAGTGCTTAAGAAACTCTTCATTTCTTTAGATTACAAGGAGGAGCTGCATTTTCAGAATCAATACTCAGAATTTACAAACAACTCTCCGAGTAAGGAGACTCAGCAGCAGGGCTCAGCTCTCCAGGGGAGAGCCAGCAGCAGCTGCTTTCTGTCCGAGCTGCAGCCAGGGCAGCCTCAGCCGTGACTGGCAGATCTGAGCTCTCCGCATCCCAGGAGTGTGGTATTTTGCATTATGATTTATTTTAGGTTCCGAGCTTCCTGAGGAAGGGACTGTATCTAATTCAGTGTGGGTAGAGTATGCAGTGGCCAGGATAGAAAGTCTCTGCCTTCTGAAGCCGTGAGCTCCTGCCACAGTGCAAAGAGTGCAGAAACAGTTATTAGAGTAATGGCAAAATATTAACACCTAGAGCTCTCGCAGTGTGAGCTGGGGGCAGGGGAGTGCTGCGCTAGCAAGAAGGGGTGCCACAGTGGGGGAAGGGGTTTGCTGCCATGGCCCTGAGCCTCAGCATCTCCTTCACAGACCCTCAGAAAGCAGAGCTGGTGCTGCGGTGAGCTCCTCCGCATCACCCACAGCAGCCCCAGTGCCTCCCAGTGACAGGTTAGGCTGGGCAGCCTTTCCTCCACCTCCACCCAGCTGGTCCCTCCCAGCACACCCCAGTGCATCAAGAGACAATGCAGAGATGAACTGGGCGTGTTAGCAATTACACAATTGTAAAACAGAAGGCAGGCTTTTGCCCAATGTCACTAAAACCATTTACAGCCTATTGGAGGGGACAGTTGTCCCATTAAGAAACCAAAAGACATTCTGGCTTTCTTCAGCCTCAGGGCTTGGAAGCATGAAGCATTTACTGCCTAATTAAATTTTAATATACTGGCAGAGTACAGCTCTTCTTGTGAATCTGTATTGGACAGCGTGCCAGATTGTGCAGACAAAGAGCAGGCTCAAGCTGCCTGCGGCCAGCGGCACCTGCTCCCAGCTGGGGTGGCAGGTCCCTGGCACAGCATTGCTGGGAGCACAGCGGCCACGGCATCAGCTCCCCGGAGTTACCATTTGCTTCCACACACGGGTGCACCACCCAGGGAGTTTGAGTCTCTCCACAGCAAAAGTGCAATTGGGAAACAAGACACAAGACGACCATGACTCTGGAGGCACGGTGAAGGGACAATACTTTCCTGAGGGGATCTGAAGGACAGTGATGGAGCCAGGGACCTGGCCGATGTTTGCAGGGCACTAGTCTACCTTGTGCACACACATGCAGTAGTTTTGCATTTGAGTTTGAGGGCTGACCCCGCTCCAGGGAAAAGTTCACACCTTGCACCATCTCACAGCACCCTGGGCACACGCTGGGAAGTTGGTCTCTTCATGCTCCCTTTATGCACCCAGCAGCATCTGCTGTGCAGCATGTGGCTTCCCTCCACCCATGACCCACAGAGCAGGGTGGTCTCTTGCCTGCCCTTGCTTTGCCAGGCAAGAGCTCTGCACTGGGCTGAGCCTTCTTAAAAAAACTGCTTCTGCCTCTCCTGTTTTCTGCTCTGCTGCTCCAGACACCAGGGTACAAATGGAGAACCCAGCAGGTGAGCCCACTGCTCCTGGATGCCCCTTGTTATTCTGCCACAACCTCAGCCGTTGTCCGAATGCCCTTGACTCCCTGTGACGTGACGGGGACCAGAAGCCAAGCGTCAGCCCAGCCTGGAAGCAGCCCCTGCACAGACAGGCCACGGCAAAGGGCTGGGACCACCTGCGCGGTGCTGAAGGTGCCAAACGGCACGGGGGTCCCCAGACATTACTTCCTTGATAAACAAATGCCTAAAAAGCACCCTGGTGAGAGAAGTCACTGACAGACGGCCAAGAGCAGAGACAGGCCCTGGTGCTAAGAACACTATGATTTTTAAATGGGTGACTCATGTGTTTTCACTCTGCCACCGCTCTCCCACCGTGAAGCTGCCTGCAAGAAATGTTCACACAAGCTTCCAGAGCACTGTGCTGAAATAAGGTGCTGTCAAAACAGCATATATTTGTGCAGCTGCCACATGGAGTTGTTATTATTGTATTTTTCTTTAATAGAGAGACAAGTGTGCTCAGGCGCACAGACTGGTAGCGATCATCTGTGGCGGTGCTGGGAAGCGAGAGGCAGCTGGGAGAGTGCGATGGCCCAGGGCTCCCACAGGCACTAGGCAGAAACAAAGGGCTCAGTTTCAGGTCTACAGCAGAATAAGCCAGAACCTTCCTGTTGGCCAGGCCACGGGTCCAGATGCCTTTGGAAGTGCCCTGACTCTGGCGGGCACACCGTGGAGGAGTTAGAGACACGCCAGCCCCATTCCCAAACTCCAGACACCGTTTCCTCTCAACACAACCACGCGTCCCTCCCTCCTCCCAGCGCGCTGGGGACTCTGCAGGTGCAGCCACCGGCCCCAGAGCTTGGGCTCGACGCAGGAGAACATCAGCTCCATACAAAGGGATCAACCAAACATCCAGCTCCAGAAAAATCCCTGCTGGGAACGCTGGAGGGTGAAACAGCCACTGCTCGCTGCCTGACGTGCCACACACACGCGCAGATGTTTACACACACACCCTGTACACGTAAACACTGTTCATAGCTGCCTGCACACAAAGCAAAACACCAAGCAATCGAGTAACTGTAACACTCAGTTTCAGACCAGCCACGGAACAGCCGGTGTTTGATCAATATTTTCCACAACAGCCACTTCCATGTGATAAATACACTTATGGGGGAGAGGAACAAATTAACCTTCTGGTGCAGATGGCAGCCACTGCCTGGGAAAAAAGATGGCTCAATTCAGCAGGGAAGCAAGGGGAGGGCCCTGGCCAGGATTCCTGCAAAACTGACCATACAAGAGAGCATCTATGAAGCCTTGATAAAAATCAGCCCCAGTGGTGCCCACCCACCTACGCACCAAGTAGCTGAAACCACAAGTGCCACCTGCGTATCCTGAGAGCAGCGGGAGGAGACTCTCCCACAGGGACCAGGAGCAGCTGAACCAGTAGATAATATATATACTTGGGGCAGCTGATAGATGAAGACAACAGAGGAATCGTGGTGCAGCACCATGCACGTGGGAAGATAAAAGGCATCTCAAAAAGTGCTTCCCAGCATCAATCCTTCTGCTGGTGACAAATGGTTGGAGTCAGGGTAATTCAGCAGCTGCCTGGATCACTGATTACATCAGAGATTTCTCACCCACAAGGAGAGCGGATGCAAATGGCAGTGAGTGGAGACCTGCCAAAGGGTACAAGTGTGAGAGGCACCAAGCTCAGGAGCAGCGCAGCCCCAGGAACACCCCCAATGAGGATGCAGAAGACTGGAAAAATGAAAAGACAACTGCCTTTGTAAGGAGAGGAAAGGCCGACAGACCCAGCACACAGTGAGCCCCTACCATGGGCTGGCTGGCTGTAACCTGGGCCTTAGGACTGGAGAAGGAAAGACAGACTTCCCAAGCAGGAAAAAAAAAAGTTAAAAGCAGGAGAAAAAGATCAGAAACCACACAGGGATGAAGACATCCATTTCTTTCTGACTATGTATCTCTCACCACTCAGGTTATTTTTACTCTTCTCCCAGCTGCAAACATGGCGTGAAAATAAGCTTTTATTTCACTGCTCGGTAAACCATCACAAACTTCAAATTGTATCTGAAAGTAACCTTGTGCTGCATCAGCCTCAGCATCAAGGGCACGGCAAACAGGATTCAGCATCAGACCCTGGTCTGTAAACGGTCCAGGGGCTCCGTTTTCCTTCTGAACTCTGTCACTGCCATGTTGCGTGGCTTTATGTTCTGTCACTCTCACTGTGGAGACAGCAACATGGGATGCTCAGGGGCCAGGTCCTGTGCAACACCTCCCTGTCTGGTTGGGCTTTTTTTCTGCAAGATCTAAGCAGATTGTGGCTTCTGGAATGAGTGACAAATGGAGCTGGGCGCTCACACCCCGAACATGCCTCTGCTGCTAGCAAAGCTCAGTCTCAGGTGCTCCACGGGATGTCCAGAGCTGTGTTCATGGTGGGAGAGGCCACCAGCCCTGCAGAGCAAGGACCCTCAGTACCTCCACCCGCACAGGCAGAGGACAAACCTGGCTCCAGGCGGCCCCAAGGAAGGGTCTCGCCGCTGGACTGGCCAGGACGGCACGCTGTGCAGCTCTCTTCTGCCCCACCACACCGGGGCTCCTGACCTGCAAAGTCTAAAAACCTGCTCTGAAAAAGACAATTAAGAAAAGAAATAGAGCACAGAATCACAGAATTGTTGAGGCTGGAATAGACCTCCAAGATCATCAAGTCCAGCCTATAACCCAACACAACACCACCTAGCTAGACCACCTAGCACACCTGACCTAGTAATGGTGAGCTGCAAGGAAAAGAGGTCAAAAAATTCTGTTGAAAGAAGATGAAAGCCTGTTAGTTTTCTGATTTCCTGCCGAAACACATACACAGGGCGCGATTTTGCTGGAAATTCATTAATTTTCCACATATTCCCAGGAAGTTAATTTATCAACTAGTAACTGCATAAATAGAACAGGCAAAAATGCTGAAAGTAGATTAAACACTGATGTAAGTATATATTGATTTGAACATTCCTGTGCCTTTGCTTGTGACACATCAATAAAATTAAATAATATCTTAATAAAATGTCTTGGTAATTATGTCTTTTCCCTTGGGTAAGTGTGCCCTCCAGCAATGTAATTAAAACCAAAATTATATTAACCCTCCAGTGGCCATTTGACAAAAAATTAAGAGTCTAGAGAGTTCTCTGAGCTCTCATGCCCAGCCAGACTATGCTCAGTGCACTCGATGTCGCTTTCGTGCACCCCTGCACACCCCTCCTCCCTTCAGATGGTGCTTGAAGAAAGATTGTCCTCATCCACATTCAAAAGCCAGGAAAGTCAGGTGACTGCTCTACTGAGAAAACACCAGTGGCTGGAAGGTTCGCTCCTCTGGTGCTGGGAGGACGTGCCTAAGCCCTGCTCCCGTGCACGGGCACTCCCGTGGCACCGGAGCAGTGACAGGGCAGAGACAGGCCCCGGGCACCTTGCCAGTCCATCAGCCACGGGCACAGTGCTCCAGAGAGACCTCTACTTCAGGCCACAAGATGACTTCTCCTCCATAGCAAACCTTATGGTTCCCCCAAGACTTCAGGGCTAACAGCGCTGACTGGAGTCACGCCCGGGGGCCACCCTGCGCTAGCACAGCACTGGTCCCTCCCAACAGAAAATCAGTTTGCAATCAGACAGGCAGGTCAGATGGGATGGAAATGAGCATTTACCAAGAGATATCAGAGTCATTTTAAATTTCTGACGACTTAAATAAAACATAGTCCAATGACAGGTCTTACTGGCTGTGCAGCGAAGAGACAAGGAGCCAGGCTTCCCCCAGGTCCTGTGTGTCCCACAGAGACCCAAGCACAGCCCAAGGATACCAGGGTGGCTCCCAAGCAGCACCTAAGGCAGCCACTGTTTTTGTAACTGCTTCTTGCCTACAGGAAATTGTTCCGTTCTGTGGTTGCACTGCTTCTGAAGGGTGGCTGGGCCGTTGCTGTCCTCACTTACAATTTCCTGTCAATACCAGCAACAAAGTGCCAGAGACCAAGGCACTGCATCTGTCTCTTTCTGCAGGATTTTGGTCATGCTTCAAATCCTGGCCTCCAGCACCTTATTCTTCACAAACCGTTCTTGTTTCCAACTGAACAGCCTCCCCTGGTTCCCTCTGCTCTGCCAACACCAGTGCAAAAGCCTCTCTGCCTCCTGCTGCCATGCCCATCACCTGTTCCCTCCACGACGCAGGGCCACAGCCAGACACGGTCTCATGGGTCAGGATTTGGGGTGAATGGTGCACGAGCCCTCTGGGGCAGGGCTCTGCCTGGTCCCTCCTACAGTGGCGGCCTGGCAGAGACAGGCAGCCCGTGCACAGAGACCCGCTGCCCCTCTGCAGTGCAAACAAGCAGAAGTTTGCAGCTGAAGACCAGGTGCAGGGACATGGCGCTTGCCACCACTCACAGGAATCCTCCCTCCATTCCCAAACTGCCAGCTGGGCTGGCCCATCCCATGCAGGCAGCGAGCACATGCCTGGAACCCAGCAGAATTCCCCTTCCTCGTACCAGCACGGGGGCACTTGCCACAGCTCTGACCAACGAGCAGCTGTTCAGAAACATCACCGAGAAACTTTATAATTCACACAGGCACTCAGAGTGTGTAAGAGCCCGTCATTAACACCTGCAGTGGCAAAGTCACTTCCCCTTTGGCAGCGAGGAATGGCCGCTCTCCTGCTGATGGAAACACTGACAATATGACCTTTCAGGAATCACAGAGTAATCTGTTTGCTCTGACTCTGCTGTGTCACACTGTCAGCTTGTCACCAAAACTTGCCACTCACACAACCTATTAGTTGTCCAATTTGTCTTTCTGTCCTGGACCTTGATGCTCAGCCCAGTGACTCTGTGCATTTGTAATACTCTTGTTAGTTAATAAAGCACCACTTCAGAATTTTCAGGGTTGAGAAGTCATCTGTGTCACAGCACATCTTCCTGCTCAGCAACCAGCATGTCCCACCATGCTCTGGCACCTTGCCAGAGCTGCCCCACCGGACTGGAATGCATCAGCCACAGCTTGGAAGGGGCTGCTGTGAAAAAAAACCTCTTCCAGGCTGTTCAAGAGACCTGCTGAGGCTGGACACAAAGGCAACTTCTCTGCTTGGGCCAGAATTGGGCACCATCTCCACCACCTCCAGGGCAAAGCAGATCCCAGCCTGGCTTTTGTATCTTTTGCTTCATTTCCGAGCTGCAAAGAGAGAGGTTTGCAGGGAAGTCCTGCCGGTTGCAGGGATGGATGGAGGTAGTGGGGACATGGATCAGCTCCAGTGACAGCTTCAGCAGGGGAAGAGGCGTTGTGCAAACAGCGACTTGGAGGGTGTGTTATGTCTAATCAGAGGTTTCTCCTCCTAACCTGATGCGTGATGGAGGGTGAAGGTGGTGTTTGTGTCACAGATGCATCTGTGTCCCAGATACCACATCTAGGACCTCTGTGTAGCTTCATGAGGTGCTAGGCCCGTAACTCCCAGGACTGGAAGGTAGAACCTTCCCCCACCCCCACGAGATGATCACAGCTCCAGATCTAAGCTGAACCCAACAGAGCAAAGCCTTTATGTCTTGGCTGGTACCACACAGCATGCCTTGAGAGGTGACTGTACCTTGTGCTGTGCTTTTGCAGGTGTTTTCATCTGAAGGTCTCGCAGAACGGTGCAGCCATTCATTAATAAAGAACCTCCTGGCACCATCAGCTAATGAGAGAAGGAAGCCAGATGAAAAAGCTATTCCTGAAAACCTAGATCAATGCAGAATTCACAGCAAAGTTTTCTTCCTGTTTATTAGGGCTGGAACTAAAACAATCTGGCCAACTACTGTGCTACTTTGCATATCTAATAAACATATATTTGTCTATTCAGGTACAATTACAAAATGAACCCTTAGTCACATAGCGGAGAGCCTGGAGTCTCTGCTTGCTTAACTTCTCATTGAAATCCTTGCAATGCTGTGTGCTCTACTTTATCAGGCATTTAAGCACCACAGTTAAAACCTCAGTATGACATTTTACACCTGACTTAACCAGCACTAGATTATCAGTTGTAGGCCCGAGAGTGCATTTTTTACAACTTGCTTTTCTCTGAACTTGCATTAAAGGGCCCTGGAAACCCACAGGGACTGAGAAGCCTCAAGACAGTAGCAATGTAACCTTACAGCTCTTGGTGTGCTGGTACAGACCATTAGCTGCAGATGTCCTTCTGAAGATCAAGAGCACTTCAAAGCCTCCTAAATTCCTTCCTAAGCTCCAGAGACTTGGAACATTTGCACGGCTTACACCAGCTGACCTTGATTCATACAGCAGCACTCCAATTGAGACCAAGACTTCTCCTGAAAGTAGTTTAAATGTCTCCCATTCTCTGCCATGAAATAATCAGTAGACCTCAGAACACCCAGATGCAAGCACTGGGATGATCCCCAGCTCCAGCCACCCTTCCTCCTGCACACCCACAGACCCTCCAGCCTGTGCCCTGCACACGCCCAGAGAAGGTCTCAGCAAGGATCACAGCACCCCTTCAACACTTACGTGCCACAGGATGGGCTGTAGGCCACAGAGGAACAGGGGATGCCCTACATGTCACCAGGAAGCAGCACAGGCCAAGAATCAAGATACGGGGTCCAGAAATTTGAGGGCAGTAACATAACAGTCAAAGAAACAACCCAGTTGCTCTACTGATTTATCTCCCAGTGGGGAAATGACATTTTATGTCTGCACTGAAACACTTTTCCAGACAAAACAGATTCATCCCACCCTCAACCTACTGGATGACAAGGTTTTCCCTAAGAGGAAAGCAGCAAAGTTGAATGTCCAGAGTTGCTGTTTGTTCTGCTATGAAAGCCTGAAAATGAATTTATTTGGTAAGAATTTTGTGTGCACTGAATGATTTGATTTTTTTTTAAACATTACAGACTAGAAAATGTCACAATTTGTCGGGCCAATGATCTTTCCCTGGAAAGGCAGGAGAGGCACAAGCACATTTTGTGTGCCACAACACCGCACTGTAATGAAGGGATTCTCCCCTACCACCAGCACATTAAGGCAGAGAAGACAGTATGACAGGCAAAGTCATGTGTCACAGTTTAATGCCCCCAGGGCTCTTGCAGGTTGTCTTTACAGTAAACCTGGGGGACACTCCCCATTCACTCTGTAAGAAGCAGCTGAGACATTTCTGTTCTTCCTGGCATTCCCGGAACCAGGCAGCAACTTAGGTTAGTATTTGTGAGTTCAAAAGAAACACTGGAAATCACCACTTTGAGGAATATCATTAGCTAATTTGCAAATATGCCAGTGAGTGACAAGTGCTTTGGAATTTGAGGATCACTAATGGTTCCATTTGTCAGTGCTTATTATTATAACATTTGTAGCAAAATAATTCAAATTAAGGTATTTTAAATGCTTCATGAAAGAAAAAACAGTCCCATTGCATCTTCACTGTCAAAGGTCCCAGGGTACTGACTTTCTCCAGGGAGGCAGATACTCAATACATGCCTGTGAACTTGGAAGGACAGGAATCCCTGGCACACCAAGCTCGTGCTACACCTTTCCAATGTGGATCTCCTGAGTTACTGGAGTGGCAAGAAGGCTAATTTATTCCGTTGTTTTTAAGCAAATTAACGACCCATTGTGCAAACAGGACAGTCCAAAATCGGAGAAGCTAACACCAGAGCAGTAACAGAGAGCAGACGGCTTGAGCAGCACAAGCAGCACAACAGCATTCTGCTTCAAAGGTGGAAAACCAGCATAAAGAGCAATGAGTTTTCATGCCCTGGCAGCTCCTGCCAGTTACAAGTTCATAGAAGGGCATCGATCTAACAGGAGTTTGCTCAGTGTCAGGTGTGATGGTGCTATATGGGAAATTGATTTCTTCTCTAGTACATTCTCCTCCAATGGACGCTAGCTCTCTCCATGGTGATGGGATGTCCTGATCAGTTTAACAAGCTGCCGATGGGATTGTGCAGAATCATTTCATCGGCTCTCAGTAGCTGTGTGAAATGGCATTGGCCAGAAACACAAGTCTGCATGGACCTAACGGAAAAGGCAGTGAGAGCGGAGCCCTAAAGCCTTATGCTAAACAGGAAAGAGACACACAGAGTCTGAACATCTTCAGTATGTCAGAGTGGAAAAGTCCAGCTTCTGCAGAAGGGCATCCCTGCAGCAGCCAGGCTTTCCAGGACAGGGATGGATTTTTGGCAGCACACATAACAAACTAATAGCAACACACCAGTGAGCAACCACTGCTGCAGCAGCTCTGGCAGTCTGGTCAGCCCACCTGCATCCAACATTGTGCTCCCTCCCACAAAGACGTGTCTGCACCACAACACACACCAAGGAAAAACAAAGGAAGGTTGCTCCTTGACCTTCACTACTGTCACGAACCTAAAGAAAAGAAAAAATAGAGCTCAGGCCCTAGTAGTGAAGGGTGAACAGCTCACCTAACTTCATTAAAAAACCAGCAACATTAGTTATTTCAGCGTTCCAGGGCAGGCAAAAGATAGATGAAAGGAATAAGGTACGGCTGGGAACATCAATAAATTACTGCAGCCTCTAACTGGCTGCAGCATTCAATAGTTTGAAATGTTTTCTGGTGCCTTAGGCAAGCAGAAGATTTGCAGAAATGCTGAGTCCATTGCCCATGATGTATCATTGTCACTCATCAGCTGCTAAGTTGCATTTCCTCTGCCTTTCCATGCACTGTGCATAACTCCAAGTGGCTATAGCACTGAATTAGAGCGGTGATATCTCCAGGCCAGCACCTGCTGCCTGGTCATCAGGTGTCAGGACAGTCCCACTGCTGCTATTCAGAGATGGGGTTGAAAGCAACAAAGACCTGGGTGCAAAGAAAGGGATGCATTTCAATTAAGGAGTCGCTGACTACCCTGAAAGAATTGGACATCTTCATGGGTGAGGTGACCTTCCTGTTCACATGCAGACCTCCTCAACCTGCCAGGGGACAAAAGGGACCCTGCTTCCCATGAAGACTCACATGTCCCTAGACAATGATGCGCCTCACAGCCATGGCCCCCCTCCTCTGCAGCTGCATGGGAAAGCAGAGCTTAAGGCTCATTACTAATGAACACCAGCTACTGAGTCACAGATTGCACTTCTATGACTTGATTTGCCAAGCTCAGCAGCCCCTTGAGCAGTTTAGTGGTGCCTTACATGAGGGTAGCAGGGTCATACTGTGGCCAGTGCCAGCAGCAGCTTCCAGGTGCTCCAAGCGGCACCTTCTGTGCAGGGGACGCTATCTTCTGTCCAGTGCAGCACCCCCAGCAGCACCTGACACCAGGGGACGAGGCATCAGGGAGCAATGCTGGCCTGTCCCCAGGTCCTCCCTCTGGAGCAGGGTGAGTGGCGGAGCAGGGATGGAAGGATAGGCTCGAGAGGAAGACCTGCCCCATGGCACGTTATAAACAGAGTGTGCTGAGGGCAGGACAGCTGAGCCCTTGCAGCAGGGCCCAGAGGGACTTGGGTCCTCACTGTCCTGCAGTGCCAAAATGGGGCTTATTTTTCTGGGGAAGAACTCTGCCTCCATTTGTATGCAAAAAGCCCATGGAAACCCCACACGTGGGGAGAATGGTTTATGGAGGACTTGGTCTGGCCCCAGAAGGCATACAGGATGGGACAGGCCTGTGATCCTGCTCATACGGAAAGCTCTCTAAACATACCTGCAGCAGCCCAGGCACAACCTGATCCGATTGAAAGCTACTTTGGCTGGCCTGATCCCAGTCAGTGCCATGTGTCTGTACAGATGATTCTCACAAATGTAGTAGACTACTCCATGTGGCTTTTCTGTGGAAAGTATTTAATAAACTCTGGAATATGAATCCCTATCAAGGACCCTGAACATTAATTTTAGTCACAGTTGGCCACACTGTACCGGGCTATAAACACCTCTCCAGTTTCAATTAACATTTCTCTATCTCCTGTCTCACTGTATATTATATTTAATTTAAGAGGATTGGTAAAGATAGTTTTCACACTTCACAGGAAAGCATAATGAAATAATTATACCTGCACCTACAAAAAGCATGAGGATATTGCATAAAGAACTTTAAAGTCATCTGAAGCAAAAACTTCTCCAGGAGACCTGGAGCAGCTGGACCTGCTGCCACTGGGCCATGCAGAGCTCCCTCTGTCAGCAGTTGTCTTTGGTGTTTCAGCAGAGAGCAGCAGGACAGATTTGAAGCAAGGTTCCCAAACCTATGCATTGGTTTTATTTGCAGAGCAGCTTTTGCAAAACAGAAAAGGTTTGGAGAGAATTAAACCAGAAAGCCTTCTCCAGACGCACATCAGACATTTCCAACCCATAATCAAGGCACAGTGGACCAAACACCGACCAGCTGGCTTCCAAACACCACCTGGCCAGGGCATGTTAGGGAGGGGAGGGGAGACTGAGCCTAGTCCCAAGTAAAACCTCCATGCAGAGAATGCAGGAGCCTCAGCAACCACCACTGCAATCCACCGCCCTGCTCTGCCACACACAGCTGCTGGCTCCTCCAGACAGACCCTGAGCTGCCAACGCCAAGCCTCCGGGCCTTTGTCTTAGCCCCCTAAATCAAGCTATCATTTCACCTTGCCCTCAGCCCTGCAGTGTATCTCAGTGCTGTACAACCACAGCTGGCTTTGGTCTGCAGTTCTCCTAAGCTTTCTCCTCCTTGTTTCTGATGTAACAAACACCTGCAGAAAGAACAGGCTTTTCCCACAGCAGACTCAGAGAAAAATATATTGTTTGTCCTCATCTGTAACCTCATTGATAAGAAACCAGCAGCCCAGTTTCTCAAAATCAGAAATTTAATACTGTAAAGGACAGAAGACAACCAAGTGTCATCCTTTGTGTAATAATCTTTCCTGTATTTCAAGACTGTCAGGTTTCCCCCATAACCTCATTGTCCCACTTCAGATCAAGGAGATTCAATGCCTTCTGCCTTCCCCTGTGAGCCACGCCTTTTGGATCTCAGCATCTCTTGAAATTCTCCTGTGCTTCATTTATCTATATTTTTCTTAGGACAAATGTATATTTTGTTATTTTTGAAAAAAATAAGATATTTTTACTCCCTGACAGGGGGAACAATTACACCTAGGCCCATACAGGCAACACTCATGTTAATGCATCCTAAAACGTTAACACTTTGCTTTTTGGCAACAGCAGGGCATTATCACACCCACATCCTTTCCTGTAAAAATGTTGCCTTGCCAGATATTTCATATATTAAAAGCAGGAATACACGTGTGTGTATGTACACATTTCTGCTTTTGATTCCTCCTTCCTGTGTACAATGTGGACTTTTCTGTATTGACTTTCTGCTGGTGTGGGCCCCTTTTCTGATTCTAATTGTGCCCTGGGGACTGTTTAGACTCTCACCTCTGACACAGGGCAGAGTTACAAGTACAAGAGCTCTGCCCTCAACCACATGAGCATTTGATAGACTCCCCAGTTTCCTACATTAAACAAACCAAATTTCCAATGATTTGCGTTTCTCATCTCCACTTGTGTGAAGCCGCCCACCCAGCAGAGCAGAAGCAGCAGCATCTTTGTGGGAGCACAGCTTTATTTCGGTGCCATGCAGCCAAGTGCCGTGGGAAATTCTACAACCGAAGGGAGATGGAGGATGGCCCCACACAGCACCTCAATAACAGCTTCCATCAGCCTCCTGCCTTTAACTCCCCACCCATTTGCTGCTGTGGTTTTTAGCACCTCTGAAACACTCCTTGGCTGAAGCTGGACCAAGCCATACTGGGAAGGGCTCTGTCCCACCTGGGTGATAAGGCAGGGGCAGGGTGCACTCCAGCATGCACAGCCCTGCCAGGGATGCTCCACATCCAGGCAGTTACACTGGGGCTTTTGTCCCAGCAGGAATCGGGCTCATGAACACTTCTGCAGAGCTGAAGGATCAAAGAGCCAAAAATTGTCACCGTGTCCTTTGTTTCTGCCACCACTAAGTCATATTTCCCCTTGCGAAGGTGGCAGTGGACATACATTACATGCATCATCACTGCAGCTATTTTTACTGCGCAAAAATTAGCCCAGCAGGAATTCAACTCCATTAAACGCCATTATTCTGAGAAGGGAAACTCAGTGCTGACTTCAGAGAACAGCAGCCACAAAACCTTCAGAAAGGCTCAGAAAGGATAGAAAAGGAAACAGCTGCTGGGAAGGGGTGGGAGGACCCCAGGCACCTCAGGCAAGCTGCCCCAGCACCTCTGCCTTGGAGCGCAGTGCTTGGTGGGGCTGCACTGCTCCTGCTCAAGCCCCACACCACTCTCCACCCACTGCCAGCCTCCCAATGGCTTGGAGGTGACCTGTGGGTCTGAGCTGCCCGCATTAACAAGTCTGTAGGGGCATCAGAGGCCAGTGCCCAGGATGCCAGCCCAGGCAGCAGCACCAGCATCTGGGGTACCCCAAGCTCCTCCAGCAGCTATTTGGCTAAGGGACAGCCCACTCTGTCCCTCCTGCATAGAGCCCAACCACCAGAAGCCTCAACACCTTGGACAAACCTTCCTCCAGTGCCTGATGCCATCCCCGCCCTGGGCACCAGCAGCAGCATGCTAGATCCAAAACAAGGAGGACGGCAGCTCCAGCAGCAGGGCCACTGGTGCAAGGGCCAGCTCCATGGAGGAGCAGGTGCCAGGAACACTTCTGGCCTCATCCCTCCCACAGAAAGCGGGAGCACAGCAGAGGCACAAAAGGTTCTCAACAATCAAATTGCACTCTGGCACTCTGCAGCACCGCACAAATGGTAATAATTTGAACCTGAGGCACTGGCAGGACAAAGTCATAAGAAGGGCACTCAGCCACAGCATTTTTTTGGACACACTTGACTTTGCTGGACTCATACTATACTTCTGACTTCCTCCTCCAACAAAAACCTCAAAGAAGTGTAATTCCTTACTCTGGTGTTTACAGTTTCTCATTTAGCATCACTATGAATTTCCCAATTAAAACACAGGATCCTGATTGGATTTCCACTCTGCTGCTTGACAGACTTTACTGTTCTCCTTAAAAACCAGCTTCAGAGTTAGATAATGAGTACTAACTATATGCTGTCACCTAGGAGACAAGGGGGATTCCCAAAACTCAGTGCCGGAAAATGTGGTAATCCACAACTAATTAAGAAAAAAGAATCAGACAAGACCTGTGTGTTTGTAATTGTGCTATCAGCCCATCACAGAAAAGGAGATGGCCTCTCGACAACAGCCAAGCATGAGGATTAGAGCCTAACGCACAAGAGGCTACTCTGGGCACTCCACAAAACACTGTTCACCAGGCAGAACTGCCAGAGGTGATAGAGATCATTAGAGGAGAGACAGATTACACCCATCCTCCCTGGGACGCTTCCACCCCTACACATTTCTGCTGATTAGAAGCAAAAGGCTCAGAGGCAAAGGGCCTGGGAGCACAGCTGGTCCATACGTCCAGCCCCGGCCAACAGCACCACTGTGCCAGCACAGCTCCAACCAGCACAGTGGAGACATTCACACTGCTCCTCCCACGAGGTGCAACGGCAAATGCCTGCAAGTCTTGGGCAAGATCTATCGCTTGGAGGCCCGGAGCAGCTCAGAGCACATGTGCTAGAGAGATAAAATAATATTTTCCTGGTTAGCTCCAGCTCTTTATTGAATAAAGTTTAAAATCTTCACCCCGACTCGATCCATCTGTGCAGGTGTCATCGTACTTTCCCATTTTTAGTTTGGAGAGGAAGAAAATGCAGGGTGAGCAGATAAAGCAGTTGCCTGATTTGAATTTCACTTCTACCTCATAACTCTTTGCAGAGGTCAAGGAAAAAGTGACAGGTGGAAAAATGTATCTTGCAATTGCCAACAGTAGGTTTAAGAAGATTCATTTCCGAAGCGTGTTACCACAGACACTGAGAGGAGAGAAGCAGGGCTCACCGGCTGGGTTGACAGCACAGGCTGCCAGGAGGGGAGCGGGAGGCTCTGCAGTCCTATCGCCAGGCTGAAAACGCTCCACTTTAAGCCTTCTTTAACATTATGGAGAAAGTTCCATTTTGTTGTCCAAGCAGAGCATCCCAGGGAGCAGTATCCAAGGCAAAACACTTCCCTGCAGCAGTCCCGGGCCCCCATGCTGCCACTACAGCCGGTCTGTGCAGAGCTGCGCTGGGACCTGCTCTCTCCTTTGGAGTGCCCAGGCTGGAGGGGCCAGGAAGCAGAGCTGTGCCACAGGGATGCTCCAGGAGCACTCCCCATGCTGCCTAGCACCCAGGTGATATTCCTTTTCTGTGTGAACAGAGCAGTAGTTCACAGTTCAAGTTCCTGGAAACTGAAAATAAACTTGAATTTGCTTGTCATCCATCTCAGATTTAGCAAGCTCAGAAGTTTTAATTTCAGTAATTAGATAGACTTCCTCCCTGCACAGAACTGTGGGCTGCGTATATTAATAGAACTTCCTCAAAACAAATGAGAAGTCACTGAAAGCATCACAAAAGGAACACATCAGCAACCCATTGTTCCCCCAAGATTTAGGGTTTAACTGTGCAAACACATCCTGGTTGCTCTGTAATCACAATCTCTAAATCACACTTGCAAGGGGAGGAAGCATAGGGAGCCAGCCTGCACTGCCATCCCAGGAGCACGCTGCCAGTCCTTCAGAAATTTCAAGGAGGACACAGCAGGCTGACCTCCTGTGCAGATCTGTGGGAGGAAATCCCAAGGGACTGTGCCTCACGAGAGCCAGGCAGCACTCCCAGACTCCTCTGAGAGAGGAAAGACACAGGAAAGGACCTGGTTTGCCAGGCCTGCAGAACAGCCAGGGCAGATTCTCACAGGCCCTAGCTCTGCCCCAGCACCCTGGAGCCAATACACTGTCATTTCCCCTCCAGACCTGACTCAGACCGTTTCCTGCAGCAGATAGAGCAGGAGGCTCTCAAGCCACTGTGTCATCTGTCTGCTGAGCAGGCAGATACACCCTTCGGGCATGGGGAGACAAGGAGGGAGCACGTCACTGAGGACATGGGGTTAGTGTGTCCCAGAAACTAAATGGAGACACCCTGACCCTTAGAAGAGCAATGCCACCGCTGGGGCTGTGATGCTGGAGAGATGTTGGGGAGGGCCATGCTAGTGGTGCTTGCACACATCAGATGCTGCATCCCCACAGGGCTCCTCACAGCCACAAGTGCCTGCTGGTCCCATCCTCCCCTGGTCTAGTGTAGCTTGGGGCCACACGGGCTCTCGGAAAGTGAGTGCATCTCCGTGGTCAGCTGTCTGCTGGAAGCTGTTACCAGCAGCAGCTTCCTCCTGTCTTCTGGACACAGACAATTTTCCCATCGGCTGCAATAGGTTTGAACTGCAGCTCAGCACAGATATCTTGTACTCAGCATAAGGACAGAATTCCTTTCACATATTTCAGTGCTACCAACCTGCTTATGCAGTCCCATCACCAGCACATCCCAGAGCCTCACTAGGGTATAGAAATAGCAATCACAAGGTCTTGTACTTTGCTTTCCTCTTGTACAGAGCCTCTCCAGACTGCACGTGTACACACATATATCCTGCGGGGGGGAAATGGTGTCAAGGATGTTTAGCATCTACCTCTGAGTGCAGCACTGACTCCAGCCCAGTGACAGCTCCGGCCCCAGCACACAGCAGAGTCCCATTGTCTGCATTAGTGCCACTGTTCACATGACGATGCAGCTCGTGAGCTGTCAGCGTTCCAGGGCCACTGCCACTGCTGTCTGAGAGCATCAGAAGCAAGGAGCTGCCCAGATGAGTGGCTCCACCAGAAGGGACAGGCCCTTCACCCCTGGCCACCTGCCACCCCCGGTGCCATCGCACCCTTTGAGGTTTTCCATTTGCTCTTGGACACATCACAGTGTTGTTCAGTCCTTTCCTGGTGGCACACACCTGCATAGCTACGCCTCTCCCCAAGCCTGTTTTAGCCCAAAGCAGGCACTCTGACGGCAAATGTGTCTGCAGACAGGTCAGGCCTTCCCAGCTCTTGCAGAGCTGTAACAGCACACAGATGCACACACCAGGCATCACTCCATCAGCGGGCAGCAGCCTCTCCAGAACAGCTCAGGAAAGCCTCATCCCACCTCACTTCAGGCTCTTCCCCAAACCTCTCGTAGTCCCATCCTTGTGCGGTGCATGTGCTGCCAGCGTCATCCATCCACACACAGACACACTGGCCACCTGAGTGCCACTCTGTGCTCCTGGTCACCTCACCAGTACCACCCCACTCATTTCCAGAATGCTTCTGGCTCTGTAGTCACTGAGGGTAAGTCACTACAGCATTCCTGTTAAACCCCAAGTGCTCTGTGCCTGAAAGGTGCAGTAATGACACAGCTTTGGGTGCTACAGAAAGCCTCACACTAGCACAGCTCAGCCTGTGAGGGTTTTTGTCCTGCCCTTTGCCAAGCATTGACTATAGAGGCCAACAGTTTAGTACTGTCATTTATTTTATACTGTAATACTCTCATTTTAGCAAAGCAACTTATTTTTAATAGAGTTTGGAAAGATTTTTTTTGTATGTCTTCACTTGTACTCCAAGGATGTTTGCTCTCAATTTATTCCTGCTCTTCTTATCTTCTCAACAACTGCATCTCTTGTTCCAAGTCCTGCTCATTTTCTGCTCCTTATTGTGATTTCTTGTTTAATTTCATCTTGTTCCCACACTTCCCAATCACACATTTCATCACTTCTGCTTCCCTATTGCCAACAATATGTGATTTCTTTATCTTAATTGTATCGCCCAGTCATCTGGTTCCAGGATGGCATCTCTTTACCTTACAGTGCAGCCCCTTTAATCACTACTGCTTCTGGCATGTATAATAATAGCTGAGACAAGCTGTTAGCTTTTACCTCCCAGTTACAGTCACAAGTTTTTTTTCACGTAAGTCCTAATGACAATACGAGCTGAAAACTTTCCAGGCATCACTTCATACAGACTGCAGAAGAAACCCACCACTCCACATGCTCCTCTGCTCAGCGCCCAGCTCAGCATCAGGGCACTGTGCAAAGCCATGCCTTGAGGAACCTTCCTGAAGCATCAGACCCAAGGCCTTGCAAGGAGCCCATGAGCAGAACTGCCTGCACACCATCCTGAAGACGCATGGCCGATTTCTGCCCCGCTCCCAGGGGTGTCTCCATCCCACGGAGTCTGGGCTCTACCCAGCTCCCTGCCAGAGGGTCTGGTGATGGGCAGAGGTCCCCACAGGTAGGAAAATGCAACCTCCCCCCAGGGCAGCCAGGACACCCATTTTCCTCCAGCCTGCCAGGCTACACCTCTGATGCCCACCTACCCACAAGAAGACAAAGCTCTGTACTTGGCCGCCAGCCTCTCACCCAGCAGAGAGGCCTCCTCACCACTGCCTCCCTCATCTGGAAGGTCCTTTTGCTACCAGGCTGTGGGACTTAGCACAGAGTGTCTTTGCTCAGTGCATGGCAGAAGCTGCCAACCAGCTGCACAGTCTGGGGTGAAGCATCTTCTGTCTGCCTCTGCATACACCAAGGTCCCTGCACCACTAGGTGCTCATGGATAACTGGCTACACAGGCTGCCACCCACAGTGTCCTCCACAGCTCTAGTGTCCATCCAGCTTCTGGGTTTCTAGCACTCAAAGCCCACACAAAAAGTGTAAGTACCTTATTCATGTTTAGAGCATCTTCAGCATTTGGAGGGGTCACGCTCAGTGTGGGCAGCGACAGCTCCTCTCCAGGGAGGCAGGAGGAGGACCAGCCTCACCAGATTAGGTTTGGAGGAGACTTTTGCAGGGCAGCCCAACAGCCTGAGAGGAGGCGCTGTCACAGGAACCCAATGCTGTGTGCTGGATGAAAACTTTGCTGTTTGGATCTGCTTCT
Source organism: Baryphthengus martii (assembly GCA_013396935.1). NCBI lineage: Eukaryota > Metazoa > Chordata > Aves > Coraciiformes > Momotidae > Baryphthengus > Baryphthengus martii. The sequence goes on from VWZK01006947.1 coordinate 896,243, forward strand.
CCAGCTTTAGTAGCTCCAGGACAAGGCAGAGAGCTGTATTGCGCTGCAATTTATCAGCAATAAGAAGTTGTACATGTGGGTAGGAATCATATCAATACTTAGAACAGCTTAAAGGCCACTGCAGAGGCCAGCCCAACACAGGAGTAGCTGCGCATGTCAGACTCAGCACCTCTGTTTGTATTCTGATCCACAAGCGCTGCTTAGAAGGTTAGCGAGATCCTGGCTCATACAGAGAAGAGCATTTTACATATGTCAGAGGGTATTGTGCTGCCAGCTATGAATCAGCAGAGGAGCTGATCTGGTCACCTGATTTGCACAATGGTAGAACTGAATTGCAGCTTTAATATAGGTCAAACAAAAAGAAAGGAATGTGGGGGATTATACAGCAGGAAAATCTGACAAAAGGCATTATTTAGTCTGGGAAAAAGCCATTTACACAAGGCACCATATTTTGTGTTCGTCAATGTAAAGTGATCCTTGCTGATCTACTGGAGGTCTCTAGACAAGCCCATGCTAAAGGTCAGCTCTCCAAGGTGAGGACTGTGCTCCTGTCCTACCCTGTGCACCGAGGCTGCAATCGCAGCATCCAGGCATAGCAGCACTGCGGGCCAACAACATTAACTGCTGCGTTACAGCAAAAGAAGTCATCAGAACAGAACCACTCTCTGTCCCTTGGTGCTGCTATGGGGGTGATTTATCCTCTAGAGCAACTGTACTTTCAAGGTTCAAAAGTTTAACATACCCTAGGTGTAACCACTCAAATCTGGGCAGAGAGCATGGAGCGGGTGCCAAGCATTTCCAGAACTGGAGCCCTTGAGCTGCTCCAGGGTGAGGAGCTGCATGTAGTAGACAAAAGGAGAGGAAGTTTTAAGTGGTAAGAAAGCAGGCAGATGCTGTGCAGTAGCTGGAACAGAAGGACAGCACTGGCTGACCCAGATGTATGTGCATTTATCTACAGAAAATGCACAAAGAACTCCACCAGGCTCTGGAGCAGCAGCAGATTCATTCAGCAGCCCTGCAAGCCCCACTGCGCTGCTGCTGCCACAGCCAAAGGGAACACACATCCTGAGGACAGTGCCTCCGGCTGGCGCTGAGCCTCTGTTTGAAAGGCTTTTGCAAACCAAGGCGGGTACAGCCCAACAGAGCAAAAAGGCAGAATGTGCAAATACTGACAAAGACGTACAAGAAGACTATCGAAAGAGACTGTTGGCAACTGGCACGGACAAGGGGAAGGTGCTGGACCAGGCCCCCCAAAGCCTGAGCTATGCGAACACCCAAGTGCCAAACCCAGCTCCCCACAAACTGCTCTAGAAAGCCCAGCTCATCGCACCAAGACAGGGCAGTCCTGGCTCCAGGCATCTCCTCCCCTAGAGCCAAGCCCAGGGTGTGACTTGTTTTATCACACATGGTCCCAGCGAGATCACAGGAGAGGGCTGTTTTCCAAAGGTTAAGACCAACAGTGGAAAAGTCAACCTTTCTGGTCTTTCTGACGCACTGTGGGACTTACAGGACAGGGCTACTTTCCTAGCATGGCTTTGGGCTGCAAGGCACAACACAGGATGGTGACAAGCCACCAGAGGAGCACGGCTGTTGGCAGGAGAGCCCCTGCTCCAGCATATCCACCTTGTGAACGTGGATGCTGCTTCCTACTGCGTTAGGGAAAACCTCCGCATTTCCTCTGCCAGGACCTGCCCCTGCAAGAGCTCGGAGCTGCAACAGCCCCAGGGAGCAGGTGAGAGGCAGCAAGAGCACATGTGGGAACCTTCCATTCCGAACTCCCCGAGGCTCGATTCTGCTGAACTCAACTGAAAGAGCTGCGTGGCAGTAACGCTGCTCTCACTTCTTATTCCCATACATTGAACCTGCATGCCCATGGGGCTTAAATCTTAAGTATTCAAGGCATGTTGATGCATTCAAATATTTCTTCCATGCAAATAACACTATATAATCCATTCTAGGCAGCCATAACTTAAACTGACAGCTACTAAAAACTGGGTGGGGGAGACTGCCATCGACATGACAAACAGATAAGAATAGTGAAATGCAAAGCGAAATGCACTAATAGTCAGCCCTGGAAATGGATGGGGAAAGTCCTGCTGAGCACCCAAAGGTAAATGGAATGGTGGTGACCTGCACAGGATTCAGGGAACAGATCACAGTGCTGGCACTTCAGCTTCTCCCCTTAAAATGGAGTTGCCAGAGGAAAAACAAAAAAAACAAGGGATGCCATCTGAAGCAAAGTTAGAGTCTTCTCTGAGACGAGCACTTTATGGGCACATCTCTCCCAGGGAAGAGCCACTTCCCAGAAGACACTGCAGTCAGCCAAGCTGCCCCATTCATTGCCCCAGGAGCACACTCAGCAACCCTCAGACAGGCTGGGCAGGCAGAGCCCACTGATCACCCTCTCAGCACCGCTTAAGACCCTTGCTCTGCCCTCCCTGCTCCCCAGAGCCCCTTCCAGCCCTGCTTAGCAGGCCACGAGGATGGGAGCAGCTCTCTGCTGCAGCCCCCAGGCCATTCCAAACCAACACAGCCCTACTCCAGCTTCTATCTAATTTCCCCTGTGCTCAGGCCTGGACAGGTTGATTTTTGAGAACCATCTGCATCCTACCTGCATATACATTTGTGAGTAATAAGGCCAGGAGGGACCTGATGATCACCCAGCCTGACCTTGTGCCAAGCACAGGCCATCAGGCTGTCCTGCATTAATTCTAGTTTGAACAACCATAAGTCACTTTAGAAAGAAAACATTTGATCTTCACTGCAGCATTTCTAGTGAGGAAGAGATCCCAGGTGCACTGCTCCAGTGCTTAATTACACCCACAGCTTCCACTGTGTAGCTTCTCTCTAATCTGAACTTGTCTGTCTTCAGCTGCATCTAGTTAGACAGACCTTGGTCTGCCAGACAGAGCTGCCCACTATCAGAGCTCCATTCCCTATATGAGGACTTGGGGGTAGAAGAAAGTTGGTTCCACAGCCTGCCTCTGATAGAAAAATCACAGCTCCCTCTCCTGCAGTCTCTCATCTTGTGGCATGACTTCATTCTCGGCAATCATCTTGCAGGTCTTCCTAATTCTTCTCTTAGATGCCAGCTCCCAGCTTAGCACAGCCAGTAGAACCAGGCACGCTGCTCCTGCTCCAGCCACACAGTAGTAGGTAACCCCTGACTTCTACTGATTCTCTACTGCATCCATCAAAGGAGTCCAGCTGGAAGCACCCCTTCCTCCCTCACTGGGTCACCAGCTCCCAGCAAAGCTTTCACCTCCTTCTATCAACATTCTGTAACACTTGGCTTCCCATTTACAGTCTCTTCGCAATTACATTTTAATTTTGTTTCAGTTGTTTACATCTTTCATCTAAAATGCTTGCTGCCAAATAGTATGTTTCACAATTATTTTCAACTTTGTGAAATCAGCCATTTTAAAAACACCAAGCATACACCACAGAGGGATGTACCCATACAAAAGAACCATAGCTGAGTTACACTCCCCTGCACCAAACCTACCCCAAGGGTTTAGTTCAGTGACTAGTCCCTCTCTGTCCAAATGAGGGCTAATGTAGAACTCCTGGATGCAGCCCCTGAGCCGAGGAACTACCACATAACAGGATTTTAAAAATGTCAAGGCCTCCCACATACATCACTCCACACAAACCTCTCCCTCTTTCAGCACATGGAGCCGATCCTCCCGCCCTCTTTGCACAGCAGACGCCCACTACCATCCCACCTCATGCTGTCACATTTCAGGACACACATCACCACGTATCCGAGATCACCGGCTGCCGAGCGGTCAGCAGCAGAAGTGCTGCTCACAACAGAGATCAGCCTTCCAACCATCTTTGCCCTCCTATCTCTCCCTGAGAGCTACAGCCCAACAGTTTTCTGGTTATGGCTTTTCCAACGTTAACTTTCCAGTTAACTTTCTCAGCGGGTCTCAGTGACAACAAACAGTTCGCACTCACTCTCATAAATGAGCAATTCTGAATGTTCTTGTTTATTACCCAAGCTCCTGGCACTGATGCATAGCAATTAAATAACTTTGTTAATGTATCTTTCCTAATTCCTCACTGCACAGACAGGAATGCCTGGAGATCTTACCGCCCCTGCTCACAGTCAGATTTATAAGCACAGGCAGTGACTCAGATACAGATATTCCAACTGGTGCGTGAAATCATACCAAAGCTCTCCCCATTACCCCCACAACAGGCTACTGCAGCTTTTGGGATAAAAAACTGCTGCTTCAGAGAGAGATGTTGCCCCTAGCTAGATCTCTTTGAGAACCAAAGTTCCCTTCTAATCAAGTTGTCATGCCAATAACTGTCTTTACCATCATTGCAATTAACCTTCTCACACATACTATCCAAATAATCAAAATGTTTCTCTTTTCCAGGGCTCTGTGTAACTTACAAGTCCGAGAGGAGTAGTGTCTGGTCCATCCCTGCTGCTGGAGGCTTCCATGCCTTCTATTAGCAGGACAGTTTTCTTGCATTTGCCTCCTCTCCACACACACTGGCTGATCACAAGCACTGTCTAAGCCTAACCTCTCCTGTCCTTCCTTTTATCTCTTCTTAGGAAGGAGGAAAGGAAAAAAACCAACTATCCCTCACAAACCATTGGTCACTGGTCTTACGAGGGGTGGGGAGAGCGCAGGGGTGAGGCCAATGCTGAGGACAAGAGCAGCATCACCTGCTCCCAATGAACCTGCAGAATGGGCAGGGGCTGGGTGAAGGCCAAGAGCTGCTCTGGGGCAGACCCAAGAGCAAGGGGGCAGGTTGTACCCTGCTCATGGGTGTGACCCTGGGCAGGGTTTGCCAGGGGCAAAGCACATCTGCCCTTTTGCCTCTGCACTTTTGACAGAGCTCCCCTTTGGCGCAATACCTCCCGAGGCTGCTCTGAGCCATCCTTATCCAGATAGCCCAGAGATTTTTGCTCGCTGATGCTGTTTTGCTTTCCCCTGGAAATGCTTGTTCTTTGCAGGGGATGGTGGATAGCCCCAGACAGAACCACCAAGTAAGAATGAGAGACAGAAACGTGGTCTCTGTTTTGCATACCAAACCAAGGCACCAATACCCTGCCATGTCATATGGAGAAAAAGAGCTCTGAATTTGTCCACTGAAAGCTGTTTGTTTCCAGGTGACATCTACCCAGAGGTCAGCCTATGTGGCCAGCTTTCAGTTATGGTGTCTGGAAAAGAAAACACACAAAATACTCATGCTTTTCTCTGGCACCTAGCAACGGCACCCGGCACTGTGAATGAAACCAACCCCTAGCTCTGCAGGAAGTACAGGAGGAGGACAAGCCCTTGGGCTAATTTACAAGGAATGAAAACACTTTCTACACAATGTCCTGACACTGTGGCAGCCATTTTCTCTACGCAAAACAAATCCAGTATTTGTTGTTCTTTCAGCCAGGCTTTTCCTGCCCTAGAAACAGTTCTCAAGTGCTCTTAAGCATCCCCTGTGCTGCTAAATTACTTGTGGCTGCTGAAGTGTCCCCTCCACAGGGATGTTTAAGTGGAGGTCCCAGGGCTGGGGTGGCACAAGGTGCCGTCGTCACAGGGCTGTGCAGAACATGTTTGCCTCCTGAGCCTCAACAGCTGCTGCTGGCGACAGCGAGCTCTAGCCCGCAGAGCCCCTCAAGTGCTGCTTCGGCAGCCTGGACAGAGCTGTGGCCAGGGGGACCCCGGGTGCTGTTGGCTCTGTGGCCAGGAGGACACGGGGTGCTGCTGGCTTTGCAGGGTGCAGCAAAGCAGCACATCGCCTGCCCAGCGGGGAGAGGAGCCGGCTGGAGGTTCCTGGCAGCTGCACATTCCCCCATGTCGAGGTCTCACAGGATGGGTCCTGGCTGGGGCAACAACTCCAGGGAGCTCCAGCCTCCCTGCCCCAGCCCAACACTGGCCCCAGCCCTCCTCTTCTGGCCAGGACCCTGTAAGGACCAAGGAGAGCACGAGGCCACATCTGCAGGAGGCAGCTGCCTTGCAAAGCCATGAGAGCCGCTGCAGTATCCATCAGTACTGGTGACCCATTAAGAGAGGATCCGAAAAGCCCTTTCCTCACATGCCAGCCAGCTGGCAGCAGTTGCTGTCCCTGCTCTGTGCTCAGAGCTGCAGCATACAGCCTCCACTACTCCAGCCTCAACAGCACCCTCCAGCATCCCTCTGTTACAGCAGCTCCTGTGCATGTCACTAAGGTGCCGAGCACTCCCGGTGCGCCAGCACTTCTTGGACAAGGGCCTGCCAGGGGCTGTGAGCCTCGGCTCAGCAAGTGACATCACATGCCTGATGTTGCCAAATATGGATGAGCTGTTGCTAGAACAATCAATTTTTAAATATCTCTCTGCCTGTTGCCCTCAACCCTGCAGTAACTATAGTAACAGTGCTCTGGGGTCCCTCTGTTTCAAGACACTGTGGATGTGCCTAGGGCTGGAGGGGCTGCAGGGGCTGATTCCTCCTGGACTGTGCCCCAGGGTACGCATCAGGTCACCTCAGAGCACCCCACCTTCCCCGCCCTGACAGCACCACCCTGGGCTGCTGGCTGCCACCGCTGGGCCCCAGCACAGAGACTCTGGAGGCACTCGGCAGCTCCAGCTCCCCTGACTACGGAGGACGTGCTCCCCCACTGCCGGCATCTGCGCTAGAACCATGGGAACAGGCCGGGGCTTGCACAGGGCCATATCCCAAACAAGGGGCTCAGCACAGTCCTGCAACACAGGTTTGTCTGAGCAGATCCCATGTGCCTCAGTCCCCAAGCCTCAGAGGACCATTGGCAGGTGGGTGCTGTGCAGGTGCCCCATCCACCCCGGGTAGTGCCGCTCCAGTGTGGGTGCTCGTGGAGAGACCGTGCATGGCAGAAGAGCGAAGAGTCAGCCACACTCATCTTGTTTGCTGAGCTGAATTAAAGGATCAAGCCATTGATACCAGGATCAGAAGCAGGAAAAGAAGAAACAACTATGGGCATTGCCAGTATCGGACACTCTGGTCACTGCCAGCTGACTCCTGGGCTCCCCTCTGCAGTGCACAGGGTGCAGATCTCTTTCCAGAGTAGGTGCTGAGACACAGCTCTCAGGATGCACCCTGGTTTGTATGGTGACCCCATCCTCAAAGCGCTGCGTGCCCACCCACAGCCTGGTCCGGAGCGCAGCTGCCGACCACCTGCACAGCTGGCTTGAGTCTCCTGGTAGTGCGGGAGGGGGCCCGTCCAGGAACCACCCCCCACTGCAAGGGAGCACATTGCACTGTGCTCTGGGTTACCTGGCACACAGGCCAAAGTGCAGAAGGTATTCTTAGACCTCTGGGGGGATGTTTACCTTGTTTCTCTCCCTGCCTCCATTCAGCTCAGTAAAAATGCAGATGAAGTGTTATCATTAAGTTCACTCTTTCTGCAATGCAAATGACGTGTGTGTTCCCTCTGCACCTGCCTGCATCCTAGATTTAGGAGGTGGAGAACAAGGAGGGAGGTGGGGTGGCTGAATTTCAACCTTAATTGGACTCCTCCCCACACAACATACACTGTCAGTTTTTCAAATTCATATAAGTCATGTCATATCAATTATTCAATCATTTTGCTAATCTCAAGGCTTCCAGAAGACCTCTAGCTTTGTATAAAAGCTATACACGAAGTATCAATTATTGACAGCTCTGCCACCAGAGGATTAACACCCAAGAACATATCCCTTCTGAATGCAAGTGGAGCATGCAGTGCTCCCTCGGGAGGTATCACCTCTGCTAGTCAAAGTGCTCTTGGAGAGGCTTCATCACACCAAATTCCATCACTGCATTTTATAAGTCCTGAACAATTAGATGCCTTTATCCTGCAAACAACTTTGAAGTGTAATTTCTAGGTCTTTTTCCTAACATTACTGAGGTCCACATATACCAAGGTACATAAATTTCAGAGATTAACAGAGAGCACTTTTGACAACGACGTACACAGACAATTTCTGGATCATTCCGTGGGATTACTCTCTGCGTACCGGCACTGCATTACGCAGTAAGGTAACCACGTGCTCTGCCAGCCCCTTGTTTCCCTTCCCCGAGCCCCAAAATGGACAGTTGCATCCTCCACCTGAGCAGAGTGGGGCCCAAGCTCTAACATTCTCCCGTAACCCACATATTCCCTGCATGACCTTCCCAACATCCCACTCACCAAGGACAGTTTTTCTGGCACTCTTTCCCCAGGCAGGGATGCCCCCCTGGCCCTGCCGTGGGGCGGAGGCAGCCTCCCAGCTGGGCAGGCACCTTCCTTGGCAGGGGGGCATGGCCGAGGGGCATGGCTGAGGGGCACGGCATGGGGACTGAGGCAGAGAACCTAAGGCTGATGTTTACACGTATTTGTTCTGAAAGCGTTTGATGCAGCTGCTGCAGGCTGCGAGATGCTGGAGCTTGCCAGCACCATGCAGAGGGTTTGGATGCCTCCCACAGGCAGGAGGGGCAGAAAGAAGTAATTAAAATGCACTGAGCAAGTGTAAAGTTTTATTACAAGACACAAAGGTACCCTGGTTTCTTTCTCTGACAGACACATCTGCATAATCCAGCCTGGGCTCCCGCAGCTGCGCTGCGCTGTGCATGCTGCCACCACCAATATTGTTTTCATCTATTTTATTGAAAAAACACTATCCAAGGTTTAAGCTGCATAACAAGCCCTGCTGCGCAGTAATGTCTTTGGTTTCTTTCTACAGACGTATCTAACTGGAAACTCCCGGGTAGTAAGTGACCATCCTGCAGACAGGCAGATGCGTCCTCTGCCACTGCCTTTTCTGCAAACTTGGGAAGCCTCAGCGACAGGCAGTGTGGTGGCAGGAGGGGGTTTCCTGCTCCATGTCAGGCTGTGGTTACACCCCACGCTCCCAGGCCATGCCAGCACTGTGCTGGCTGTGCACAGGAGAGTCACCCGGAGAGCTGAGGCAGGTGCAGCTCTCCTGCAGCTGTCCTGACCGGCCCCGTGTGCCATGGCCAGCACCAGTTTCCACAGGGCGATGGGCTGCACACAAGTGCCAGATGAGACGGATCTGAGAAAACATGTCAGCACCAGCAGGATGAGACCCACTTAGTAAATCACAGAATTGTTTTGATTGGAAGACACTTTTCAGATGATCAAGTCCAACCATTAACCCAGCTCTAAACCATGTCCCTCAGCACCACATCTACACGTATTTTAAAACACTCCAGGCATGGGGACTCCACCCCTGCCCTTGGCAGCCTGGGCCAGTACAATTCCCAGTGAGGGGATCCAAGAGTCTTGGCACGAGCAAGGAGCAACTCCAGCTCTGGAGCATGAGCAGCATGGAGTCTGGGACAGTGCTCACCCCTGAGCTCTGCTCACACCATTACTGCCAAGCAGGGGTGAGAGGAACAGCAGGATGTAGGGCTGTGGATTCCACTCTGGCAGGACAGAAGGTTGTGTAAAGGGGGAAGGAGATGGTGCTGCTCATTAATCATGATAAAGAACAGGCTTTAAATGAGCCCGTCTCTCGGCATAGTAATTAATGAGCTCTTTAATTTTAGGCTGTAACATCCAAACTACCCCATTAGGCAAAGAGCAGCTCAAAGTGTCCTTCCATGTGATGTCAGGGAGATGCATGGGGAGCTCTGGAGCACAGAGCACAAGGGACTTCTCCTGCAACACCAGAGGTACGCTGGGCGATGAACTCAGCACATCAGAGGTTTAAAGCCCTCCGTACCAGGACTGACATTCTGCTGGCCTGAAGAAGCCAGGGACATCCTGCTCTGAGCTGCCAGCCTTCCCTGTCCTTCTGCAGGGGCTCCAAGTCCATGCCTGGAAAGACTGCCAAGCTGTGGGAATCAGGACAGGACTGCTGGAACAAGGAGACAACTGCCCCTGCCTCTGGTGCCAAGCAAGTGTCTGCGCCGCTCTCAAGGAAGGATGTTAGCCCCACATCTGAGGGCGGCCCAGGAGACATCTGTATGGCACAGGAGACTAAGCAGCTACGCACACAACCTGCATGCTGACTGGTGGCATGGCCCAGCCCAGGAAACCACTGAAACCTCGGGTGGCGGCAGCGATTGCAAGAGACCGGAGAGTGTCCAGGATCAGCGCTCCCACTGAGGCTCGCTTCCCCAGGAAAGCATTCACGAAAATATTTCTGGTTTCCTGGTTGAAGCCTAGCCCAGCCTACCCTGTTCTGGAGTGGGAATATACTGTGTATGTGAACTGAGGATTTGCCCCACATATTTTCCTCAAATGACTGTATGTCTTTTCTTCTTTTTAATAATGCCAGTCATAACTGTCACGTGTTGGAGCCTGGATCTCATTATTGTGAGCAGAGAAATGTATGCTGTGCAATAAATTCTTTTGTGAGAAATAACCCTGGTGACTAGAGGAATTTATGAATTTATTACTCTTCATAGGAGCCTTTCCTCCTATGACTTAAGGAGAGATCCATCATCCTACAGGAGACCTTACTGGTTGTTTGTTTGGAAGCCTTTACAAGGCTTTATGTTGTGTTCCTGCCTGCACATCCTAAGGATTCATTCCACGTGAATCACTCATAAACAAGGTGTTCTGAACCACTGGGCCCAGCTGTGCCGACACCACTCCTGCACGGACCTCCTGTCATGACCATGGCCAGGTGACGCGGCTGTGCACCAAGGCCGTTCCCCTGGCGCTCACAACCACGGCACGTAGAACGGCTGAGCGGTGGGAAGAGACCTGGGCCGAGCAGAGCTGCCCCAGGCACAGCCCCACCACTGCAGAGGAACAACCCGGGCAGCACAGAGCGGATTTCCCAGGTGAGCATAGCTCTGCATGGCCAGGCCTGGACATGCAGGACTCATGCGTGGTACTCCCAGAGACTCACTCATGACAAAACCCAAAAGCAGAGAAAATCTGGTCTCAAGGAATCTTTGGTGGTAGCAATGGCCATGGGAAAGGGTTCCACAATCCTTGTCTTGTTGCACCGCGAGCTGAGGACAACAGATAGAGCTGCCACACATTGCACTCAAGCAGCCTGAGGAGAGGAACCCAGCTGCAGCCACAGGCACAGCTACTCATCAAGGCCTCATCTGCTCTGGAGAGGAAGCCTCTGGAATAATGCAAGCAGCAGCATCTCTGCTGCCCTCTCCCGAATCCTCCCTTTCCACCTTTCCCCGTGCCCTCTGCCTCCAGCCCTCCGCAGTGCCGCAGCCTCCTCTCCCTCCCACAGTCCTGGGCTGCAGCCTCACAGGGCAGGAGGGAGCTGGGCTCCCTCTCCGGCACAAGAGAGCGATGGGTGCCCGGCGCAGCAGCTGCACGGCTCGCCCGCCTCCCCGGGAGCTGCCGACGGGGGCTGTGCGACGGGGCCCCTTCTCCCAGCCCAGCGTTAGGTGGTACCCAGCTTGGTGGCGACCGGGAGAGCGCGTGGCAGTGGCAGCGGCGAGATGGGGCTGGCAAACATGAAACATCAGAGGAGTAAATTGCATCTGTTCAGCTCCAGATAGCGCATTAGAGAGAGAACGCTCCCAGCAGGAGGGCAGCTCAGCGCTCAGGTATGGGTGCGTGATCGCTTAATGACAGAGCCGCTGCAAAATTATGCCTTGTTATCTCATTGTCAATTTTATTTTAATACATGTTTGAAATACGCAGAATACAAACCTTTTCTGCAAGATTACAAAACGCTTGAGCACTTCTGCAATTTGGATGGCAGGGGATCAATTATTTGGGCATGGTTTTGCATATAATGGCCCGCAACAGATTGTAAAGTTTCTCGGTTAGCGAAGCGATTATGAATACTGAATACAAAGTAATGGCTGGAGAGCGGTGGAACGGGGCCATCTGGACTCAGAGACACGCTCCTGGCTACCAGGGGAAGGAGCACGGGGAGGGGACTCCTCCAGACGACTGCCGTAAGTGCTGGGATGAGTGTGTGATCGTCACGGAGCCTGATGCAGCAGGAAACGTGGTGTAAGAAACAGCGCCCAAGAACAAAAATAAACAGAAATACAAATGTAAAAATAAGAACGAGAGAGAAGTGTTGGAAAGTTCAGACTTCACTTCCACATGATTACTGTTTACTCTGGAAGACCAGATCACTTAATTCATTTAATGATTCAAAACAGATTATTTTCAAAAATCCCTAAAAGCTTTCACAAACAGACTCCCATCCAGCCAAAACCCAGCTGGCAAAGCTCCTGGGTGTGAGGATAGATTTATTTATCACTTCTCAGCCATGAATATTTGGGTTTATTTTGTTGAAAAGGGAAATAAGTCAGGGTTTTGACCATCCAAAGTGGCAATCACTGCCCTAAAATAACAGAATCTAGAGAAATTGCCATGAAGGGCTCCAGAAACTACCTTCTTTCCAGCACATTCCCAACACAGAGCTCGGACGCGCCGTTCCTGGGTTGCCTCTAGCAGTTAGTCCCAGGCTCCCCTGCACGCCCTGGCTCCCATCCTGCTCCCCACCACCCTGCCCGGGGCATTGTGCACTCACACCCCTCCCGAGGTGAGCGGAGCCGCTGCTCCACGGCTTCTCTGCAGCATTTTGTCACCACCCGGCCTGTGCCCGGGCCTGGCGCGGCGAGAAGGAAGCGCCTCTGAGCGGCCCCAAGCGCAGGGGCACTGCTGGTGCCTGGGGCAGATGCCCATCTCTGCACACTCCCCAGCAACGTGCAGCTACGGGTTGACCTCCTGCATTTCTCAGTTGTGCATAAAAATGCTGAGAGGTTTTATACAGCAAACAGAACCAAGATGTAGGGCTACAAATGTCAGATTCCACAACGCTCCGTCCATAAAACTTCTTGGAAGAAAGTCACGTCACTGGTACCATGAATCGGGGGATGGGATCACAGAATTCCTAAAACTAAATGAAAACGACATCAAGGGTTATTTTTCTCCTACTTTTTAAAACCAGCCTAGCAGGAACATCAAAGTAATCCATGAGTCTGGTCATTCCTGCAACACGTTGGTATAAATCAAAAACAAAACCGGTCGAGTCAGGTAGAAAATCATCTTCCATAGACATCCAACTGAGCTCAGCAAAGGAGAAAAGGCTGACACAACATCTTTAAACATTTTTAATTACTCTGTCAAAATGACAATTATAGAACTAATTATTAGGAAGACAACACCAGATATACTGAATGGCACATCAACAGTGTTTTTATGTAATTATGCAATTTAATGAATTGAAGGCTACAGTAATGGGCTATATCTGGTTAATTAGGGACTCCCTTTCTGCTAATAATGCCATTTATTTTCAATTCACTATATTTGCTTTTTCTGTAAAACTGGGCATACTTCTATAAGCGATGAAGGACTCTTCACCACAGCTGGTGTGCCCCCCCCTGTTACTGATGGTGCACAGACCTTTTCACAGGTGGACAGGGCACTCCAGTGGGCTTCTCTGCCGTGTTCCCTCGGGGTTAATGACACCCCAGGCACTTTGCTGCTGTTGGCATCCAGCCTGCCTGAAGCCACTCAGCTCCCTGTGAGCCCTGGCCCGAGGCCCCACTGCAAGCCCAGCCACTGCCAAGGTGTGGGCAGAGGGACAGACCCTTGACAGACCCTCCTGGGCCAGGAGGTGCCTAGTGGCACAGGGTGGGTCAAGCTGCCCGCCTCTGGAGCTCTTCCAGGATGAGTTGAGGGCCAGGGAGACAATTCCCAGGTGACCCCTGCCCAGCAGCACCCTCCAAGCCCTGTGCCCACACTTGCAACAGCACCTGTGCCTCTGCCAGACCCCGGCCCTGCTCCCGCAGGTGCTGGGCAATGTGCACGGGCACGTGGGGCTGGCTGGTGGGGCTGCTCCTGCAGCATGAGCCACGGGAAGGAAAATAAATAATTCAAGCATTTTTCCTTGCAGATAAAATTTTGGAGGATTTGAAGCCTCCTAATTCCTCATTGTCGAATGAAAATTGTTTGATAAATTATTGATTGTATTTTAAATGTACCCACAGAAAGGACTGTAATACTTCTTTTCTCTTTTTGGAAATAATTAACCTGTTTAAATTTTTTAATCACTTGAAGATATTTCCTGCTAATTGTTGCCTGGAGGAGAGGGGCCCTGCCTGCCACACAAGCCCATTTACTTTGGGAGATTCCAAAGGGAGGAATTGGCTGTGGGAAACCTCGTGGACACACTCCACCGCTGGGACATCTCCTCACATCCCAGCTTCCCGGAGCATTCCCTGGGCTGGATGCACCACACCAGCCTGTTCCCAAGGAGAAGAGACTCTGAAGAACAGGACTTGCCTGGTCCCCTTCTGGATGTGCAGAGGAGACACCCATGTGGTCAAGGGGCCCCAGGTGGAAACACAGAAACAAGCCAAATTTGGTCAATATTGTTGCTACCTTGACCGAGTGAGCAACAGAAACCCAGGTAAGGGGCTGGGTGGAGCCACTGTCAAAGGGGTGTTCAGACCATCGGCACCGAGCCGCAGCGCTGCTCATGGCAAGGGGCACAGCAACCTAACAAAGACAGATCTGAAAACGTGGGTGGTGAAGCTTCTGCTTCTTTCTGAGTCGATTGGAGCCACTGTCACAACGGGTCATTGCAGGCACTGCTTCATGTGCTGCCCACCTCTTAGGGGAAAGCTCAGCTCCCGGCTTGCCACTCCTCCTTCAGGCAGAGGTGCAGCTACCCAAGCAGGAGCTGTGATCCTGAGCCAGCCCACACACACCATCTGCCCTCCTAAAGCACCCCGGCTCTTTCGCTTTGCTCTCAGTAGCTCATTTAACTCTTGTTACAGAATGGGTTGGCAGGTCCCAAAATATCAATTAAAATAGTAGAGTTTCACCCCAGAAGCAGTGGGAAATGTCAGAGTTACGTATCAGCTTGTTCAGGTTCTGGGGACGCTTGGGTCCTCTCAGTGAAGGTGCCAGTATGTATTTAAAGCAGGTCAGAGTATTGAGCTGGAAAAGGCAAAGATGCCAAATTAATTTTTCCAGTGGCCAGAAACACAAAGAACTTAAAGAGAACGTGATGAAGGAAGAGCCTGGTTTTGCACTAAGTGGTGGTGGAAGGCACAGGCTGTGCGAGAGCCTCGTGCCCCGCGAGCTGGTGATGTGGGCCAGCTCCTCTCCCAGGGCACAGGGGATGCAGGCAGCCCCTCTTCTGCAAAGCACCCCAAGACCTGCCAAATGAAAGCACCAAATCTCTTTTACCACATTTGCAGTTTACTGGCATTAATGGCACAAATATTGGCGGGTGATTTCCTTGCAGAGTTCTACTGGCTTTGCCTACCGTGCACACCCAGACACGCGAAAGGACTCCCCACCTGAGTGAAAGCTGCTGTTGGGAAAGAAGAAATTCAATAACATACTTGTAAATTAATAAAATTCTGTCAATTGTGAAAACATCCTGGGCTTTTGTTGGCCTGGAGATTTACTCAGTCCTGCTGGTTTCCCAGCTGAGGCAGAAAAGATCATAAACCTGCCAAGAGAAATGCCTCTGCAAAATGTTCCAGGCTCAACTACAACATTCCTTTACCTGCTGGCACAGCAGCCAAAGTGCCTCAAAAAGGCCAAGAGCTGAACTTGCAAACCCCGTCTCCTTTGTCCTTGCCAGCATCTGCTCAGTGGCATTAACGCTGACAAGAGTTGACCGTTCTCTGGTTTGGATTTGGTTCGGGGGGATGTTTCAAAGCCTCATTCTTTCTAGGAATATAATAAGCCTCTAACTGTGTTACATGCCCATCAAAATCAGCACGGTCCATGAGGGAGTGCTGGGAAAGCTGTTACAGGGATCTGGGCTGGACACCAGCTCCTGTTCACAGCCAGTCCAGGTTCCTCGCTGCACGGGTTCACTGCTCGCTCAGGCGGCAGCAGCTTTTGTCAAGAACTTCCAGGATGTTCATACCTCTCCCCTGAGCTGCCGCTGAGCTCTTGCTTTCACTTGGGGTTCAGACCGGCAGGCAGCTGTGCGAGCCAGGACTCCTAACAGTCATCAGCCCTGTCTCAGAAATGAGGAACTATGGAGACCTGGCCTAACAAAGCTTCTCTGAGCTGCCCCATCCCAGCTGTGTATGAAAACCCTTCATAAGTTTAGGAAGAATCAAAGCATTTTCTTTCCGAAGACACATCACTGTTGTCTCCATGGCAGTGGGGTTCAGGAGCAAAAGCTGCACCCAGGCACCTGCTGGCAACAATCGCCACTTTGAGATTCCCCGAGAAGAGCCTCTGCTGAGTTGCAGGGGAACCAGCCCAGAGCTCAGCAGCACC
Organism: Baryphthengus martii; assembly: GCA_013396935.1. Taxonomy (NCBI): domain Eukaryota; kingdom Metazoa; phylum Chordata; class Aves; order Coraciiformes; family Momotidae; genus Baryphthengus; species Baryphthengus martii. The sequence continues at coordinate 912,392 of VWZK01006947.1, forward strand.
AGTGACCAGTTCAGAGCAGGGCCAGGCAGGGCAGGGAGCCCAGGCTCAGCCCTGCAGAGCTGGGGCTCACGGCGAGGGCAGGTGGCAATGGGAACGGCCATGCTCTGCGAGAGCACAGTGATGGCAAGAGAGGCTGTCTGAACATCCATGTTCCTGCTCCTGCCTGTTAAACAGGCTGGGCACAGCTCTCTTGCCCTCGCTCCCCCACCACTGCTCTGAGACAGCAGCACATTTTGCTTCTGCAGCACAAGTCGAACCCATTAGCTCCAGCCCTGCAGCGAGTCTTCGAGCACTGTACCTACCTCTGCCACTTCCTCGGGGGTCAGGAGCTGATCCAGCATCTCTCTGACTGTCAAGGCAGCAGAATTCACAGTGTTTTCCTTGAGTTTATAAGCAGAGTCCCCAAGCCCAGGCACACAAGATCCATGCTCTCTGAGTGCCATTATTACAGAACGGACAGCAGTCGAGATGACAGAGCTGCTGATGGGATCTGTCTGTGATCTGGACCAACAGATCCCAAAGGACATCCAGAACCCTGCCTCCCTGCCCTGTGCTAGGCTGGCTCTGAAGACTCCCCATTTCAACAAAACAATGTACAGATGTGGTCCTGCAAAGCCAAACATGTCCACCAGTACAAATCCTAATTGCCCAGCTCTGTGGCAAGAAGGTCAATTGGTGACTGTCAGCACAGAGGCTTTGCCTCTGTGGGCACAGGAACAAGTCTGCACCAGGGACTGGAAGGGCTGAGCAGTGAGAGGAGGACATGAGGGCTGCAGTCAGACTTTGCCAAATGTTTAATAGACAAATGACCCAGAACCAGCACTTCTTCTGAGGAGCAGCAGCATTTCATTTCATTGGGGAATGCTCAGCTAGCTGATTTTATGACAGTATGTCTTTTTTATACATACATAAAATTTGTGAGTGAATTTACTGCTTATGAAGCTGAAAGAGTAATAGCACTGGCAAGAGCCAGGGTAAGGTGGAAAGACAGGCCAGCATCCTGCAGTCATGAGGCAGCACAGCACTGTATGCGATACCACTTGTACTGCACTCAGGAGAGCAGCTGCTCCCAGCACTCCAGACCACAACCAGGCATTTCGTGGGACTCAAGTGCTCAGTCCCTCAGGAGGAAAATCTCCAGCAGTCTCAGCATCATATTCATGAAAGTAAAAGTTGCTTGTGCCTGTCCTTGTGTGGTGCAATGAAGCTTCACGTAGCTCTGTCTGCCAGAGATTCGTACCAGACATTTAGAGTCGTTACCTGAAATGTCCCAAGAGGACACAAAAGAGGACAGACTAACTTGTTTAATTTCCTTCCAACCTAAGTGTAAGAAGACCTGAGCTTCTCCTCATCCACCATGGAGCACATTCCCTGCTGTTGTCTCTGTCCTCCAAGTGCTCCTCGTTTCCAGGGGGAGTCCAGTGCTGGGGAGCCTTGGGAAGCATCTCAGACATGGGACCCCCTCCCACAGCACTGTTCTCTGCTTCCAGCTCTGTCTCAGCCTCCACTGTCTTTCTGCACATTAACGCCAAACCGCCTGCACACCTGCCCAGGCCTTTTGTGACCTCTCACTATTTGTATAACCAGTAATGATCATGTTGGTGCAGTATGTACTTTCCTCTGCTGTACGAGAAGACCCTGCTCAGCCTTGAACCTCCACTCTTCTTGCTTTACTCAGCTCTCCTGCATTCTTCTGCTGCCTTATCAACTACACTGACACTTGGTCTTCATCTCTCTTCATGTCCCTTTCATGCAGTGACACAGATCAATTTCTTTTCCAGTCATTTACACATTTTTTGCTAGTTATCATCTAAGATTTTATGTCTGATAACAAAAGGATCATCAGGAGGGACATCCCCATCACTTTGTTCAATTGACTGCCTCTTGCATCTGCTGGGCTTTTGAAAATCTTGGGTGCACTCGAAGAGCCAGCTGCACTTTGCCTTCTAGCTCTTTCTGCTGCAGATCCTCCTGGGCATCTGCTTCCTCCTGCCTCTCATGCTCTGGCAGGTCTTTGGCAGGTCAGACTGGATAGGCAGAGCCGTCCCCTCTGCTCTGGAACCTGTGAAATGCTAGATTTTGCATCTGAACTCAGATTCCATCTAGTAATCAACCATCCATTAGCTATTGGGACTGCACAGAGCCCGCCAGGGGAAGGCAAGGGGCCAGCAGAGCTGTGAGCTGAAGGCAGGAGAGATGGTCATGGCGCAGCAAGGCAGAAACTGCTCGGGCTCAAAGGCAGCACCAGACTCAGCACACCGAGAATGCCTGGGTGCCTCATCCCACTCTTGCCTGATGACCGTGGGATCAGCTCCCTTCTACCCCAGCACAAAGGTCAAACCCAAGATTTTTCTTATGACCGGGGGCGGGGAGGGAGGTGGGGGG